>OY804609.1:16080344-16461811 GCA_963680895.1 Fragum sueziense | reverse complement strand
CTTTCCCCAAACAGTTTCCTTGATTCTGACGTCATATAGGAAAGAACTATGGAAAACATTGAGGGAAAAGAAATAAAAAACGTTTAATACAACATTTTCTTCGTTTGTATTCTGTGCCAAGTTGTATTTGTTGACAGGACCAGTGGTAAGTCGTTGACTTCTTTTGGTAAAAGTACACAAATCATCTCTTTGTCAACACCAACTATGTCGTCTTCAACATCTTATTACAAATTAAAAATCATTGTATGCATTTATTTCTTTAACCCTTTTTCAGGAGATGTTGAGACAAAATCTTGTTGATAGTAGATCTATTTACTTCTTTTGTTCTTTATTTTCCTCATCACATTTTCTTTAAGACGTCTTTAGGAACTTGTTCGAGAAAGGGTCGACAATTTCGCAGACGGCAAAGTTTTGGTGCAATCAAATTGAAAAGGAGCTGCAGACGGCGGATCCGCAGACAACAACTTAAATGCAATCTATCAAATCATCGCCTTTCAACAAAACCTCGTAACTGCAGCTAATAACGAGCTGCAGTTACGAGGTTTATTGTTGAAAAGCAGTGAGATTCACGTTTTTCATTCAGATGACAGGACCTTTGATCCCTTTCCAAAAGACGACAAGGTTTTGATTTCCATAATCGAGAATTGTTGTCGACCAATTCAACTCTAGGTAAAAGAAGACAATGCTGATTGCCAGCATTTTCATTGTTTTTCAAAAAAAAACCTCGTAACTGCAGCTTGCTATAAGCTAGCTGCACTTATGGGGTGTTTGTCTAAAAGCAGTTTTTTTTAATTCTTTTGCCTCAATGTGTTTTCCCATCAATTCCCGACAAGGGACGTCAAAAACGAAGTCACGTTTGGAAAAGTGTTAAGGGGTCTGGGGAGACGATAACTGTCTTTGATGCACATTTTTGATGCAAGTCCTTTGACTTTGAAATCGGAGAGGTCATAGTTTCCATTTGCAGTACATTGCCATCGTCCACTTCATCTGTCCGTACGCAACTTCATTCTATGGACAGACTTTTACGAAATTTGTCTGTACATGTAACTATGACACACTTATTTCGTTTGAGCAACTGTTTACCAGCTCACAATTTGGGAATAAGCTCGTACATGTATATACTTTCTTTTTTTTTAAAAACGTCTTTCATTTGGAAGACGGCATCTTTTAGAACGGCGCTTCACAAAATGCAGGAAAAAGGTTTTCAATGGAAGTCAGCATCTTTGATGCACATGTTTGATGAAGTTTTTCAAACAAAAACCTCGTAACTGCAGCTTGTCTAAAGCTGCGGTTGCGAGGTTTTTGTTGAAAAGCATCGACGTGTTTGATGAAGCTTTTCAAACAGACCGAACCAATCGCAACTGCCTGGCAGGCTCCATGATTCTATCCTCGGCTTTTATCGATGAAATCTAGACTTGGACTGACAGTGTTTGAAGCCCTTTTTGCCAGCTTTGGTCCAAAAGGTTGCGATAAATATGAAAGGGAATTTCTTTGTTTTTAAACAACATATAAGACCCTTTCCATTGCGCTTTATCAGTTAAAAGGCATTTTAACTTTTATTAATATTATGCAAATATATTTTTCAGTCCTGTAAAAAGGACTCGTGACGGTGTGTAAAAATGCAAGTTAGGTCTACATGAAATAAATAAACACAAGAAATGTCAAAGGTTCTATAAATTTGTCAACATGTAGGCCTAGGCTACGTAGGATCAAAATTGTTTGTGTCTCGGGCAATTGACACCAATTTCAGTTGGACAATTTTATACTGATTTCAATCAGTTAATATCTTTAATTACCCTTACGCATTTTTTTAAATATCTGACGAAGATTATTAGAAGCTGATTCTCGACAGAATGTAAAACAGACCTTTTTGGAAAACGTTAATGGGGTAGGGGGGTCTCTAAATGAATTACAAAAAATACAGCTGTTTTGAAAATCATATCAACTAAAACAATTACACTTTTGCAATACTCGTACATGTGCAATGAAATGCACTCTCTTATGAACAGAGCACATTATCTCTACATTCCATTTCGATAGAATGAGCTCTGTTTTCGCGGGGTCATTTCACGTCTAATCTCGGGGCCTTTGCGGGATTTCAGTATCCAATCATTGGCGATACACAACAAAACAATTTAAAAAGCTGATACAAACTTTCATTGGCTGACGCTTCAAATTACCGGCTTCAGCCAAAAATAGAAGCGACGTAATGTATACGTAATCAAACCAGATCAAACTGAATGATTTTGATTCGATAATTCAAATGTTACCGGCTTCAGCCAAAAATAGAAGCGACGTAATGTATACGTAATGATCATGCACGATAAAACTGAATGATTTTGATTCGATAATTCAAATGGTGTGCTATAATTAGATTATGACGACCAAATAGGCTGTTGGCGTACCGAAAACTGCAGAGGTCATATTTGATGGTTTATTCAATAGACCTCGGCAATGGAGAGTAAATGAAATGTAGCTGTTGCTGTTTTTTCTCAGACTTTCTGCATTAGATTCCTTTACCATGTACAATAGATTATACAATACATGTACCTTTATTATTTTATTTAATATCGATGTATGCCGTTTTTACAATGCTTAAACAATTATATTCATTCGTCTGAAACAGGTTTTATGTTTGAACAAACTATGAATTATGTGCTTTTTGAAAATGTTACAACTACAAAATTTGCTTCCATGGCACACTATTCCACATTTTTACTTTGTACTTCTATAAGAGCATAGAAATAATTGCTGTAAGCATTGGCCACCACATTTCATTGGTACAGATAAGAAGACGGTGTGACTTTGTAAAATGGAAAATATAATTTATTTTACACCAAACCTTATGTTGTTGGTACTCATTTGAATCGTCTCGAAGAGAGTACCCACAACATTGGGTTTTGTTCTTGAATAAGACATTTAGAGTGCTTTTTCATCTCTTATCTGCCGCTGTAGCGTATTGCGTGCGAAACGCTAGGAATCGATAAAAATCCCGCTTTATTTCCACTGTGCTACTTTATTATAGAGTATAAAGGTTTGTTTTTCTTTGAACTTGCAGAAAATGTTTTCCTTGATGATCAAACGTAACACAAGCACCAAACGAATAGACCTTCATTGAACATAAGGACGCGTTTGTTTTTTGTTTCCTTTTTGTTCGGCATACCCTTTTCATTCAATCGAATAGAATTAATTCATCTTCTATTTTGATCTTTTAACACTTTCCAAAACCATAAATGTTTTTTTTTTCTTCTGTTCGTAACAGAGAAATTTGTAGATTAGACATCATTGGTGGAAAAGACGACAACGGACTTTTCATCTCTTTCTTGAAAATTTTTATTCTCATTCGCACCTTTTATTATTCACATGCGCTTGTCTACCGAAACTCTTCCTATTTTGGACCAGTCTTTAAAGTCATAATTATGGAACAGAGTGGATTAATCTATAAATATGGTAAAGTATGGTTTTCTACAAAACTCATTGTTTAACCCTTACCCTGACAAACATCTTCAACATTATGAAGTACATATATTATATAATTATGTGAAATCATTGCAAGAAGAAAACAAAACTGAAAGTCATGAAAACATTGGGCCTACAAAAACACATTCAGGAAAAGCAAAATAAAAAAAGGCCTATTAGTGTGCAAGAGGGTAGAGATCACGGACCAGACACTATTATAAGCCCTTCCTAAACAAGTTCCTGGTTTGGAAGTATCTACTAGAAAAATATTGGGTAATCAACAACTTCTTCATTTCCGTTAACATTTATATAAAGCTATAGGCCTAACATATGCAAACCTTTTTTTTCATAATCTATGTTGTTATCTGTATCATTTTTCAAATTGGAATAAGCTAAAAGTGCACCTACGAAAATAAAACATTATTATGCACTGATTTAATGGCGTTTGACGCCACTTTCAAACGCTTTTGTGCGTTTAGTGCAATTGGAGCACTTGACAATGAATTCCAGGTGTTTCTCTCAACAACTATCACAACATCCGATCCGAGCATTCAGCTTCTCACTAAGATTATTCATGTCCGTTGATGAGAGACGAATGACGTTTTTTCAAATATTTGAATGTTATTGGCCAAACCAGGGTTTGAATCCCTAACCCTGGATTGAAAGACTCTGACGTTAGACACTGGCTACGTAATGAATTTTTATGATACAAATATCGCCGATTGGAATAAAAAAATTGAAAAATACAGAAGGAAAAAGTTAAGATTATCAAGATTAAATCGCTGCTTTTCAACAAAAATCTCGTAACTACAGCTTCTTCTAAGCTGCAGTTACGAGGTTTTCGTTGAAAAGCGGCGAAATGCTACGTATATATCAAGTTAACAAGGTGTTTTTATTACTTTTTTGTCGCTATCTCTATTAGATCTTATACTTTATTATGATTCGAGTTGTATTATAAATTATCAAATATTGTATCCCCTTCAAGACGGTGTCGTCTCACTTTGCCAACTTTGGGTTTGGAACATAGGTTTTGGGGGGACATTTGCGTTGGCAAAGTGGGACCAGGGTAACAAGGTGTTAATTAGCCTTGGGCAATATCGATTTTCAATTTTGTAGCTCAACTGGGCTTCTTTAAACTGAACAGTTAATATTTTTAATTAATTAATGTTTGAAATGAACTTTAAGCTTAACAGTTAATATTTTAAATTAATAAATGCTTGAAATGAACTTTAAGCTGAACAGTTAATATTTTGAAATAATTAATGTTTGAACTGGAATAAATGATAGTTATCGTTCTTCCCTTGATTAACCACTTATTTATGCTTTATTTCTATGATCTGAACATAACGAAATGTCAGTACAGTCGTATAACTATAACAATTATTCTCATAAAATTTTCTTTGGTTTCGTCGAAATTACTATTATTTTCGCTAAAGACGCACTTATCAATACAAGTGTTTACTTTTTTCAAACCGCAACCGACGACAGAAACATCAGACTTACTCCAACCCAAATTTTGATGGACTCTGAGAAAGCTGTACAGCTTAGTGTGACAGAAATTTTCCAAACAGCCAGTGTCCGTGGTTGTTTTTTTCCCATTATACACAGTGTTTGTGGCGCAAAGTGCAGGCTCTAGGCCTGGTGAGATTGTTTAATGACAACGATGACATTGTTAAGGCGTGATGCTGTACTTCCGCTCGTCCCCAGTGCCGACGTAGAAGACGTGTGGTTCTACGCATTAGAAAACGACGACAGCGACTCCCCTCAAGTTGAAGCCTTCAAAGACTATGTTACTGAACATTGGGTAGAAACTGACGTGGCGCTGTGGAATCACTTTGATAACCATGGCCCACGAACTACTAACCACATTGAAGATTGGAATAAAAAAATTAACAATCTATTATCAAAGTCTCATCCATCAATTTATTCTTTCATCAACATCATTAAAAAAGAGCAATCCATGAATGAGATTAAAATGTTGCAGTTCAACAATGGTGGTCGTCAAAACCTTAGGAAGAGAAAATATCGTCAAATTGACCAGCGTCTCGCAAATCTGAAAGACCGGCTTCTTGCAAGAGAGATTGGTCTGTTCCATTACGCTGATGCAGCTTCTCATCTGATTAAATTAGGACATTGACATTAGGATTTTGAGACAAAAAGATTGATAAACATTTTGGATTAACAAAAAGTTACCCAAGTTGACCATTTTTTTTCTTTACCCACAATGTTTTTCATACAGTATAGATTTGATGATTTTGGAAGAGACTGTTCCAAAAATTAAAAAAAAAAAAACATTCAACAGTTACTCAGGTTGACTAATTGGTTCTTTTCCCACTGTGTTTTTCATACACTATAGGTTTGATGTTAATGAATGATATTTGTAAACATAAAGTAATTCAATATGTATACATGTATAACATGTCTATATGTGAAAATGAAAAAAAATTCAATTTGAAAAAATTGTTATGAATTTATTTATTTAATCTTCCTCAAACGAAAAAAAAAAACAACACAATTTAAATACAGCCAGTAGAGCTACTTTGACAAAAGATACCCTTGTTTATCCAGGTAAATCATAGGTGTGAAAATATGATTGGTGGGCAAAGGGAAACTCCCCAAAAAACCAAAAGTTGGCAAAGTGAGACTGAACCTTCAAGACACACGCAAACTATAGGAAGGGGGTCCTTTTTGACTGACAGGTTAACCCTTTCCTTAATGGAAAACTTTTGAAATTCTCCAATCTGAAAACTACGTCAGACAACGAGAAGGGCGTGTTCCATTTTATCAACGATCTTGCGACCAAGTTGGGCTTGAAATCATGATGGATAATTCATCGACTAGAAAATTTTAAGGCAAAAGTAGAAAATGTTGGTTATCAGCATTTTCCTTTTTTGTCTCAACGTTTTCCATAACTGATCTCTATTACTTGTAGGCCTACGTTTTATACTTAATCAGCTTAGACGGTATTAATAATTGTCGGTTATAAAAACCTTCAAAAACCACAGAAACTGTTGGAATAGGGTATTTTGTAACTGAGAACTTAACCCTTTCCAAAATGGCAAAATTTTGAAATGACCCAATCTGATAGATACAACATATGACGATAATGCACGGTGTATAATCACGTGATGCAACAAATTCAGAAAATCTTTAATAGTTTTGTTAATACGGGACGGATTTGAATTCGGTTTGAAGCAGAACAGGCGAACAGACGTCACGCGTTAGATGAAAATGTTGGATTTGTAAAAAAAAATCAACTGATAAATAAGTTATTGAAGATAAACCAAAATTTTGGTTTATCTTCAATAACTTTTTAATCAGTTGATTTTTTTTAAAATCCACCACGTCCAGGTTATTCCTGACATTCTTCCACCTTCTCTGCTTCAAACCGAATTCAAATTGGTCAAGTATTGACAAAGTTATTGAAGATTATCGGAAATTCCAAGTCACGTGATTATACACCGTGATATGGGTGTTGATAAAGATATGATTACTATACTTTTGGCATAGGTCAGAAAATATTGAGGCAGAAGAATAAAATGCTGGCTACCAGTAGGCCTACATGTCATTCTACATGACACAATGATTATTTCGAATCAAGAGATTTCGACTTATTATAGCTTACGATAAATGACCTGGCAGAACATCTCTAGCTAATAGCTAGGGATGCTCTGCCAGGTCATTTATTGTAAGCTATAACAAATGGCAACTGTTTTTGTATGCTGAAGTTCGAAATCATAACATTTGGCGAGTGCATGAAGTTGATAAAGACTTAATTTGAACGTATCTTATATTACGTGAAGCTTTAAAAAACTTTGACAGAAAAGTTGAACAATATCTCTCTTTTTCCTGGAAAAATCCTTAAAATCCAGCTTGTGTTGATATCTTGCAACTAATTTTGTCGTCTGCGACCTCTCTTCGATGCACTTTTCTTCAATTTCATTGTTTGGAAAAGGTTTAACCACAAAGATCTGACGCCTTATCTGATCATATTTGCATGCTTTAGAAGATTATTGAAATGACTCAATTATGTAGGTTACACATACGTAGATTTAGTAAAAACAATTTAATTTAGTAAAGTAAAATGACAAAAGCTTCAAATAAGTCTTAATTGAATTATTTGACAGATGAAAACACAATCAATGTGAATGTTAACATTGAACCTCTTTGCATCTTCTGTCAAAACGAAAGAAAATGCTTAAAATGTCATTTTACGTTTATTTCATTTTTTAAAAGTATGTGCAAAGATTGTTTATTTTAATGCGTAGAAATGCTATCAGTTTTTGGAAGCAATTTTTTCAAAATTTGCTTCTCTTTCAAGCCACCTGTCTCTGCACTTTACCATTTTCTGCATACCACACATCTTCCGGTCCTCCTCACTATAAATAGTTCTATCAAAAGCAAAGATTAATGAGGTACCAGTCATTCGAACATTCAATATGTAAGTCTGAAGTTATGTGTAGATATTGAATTGCGTGACTGAAAATGAAACATTCAATTAATCATGTCTCTAAGAGAAGAAAAGATTGACGTAGTAATTTGCTTTATTATGGTTAAAAGATCAGTCCAATGGCCTTCCTTGTAAATGGGTAAGTCAAGTTTACTGAACTATGCAATATATTCAAAGCTTACACAAACGATTAATATGCATGAATTTGTGCTAAAAATAAATACAACTCCAGTATGGAATCAAAGTATTCAAGGTATTCTGGATAATCAAAGTACCTAATCAATGTGCTCTATAAATCAAAGTATTCAAGGTATTCAAATGGTTAATCAAAGTACCTAATTACTCTACTTTTAGACAGGCCTACATTATTTACAAATTTGCTTCCCAACAGTACTGCCAGTACTTTGATTTGAAGTTGTTATTTATAAGCGAAAAATACGCCTTTAAAATTGAGAAAGAACTGACAGGTTCTATATAAATCAGAACTGTTGTCCACAACAATTTGTTTAATTTTAGCACAAAAATATATATTTCTCGTAAACGGTTCAATATTTTTGCTTGAAATTTTCAGAATTTTCATACGAAAACACGCTCTTTCAGATAGAATAAAAGAAAAAAAATATGTAAAAATAATTCTGAAATATCACTTTAAGGTGAGAGACGAAAATTCAATGCTAATCATAGCCTTATTTCTCCATTTCTACCATACAATTAAGACTTGTGATAAAACCAAGTATTGTGTAGGAAAACAGATAAATTGCCGAGACACATTTTTTCTTTATATTTGTCCTTTTGAAATTCTATGTTTCAACATGCAAAACATGACTTACTTGTAGGAAGTTCCTTTTTAACCCCTTACCAAAAGACAAAATTTTGGGGTAGTCCAATTTGAAAGCCGCTGCAAACGACAAAATGATTATGGATATACACAGGATTTGTGAATATTTTAGCACAAAAAATATTGAGACAAAAGGAGAAACTGCTGGTTTTCTTATTTTGTCTTAATGTTTTCCCAAGCCTATTTTCTTAGGGACGTCAAAACCAGGTCTTGTTTGGGAAAGGGTTAAATACATTTATTTTTACTTTGAAAAGTCAATGTAGCGGGGAATCACGTGACAAAAGATTTTATAATAATTTCCATAAGAGACCGATTGAATATGGTTTGAAGCAGAGAATGTGTACAGACGCTTACCAACAGCTAATAAAAAGTAACTGGCCTGCAGCGTAAATTTTGTTTGCTCGTCAGTAATTTTTTTATCTGCTGTTTTTTTTTTTTTTTTTTTTTTTTTTTTTTTTTTTTTTTTTTGTAAAGATCCACATCATCAAGCAAATTGCATGTGTTTTCCCGACTTTTCTATTTCAAAAGATTTTTCAAATTGCTCATCGAAATTGTTGTGTCACACGATTCCGCGCCGTGGCCACGATGGCGTAAATTCGATAAAAAGGTCGAAATTCCTTATGTAAGGTTCAAATGAAAATCTTGGTGAAAGAAGTTGCATTGCATAGTCGAATGATTACGTTTGGTGAAAAAAGTACAATATATAATGTAAATAAACATATTTCATTGCCATAATTATAGAAAATATACCACAAAATTATAATATCTTTCAAGTTGCGAGCAGTTTTTCACTTTGTTGAAAGAAACGGATGAAAGATCACTATAACTCGCTCACCCTTAACTTTCTGAGAGGTATTTAAACCCTTATCCAAACGACAAAATTATATGGTAGTCCAATCTAACCCATTCCCACACATTAACTCTTTTTGCCTCATTAAAAGATATAAACTTTCAAAGTTTGGAAAGCATTGTACAAAATGTAGAAATTTCTATGACAAGGAATTCCTTCATTTCCCACAAGTTTTCTAGATCTACCACAAAAAGATAAAAAATAATTTTCACCCTCTTGAAACGGTAGTCTGCAACTTCTTTGCTTTTGGACCAGTTGAAATTTTGCCACCTGGTGATGGATTAAAAGCTTCTACAGACCAAAAAATCACTTATCATCAGCATTTTCTTCTTTTATCTCAATGTTTCCCAAGCATTTCCTGCTACGGACGTCAAAACCTGGTCTTGTTTGGAAGAGGGTTAAGCTATTCTGTCTATCATTAGATTGAAATCAATTCGTGCAACTTCGGCGTCAATCCTGGCATCGGAGATTGACGAGGGTATCCGTTTTTTTCAAAATCTTGATACATACGACAATTTCTGTTGTCAATGATTTAATTAACGCGGGAAATAATGGCGGGGTTGTACGAAGTGTTTGGTATCTAATTATGGATGGAATACCTTAACCTCTCCAATTCAAGATCTGGTTTTCATTTGTCTGATAGAAAGGGCTCGTGAAAACATCTAGGCAAAAGGAAAAAATTCTCATTTAAAACGTTCAATCTTGTCTCTGTTACCGTCAATGTTTTCAATGTTTTGAAAACCTTCTTTACTTAGAGACATGAAATGCAACAAATGTTAGACTACTGATAATTCTTCATTCTATTTCCATTTATGAGGACGGTATCAGCTTTCGACTTAACATATATTTGACATTTCCACTAGTGAGATATCGTGTGCGAACTGTATATCGTCGGTGTTATTGCAAAACCTCGTAACTCCAGCTTGATTAAAGCTGGAGTAACGACGTTTTTCAATAAAAACCGACGATATACTTGTTGAAGTTTCAGTGGCGTAGGAAGGTTCATAATATTGGGGGCCAAATGTTAAAGTGAATGGAAATATGGTTGTATTATGGGGGAACAAAGGGGGGGGGGGCAGGCCCCTTTTTAAGTTATTGGGGGCAAGGTCCCCCTGCCCCCTCTTCCTACGCCTATGATTTTTGTATGATACATGGTTATTTCAGGTATGTCGTTGTTCATCCATTTTTTGTTCATGTATTTACAAAAATTTACAAAATTACTTTAAATGACTGGGCCATTGACAGTAATTTTCCCTCATAAAAAAGCCTACCAATCTAGGTTCAAAAGGAAAAGTGACGAATTAAGTTGAGCATGAAAACACAAACTCAACCACCCGGAAACAAATTATCCGAGGGGTTTCGATTGATGTTTGACGTGAAAGGATAAACACAAAAGGATTCCAATTTGATAATTCATCGCGTTTGATCTCTCCCAGTTTTTATCGCGGTCGCTTTATTAAAAATCGCAACATTTTTGGTTAATACGAATATTCGGATATTAATAATTTTTGATTTGCGATATTTAAGTCCGATTTCAATGATACTCGATGCAAATTAGTGACATCTTCATTTTTACGTCTGGACGTGCGAAAATGGGCTTTATTCAGAACAACAGATAACCTACATGTAAAAGGGGCGTTCTAAATTTGTTATTCTAAATCAAAACCCAATACAATGTTGTGGGTACACAGCAATAAAAACAGTTAATTCAGTTTTGACTGGTGATTGATTGAATTTACGTTCTACTCAACAGACTGGGTCATACCAAGACGGTAATCTTATTTATCCTAGTCCCAGATAATGGCGCCTTTTGATGCGCCCCTAGATAAAAGCATTGGAAAATATTTAGGAAAATGAAGAATTTGCTTGTGACAAGAGATTTTGTCATTTTACACAAGGATTTCTGTCCAAAAAGACCAAACATTTTTAAATTTCATACATTTGAAATTGTCGTCAACAGCTTTGAACTTGGATCAGTCTTAAATTTTGCTGTCTGGTATCTAGTCCAAACTGAAAGACTAAAATACATTGCGCGGCTAAAGCGCTAAGACATAATACATGTTGATTAAAAGAGGCTGTGTGAAATGTAAAAGTGGACAATTTTCACGTGAAGCGCCATATTTGATCAACTCTTTCAAAATAATTCAATCACCAGTAACAATAAATGTTGATTTTTACCTGGATAACGTTTATAGAGACAGTTCTAAAATTTATTAGCGAACGTTCACACCTGCTTGTAGACGGGTATGGTATTGATGTGTTTTCGTGTCACTGATTTGTACCTTTCTATTATTTTTTTAAAAAGGCAATGTATGGCCCTTAAACTTTACAGAATCCAAATGAATAATTACACGGAGCACATACATGTTTTTCAATAATCGGTTCCAATATACGTACTATACATTTCACTAAATATTATTAAAATAAGTTATTTTGACACAGGGAATCTAATGGCACAATGAATCTTATGAAAAACACTATGACATAAGTCGCGAAGAAACAGCAGCTTTACGGAATTGCAAAATTCATGTTCTATTGATTGAGGCGGGGAGGGGGTCACACATGCAGTTTTTGCGAAATTGAAACCGAAATATAATATTATGATGTACATATTTTGCTTCCTTTAAATAGTCGGTCTTTTTCAAATCGACCCAAAATACACTTTTTAGATGTGAACCCTCTGCAGATGGACAAAAGAAGTAAGAATGATGGAATTGACACAAATTAGATCATCATTATCACAAGAAACAAAGAAGTAAGAGAGAAACGGTTCCGAAATCAGATAGTCTAAACTCTCTTAGGCGCATGGCCTTTATTTTTTTATGTAAGGCAAAGAATGAACTGAAACACACGCACCCTCATAGGAGCCTACTGCATTCGAAAGAGTAAAATGATAAATTCTCACGAAACAATGAATATTACGACAAACACTGTTATTTACAAATTTTATATGATGCAAGTGACCCGTCAGCATGGCAATAAAATCGCTTTCAACGCATATCAAGTTTCACTAAATAACAAGGTACGAATATTTTCTGAAATTAGTTTTCGATTTCATCTCCTGTGATTACAAACTGTCTGTTATTATGTGCATAATGAAACATTGCGAAATTATTAATTTTGTTAAACATGCATTTGTCAGAAAATGACCGGTTTTGACATTTTATGGGGCCCCGTTTCAGGCCCACTAACGACCTTACGATATATGACCCATCATTAAAAACACCACTTTCTAGCTATGGGAAATGCATCAAATTACACACACTTGTAAATACACTTCAAATAAGTTGATTCACCGTACCGGATTTCAAGATTATGCTTCAAAAAGAAAATAATTTACAAATATCTTTTTACTCTATATTCATATACAAGGGAGGAAATTTATAACATTTCTATCAAATATTTCCATAATAATGTATCAATTCAAAATTCTAAACCGTTCAAAATGCTTATGTTTGTATTTGGAATGGAAATATAAAACAGTTTAGGATTTACTGGCACTTTTCAAATTTCGCCTCTGGCTCTTCAAATGGTGCTAATGATGGGTATACGTTAAGACCCAGTTTTGTGTTAACTGCGACAGAAGACATCTGATTATGCTGATAAAGCGAGAAATCAAAAAGGGCCAATCGGGGTTGTTGTTACAACTTATTACTCGGAATTGTAAGCTTACGTTCGTTTGTAGGCTAAAACATTGAGCAGGACTTTCCTATTGAATTTTAAGGGTTTATCCATTTTTCTTATTGTAAAAAACACATCATACATACATGTTTGTATGTGACATCACAGGGTTATTCTATTTCTGAGATCTAGAGGACGATGCATAATGTTTAAACTGTTTAAACTGTTTATATTTGATTAAACGCCTATTTTTACGACAGTTCATATTCAATGGCGTTTTACAAAAATGATTAAATATATATTGCTGATGGGGGTCAAAACCTCATAACTACAGATTGGAAATCGATCAACGTTGGACTAGATCACCCTGCTTATTTCGAGAAATCGTTGGAAAAGTTGGGAAAAGCTGACGATCTGCAGACCAATTTCATCCCTCCCAACTCTACGGGTTACCCCTCTGTGTTTGGTTTACGAGTGAATTAGATCAGTTTCTCTTAATTCTGCATCTACATTCTTTTGACGCCACAGTGACCACTATGCAATTTTGTCAATTAGGAAATTTTGTGAATATTTGCGTCATGAGTTCTTCTATGACTTGGAAAGGGTTAAAACATCGTTCGCACAGAAAAAAGTCGACTACCATCAAAGGGAATATATCGGTCCAGACACTATATTACACATCATGCATTATAAAAGGAAATAGCTGCTTTAATTGCATTAAGAGTCTTTCACTCGAGGAGACATCTCGAAAAGGGCTACAAAGGGGTTATTCGGTGCGGCTCTTGAATCTTTCATTGAGTCAACGTAATAAAAATAGACGATGTGCAGACGGCCACACCATCATCAAAGTACACTGCTCAAAATAATTAAAGAACAAATTCAACCGTTCATATTGTCGGTGGGATGTCAAAAATGCGTAACTTATTCAAGCTGTAGTTACATGTATGAGGTTTTAACCCCCACCCCCACCCCCACCCCCACGAACGATATGTTTTGTATCTTTGAGTATGTGGAAAACTGTAATAACCCACAATACTAACCCACGAAATACTTTTTCTATTAGTAGCGGAAATTCATAGCAAAAAAACCCTCTTGCATTTCATTACAAAGGAGAATTTCATTCAATTGGACTACAATTGAGATTGAAGGATGTATTGTTTTAAAAATGTCATTGACGGCCCTGCGAATGACCACCAAATGGTTTTAATTATACTTTTAAGGTTGATTTTTCGAAGAAAATTTGCGGTAGAGTACTTTTAGTTATTTTGAGCATTGTATAAAAGGTACAGACGAGACTGCAATATGACGGCAGAGTCGTTTTTACGAGTGGTCCGCAATAGTTGGTATGTGAGTCACAATATCGTCGCTTTTATACAAAAACCTCGTAACTGCAGCTTAAAACAAGCTGCAGTTACGATGTTTTTGTTGAAATGTTGTGATGTTTTGACTGTGATGTTTTGCCAGATGACAAAAACATTAGGCATAGACTGGTCTCAGTGGTCTGGTTTGAAGCTTCTGTAGAAGTATCAAAGTAATAACACTGTCCTAAATATAAACGATACGAACAATTTTAGACTTTTTCATTCAATCAATCAATTCCCTTTCAATTTGTTTGCCATTATTTACATGTTGTCTATTCATCAAACGTATATTTTGTTATCTGTAGCAGCTTTCTAAGTATAGGTAAGAGGCGCTAGCCTCTTACCTACTTAGTGACATCATGTTCATAATTTGCTCTTATTTCATATACCGAGGTGTTGAGAAAATGTGACACAGAACATGTCGTTCGCACAACAAAAAGTTTCAAATCTAGAGTCATCTGTCATTGTCCTTTAGGAACTATTCTTTGAAGTCTGGATTTACCCTTCTCACCAATTGACTGTTGACATTAACATCTAAAACAAATTTGACAATAGATGAAACACATTTAAATATTAAATGGTTGTCTTTGATAACAAGTACATGTTACTAATATCAGAGGCCATAAGCAAGATTACAGTTCGCAAGAAAATGACTTGGTCAGCCTTTAGAATTCAACCTAAAATTTGATATGTCCAGGAAAAGGTAAACCGAAAAGAATAACTCTCAATTGTTTACATTAATGGGGTTAACATAAACAATTCCGATACAATGTTCTGAATTATCAAATCAAATCTGTCAACTAGACCTGTCCAAAAATAAGAAGCTTGCATTATGAACTTTTGAAAAGTATCCCAATAAGAGGCAAAATGTCACTAAAAATTGGAGAAATTCCAAAACATGTTATTTGGGAAAGGAGTTGCCGACTATAAAGTACTCAATATAATACATAAATTTCAAAGTTAAAGTGACATTTCACAATTATTTTTACATAAATTTCACTTTCATTCAATCTGAAAGAGCATCTTTTCTTATGGAAATTCTGAAAATTTCAAGTCAAAATATTGAACCGTTTACGAGAAATGTATATTTTTGTGCTAAAATTAGACAAATTGTTGTGGACAACAGTTCAGATTTATATATAATTTGTCATTTCTGTCTCAATTTGAAGGAGTATATTTCTCTTATGAATAGTAACTTCAAAAAACTGATAGCATTTCTACGCATTAGAATAAACAATCTTTGCATAAAGACATACTTTTATGAAATAAAATAAATGTGAAATGTCACTTTAAAGTAAAGAAAAGATGGTATGAAAAAGGGGAAAGTGTTGGTTATCAGCTATTTCTTTTTTTTCTACAAGGTTTTCTGAATCCATATCTAGTGTAATTGCCAAAAGGAGGTGCCGATAAGGCTCAAACATTTTACAAGAACGTGGATCTTGATCAGACAGGGCGTTTGCGTAAGCTGATCCGATCTGATCTGGAGTCATTTTTGCCTCAAATGCCACAATTAATAACGAATCCAAACCCCAGATGATACATGCAGGCCCACGATCAGTATAGGAAGGGTATTTGTAAAAACATCAACAGTTTCAAACACAGACCTCATTCAATAACACTGGCATTGACTAGCTTGCACGTGTGCACAGACTGATCGGGATCCATGTTGGTAGATACAATTTCTAATAATATTCCAGATGATACAAGGGCGGATCTGGGGAGGGGATAAGGGGGGTCCGGACCCCCCCCCCCCCCCTTTGGCCGAAAAATAAAATGTTGACCCTATAACTTTAGTATAATGATACATATTGCTGCTTTTCAACGAAAACCTCGTAACTGCAGCTTGTTTTAAGCTGCAGTTACGAGGTTTTCGTTGAAAAGCAACTATTTTTATCACACTTTAAACCATCATTTGGGCTTGGAACACACACCCATGGAAAAATCCTGGGTCTGCCCTTGAGTTAGATGTATAATATACAAGTAATACAAATTATTCGAGGAGGGCAATTATACGAACATTAAAACATCACAGAGTAACAGATTAAGAGCGAGTAAAGACTTTCCAAATTCGTTATTTCAAATCCAAACCGTATGATGTGGGTACTCATTTGAATCGTCTCGACGAGACGATTCCAATGAGTACCCACAATATAGGATTTGATGAACGATAATTGAAATATTTCACTTTGAAAGGTGATTACATTTTCTTATCTGTAACTATAATATTACATACCTCTAACAACATCAAAAGTAGCAAACAGCTGTTCACAATGACCTTGACTCCAAACGTCGCCATGGTAACGGATATTCCAGCGTCCTTATCTTCCGAATTATCGTCGTTTGAACGAATTTCAGCACGTTTTGCCCATTGTAATATCAATAAACATGTGTCAAAGTTTTTCACCGGTTACAAAATAAAGTCCCTCCATATTTTGTTTGGCGAATTGACAACTAGATCTATAAACTATCCAACATTTCTGTGATTTTTTTTTTATTTAATTATAGATATATATTTAATTGTTTTAATTTCCAAGGAACCAAGAAAACAAAGTTGTTAAATAAAACAATTATCTTGTAGAAAAATGTTAAAACGGTGATGAAAAATGTTCAATCTTGTCCGCTGTTGAGCTAACCAAAATCCATAATTCACATTATAATGTCCTTTCTATAATAGTCGCAAACAATTTTATGATCGAACTTTCTCCTGTCACCACTATGTTTGCTTCGCTAACCATTCCTTTTCTTCTCACTTTCAAATTGCATCCATTGGGTCACGACAGTTCCATTTTAGATTTTTTTTTCTTCACGTTTCTACTCTAGATACACGTTTAAGATACCAAACGATTTCACAGATGGACGTAAAATCAAGCATACAAGTACACGAATCGGTTTCCCCCACAAAATGAGAATTTGCAATTTGTTAATGTTTGTTTATACACAAAATAAGAAAAAGAAATAAATATCGTCCCATCTATTTCCAATAACGATTCCAGTTTCACTGTAGCTCAAATAAGCAATTTAGCAGACGCCCTGTTTCTCGCTATTTTCCTATTTTTTTCCCGTTTTCTTGCTATATATTCGCTCCGAGTTCAATTCATCCGTCGATTACTGCTGGTAATTAGCGATGAGTACTGCTCATAAGCCCTTTAGGCTTTCATGGTGTAGAGATCAACTGATTTCTGTATAATGTTAGAGATCTACAAATAAAAGGTAGAGATGTTGTAATTAACTATTTACTTCATACAAAGAAAAAAGAGCGATAAATTTAACCCTTTCCAAAACAAGACCTTGTTTTGATGTTCCATTTGTAACACTCTCCTGAAAACATTCTTGGGAAAACATTGAGACAATGTTTTGTCTCAATATTGTCTATACTAGATCTATATTGTAATTAATTCAACTCTATCCAAAACAGCACAATTTGCGCCCGTCAAAGTTTAAATGCGATGCAAACGCCCCCCCCCCCCCCCCCCCCCAAAAAAAAAAAAAAAAAAAAAAAAAAAAAAAAAATCCGACTATCAGAATAAAAGTTTTCTTTCGATAATTTGGAAATACTGAGGAAAATGGAGTAAATGCTGATAATCAATATTTTCCTATACTTATTCAATACTTTAAAGCTTTTAGACTTATGTGCGTCAAAACAAGACACAGGTTAATATTCAGAGCTTTAGAAAAGCTTCAATTAGAATGTAATTGAAAGTATTTGATAAACCATGTTTCAAGATCAGCCTTTGCAAAAGTGGAGTCTGATCCTAAGCCACACTGCTCACTCACAGTTGTTAAAGGTCACGGACAAACTATTGGAGAACAACACATGGGTCAATGTAGGTCTCGAATGTCTTACCACTATCCTAAACACAATTCTAGTTAAATCGATGTCGACATAACGCTGCTTTTTTATCGAAAACCACGTAACTGCAGCTTAGAACAAGCTGCAGTTACGGGGGTTTCGATGAAAAGCGACGATAAATAGTTGCAACTGCATTTGGATTTGTGAAAGTCGATATATACAATTTAGACATAATTAAACTAAAACAGATATGTCGGAATATGGATATTTCGAGGTAAATTGACTTACACTGTGACTGTGACATAACGAAAATCAAATGTAAATAAAAAGATCCATTTTTGCACAACATGCCACACATATACGTACATACATATATAGAGAAAAATTCAAAACTTCATAAACTAAATAGCAATGATTTTAGTGCTAAAAATAGATTTGGTTTACCGTTACGTTTTGATAAACCTTTGGTGTTGTTATAAAATCTCGTAACTACGGCTTGAATCAAGCCGTAGTTACGAGATTTTATGACAACACCCACGAAGTACTATTTGTTTGTCCGAAATTACGTCACGGTTAACTGGATAAAATCGTTCCCAATTCAAAAACTCATAAACTAAATTATGTACATCAAAAGCGAAGTGACAGAGCAGAGTTTTTCCTTTCATTTAAAATGTTTATTAGTTTTCTTCGCTTTTTCATCTACCCTTATTGGTACAGTTTACCTTTTTTCGTTTTTTTGTTAACAAATGTACGTAAAATCGTTGGGTTTGTTCAATGGCACGAAGTTTCAATTAAAAAGAAGATTAACAGAGATGCATGTTTTGAATTCATTTCTTTTCAATCAAGTTTATAGTAGGCCTATAACACATTTGCGAAAAAAGGACGTAAATGCTAATTTACAGCATTTTCGTCTTTTCGCAAATGTTTTCGAAGTCGGTCTCTAATACATTTGATGTAACTTTGACTAGTTGTTTTTAGGAAAGTGATGAAATAAGTTGGTATGTTTACTGTAGAACTTATTTAAAGGGACATTTCATTCCAATTTCAATTTTTTAAAGTATGTCTTGATGCCAAGATTGGTTATTCTAATGAGTATAAATACTATTAGTTTTTTGAAGTTGTTGCCAATAAGCGAGAAACACGCATTTAAAGTCGAGACATAATCGATAAATTGCATATAAATCCGAACTGTTGTCCACAACAATTTGTTTAATTTTAACACAAAAATATAAATTTCTCGTAAACGGCGCAATATTTTGGCTTGAAATTTTCAGAATTTTCATAAGGAAATATGCTCTTTCAGATAAAAATAAAAGTAAAATTTATGACAAAAAAATCTGAAATGTCACTTTAATGAGCTACGATTCCATGTAAATATTTGGTATCTGGCTCATTATAACCTATAATTATGAGACCGATACGAATCTAGATCAGTTTGTACATTCACACAGTCTGATCGATATCCATGTTGTTCTATATCAACTTAAGGTAGTCCATCCCTAATGAGATTCGCGCGACCTCGGAATTATTCGGGCGACGTCGAAAACATTCGGCGGTGGAACTTTCCACCGCCGAATGTTTACGACCGCACCCGAATAGGTTCGGATACTTATTGACGTCGCTCGAAAACAACCGATGTTTTATTCATCCCAAAAATGGCCACATTACTGATATTCCACCAGAAAGTGTTAAAACATTGATTATTTGGCAATGGCTATCAATATACACTCGTTGTGTCGAAGTCAGAGGGGCTCTCAAAATACCTCGACATATCCGGAGTTCGACTAATCCGATTTTGATTAGTTTCTATGAAAACGATATTTAACCATTTTTGATGGGCATCATATGTGTCCATGATTGAAATATAGTAGGGAAAGGAAAGAAATTGCTCGAAACGAGCAATTTCTATCCTTTTCCTACTAAATTTCAATGGCTGTATCTGTTTCGGAATTCATTTTCATATCCATATGTTGATGATGGGACATGACTTTCAGTTCGACTTAAGCGGAATTTCGACTTATCCGATGTCGACATAACGAGTGTCGACTGTATAACAAGTTTATCCATTTTTAGGCAAGAACGTTACATGACTGTATAAAAAGGAGCTATAGAAACGTATACGTAGGATAAAGAAAATGCATTAGGTCACTAGGTCATAAGAAGGCATTTTTATCGTTTTCGAAAAGTATTTTTTGAAAAAAAGTGTTACATAAAGGCAAATAGAAAATGCGTAAAACTGATCATATGATTAGAGATGAAAGCAAGAAAGCCATAAGTGCACGTAATTAGTACGTTATTTGAATTGATCGGTAGTCGAGATAATAAGAATAAGGAGAATAAGTTGTGAGGGATTTTTTTCTAGTCAAAAAATGTACCTTAGTCCCTTCCCAAAGCGGCGAAATTTTAGACAGCCCTTTAAAAGCTGCCGCAAGGGACAAAATTGATGTTACCAATTTGAATGGAAAATGACTAGGCATATTTTATAGCATAGTAAATACTAGAAAAATTTAAAAGAGAAAATTCTGATTTAAAGCAAGCCATTTCTGTTACGGACATCAAAACCAGATCTTGTTTAGAAACGGTTAAGGTTAACCCCTTCCAAATTTTTCAGGCTGCTCCAGTTTGAAAGCTATTGTAAATGACGATATTTATTTTGATAGAAATAGCAGTTTTTACAACATAGTACCTAAATTACATACATTGATTATCATCAGAATTTTTCTTCTTTTTGTTAAATATTTTCCCAAACAATATCTATTAGGGTCAATAAACCAAATGTTTTTGGTGAAAGGGTAAAACTTGCAAGGCACTTTTAGGCTCACATGTGGCAAAAGAAAAGTGCAAACATTTGTCCCTTTTAACCTTTCAAAAACAAGACCTGCTTTTCACGTACTTCAAACGGAAACGTCAGAAGCATTGAGAGAAAAGAAGAAAATACAGCGGTTCCTACATGAAATACTAGAAAATTATATATACCTATAATGCAGTCACGATATATTGGCACATGTTTTCAAAATTTACCTAATATGCAAACAGAACAATGTTGAACCATTCGAACAAACGCATCCAAAATTGCAGGCCCGTAGGAACATTGGGGCTGGGGAGGGGGGGCAACCCCCCAGAGTTGGCAAAAAAATCGGGATTTTCCTTATTTTAAGCTGAAAATTTAGTGAAATTCCAATTTTGCCCCCATCAATTCTCAGACACTAGGGCTTTAGCCAACCCAATATAAAATTGCTTCCGAAGGGCCTGAATTGTGTTAAAAATTAAGAATGCATTTTCTCTTGTTTAACATGTGCAATAATATTATAATGACTGGACTATCAAGTATATGTTTGGATTGGTCATTAATCTCTTGTCATTATAGATACGTTGTATGCATCTCGAAAAAAAATATTTAAAACAAAAATGAAAATGTGTGCAATAAATTATTTGTCTCGTTATTGATAATGGATCAATTTCTATCAGACTAAAATTAACCCTTCCCGGAACAAGACCTGTTTTTCAAGTTCCTTATATAATAGACTTTGACAAACGTTCAAAGAAAAGACGAAAATGTTGATAATTGATAATGCAGGCCCGTAGGAAGCAAATTCATATTGGGGGAGGGGGGCTAAAGCCTTGAGCAGTGTCTGAATATTGGGGGGCTTGTTTTGATTTTCCCAAATTTTCAGTGTGAAAAAAAGAAAATTTGGTATTTTTGGCCAACTTTGGGGGGGGGGGGGCTCAGCACCCCCTAGCTCCCTGTTCCTACGGGCCTGTACTGATATGATAATACATCGACATCCATTTTGTCGTCGGTGGCAGCTTTCAAACTGGAGATGTAAAGCATTTTCAGACGACAAATTGTGGGTTAATGAGAAAGGAATTCGTGACATCGTATCAGAGAAC
Source organism: Fragum sueziense (assembly GCA_963680895.1). NCBI lineage: Eukaryota > Metazoa > Mollusca > Bivalvia > Cardiida > Cardiidae > Fragum > Fragum sueziense. The sequence continues at coordinate 16,439,551 of OY804609.1, read as the reverse complement.
AAATGAATGCAAAAGGAGAAAAATGAAGACTGTTAGCATTTTTTCTCTTGTCTCCGTGTTTCCCAAACCGTCAATACAGGGTAGGCCTACGTCATAACCAAAGGCGCGTTCTTTGGAGTGAGATATTTTAAGATTTCTTGATATGTTTTTGCTACAGCATTTTTAAGACCGAGATTATAAGCGATGTGTTCCAAAGGTTCCATACTTCATACAAATGACGTCATCATGACGTCATTTGTATGAAGTACGGAGCATTCGGAACTTCGCGGTTTATGAATCATTGAACATTCGGAACAATTCGGTCAATTCTCTCCCATATAGATTCTACAGAATTTACCGAGGGGTTCCGAAAGAAGTATAGGATAATGGCGCCTCCCATTGAGCGTCTTAAAAATCTTGCTCTAAAGAACGCTCTATCCCTAAAACAGCTTAAGAAATCTCAAGATATCTCAAGAAATCTTGCTCTAAAGAACGCACCTCTGCTGGTCTTGTTTGGAAAGGGCTAAAGACGCAGTTACGAGGTTTTGGAAGAAAAACTTTAAGTCCTACAACTTGGAAGAAAAACATCGATATCTTCGGTGTTAATGCAAAACCACGTATCTCGTTTTTTGGGAAATTTTAGAGAGCAATAAAAATATTTAATAACTTTTCCGAAACTGAAGGGGTTTACTTGAAATTCGTACATACTTTTCTCAAATAATGTGTCATTGATACTGACATGTAAAAATATCCCAAAACATGTGTGGATTGTCTTACATATGGACATACAACTTTGTAATTTGAAAATCGCAAAAATTCGACATACGAGGTTTTGCATTTACACCGACGATATGCCGGTTTAAAATTAGTGTTAATGATAGAGCGAAAAAGTTTCGACGAGAAAGCGAAAGAAAAGAAGAGTGAATGTAAAGCAGACAGGCAGATGCAGTTGACACTCATTGTGTCGACATCGATTATCCCGAAATACCGCTTGTGTCAAATTGAAAATATCGTCATAATCTCGTCGATAGAAATGGCAGAGTAACAGATAAAAGGGAGTGAAGGCTTTTCAAAATGCAATACATTGTATTTTGTTGATAAATTATTGTTCATCAAACCCTAGTTCAAGCATTTTTCTCCTTTGTCCACATTATTTATATCATACACGGAACATGGAGCATTTTGTCGCTTCTCAACGAAAACCTCGTAACTGCAGCTTGTTTTAAGCTGCAGTTACGAGGTTTTCGTTGAAAAGCAGCATTTTTTTCAAAAAAAATGTGTCGAAGTGAAAAGCTTGTCCTTGTCTTATCGGTAGGAATAATAAAGCAAAAATATAGAGATACACATTCCTTACAGAATAGGCTTGTTAAACATTGGAATGAAAGAAGAACAAGCTGATAACCAGCTTTTCGCATCTTTTCTGCAAGAACCGGAAAATGAATAGAAGAAAGTATGCATGCATACATGGTTCCTATATCTCAATTTACCCTTTCCCAAAATGACTAAACTTTAGTGTACTCGAATAGAGGATGATGAAAATATACTGTATTGTAATTAATATTTTATAGCAAAGAAAGTATTGAGGAAAAATGAAGAAATTGTCATTTCAGAATTTTCTTCTTTTTTCTGTATATTCCCTGCCCCAAACGCTTTCTATAAGAGGCGTCAAAACCAGGTCTTGCTAAGGAAAGGGTTTATCCTTACTCGAACGACAAATTAATTGGGAAAACATTGAGTCGGTGCAGATGACAAAGTATGGTATTACCAAAAGTTGAAATTGTTTGTATCAATAATGGTAAAAAAATGAGAAAATGTCAACAAAAATTATAGGCATAAACATTGTTTTCTTTTAAATTTGTTCACTTTCTGTTACATATGGATGTCAATCAAAAATATGTATTGTTTTGGGAAAGGGTCGAAAAATGTAAATAACACAACAAAACATGGAATAAAAAACATACCAGCTATTTAAGCACCACTATCAAATTCAAATAAAATCGCAACACATCCGTGAAAAAGAGAGTTTCTCTCGTTCGATTTTTATTCCTTTTTACGACTGGTAGAATTTGTATATAAAACGAATATCCCCTACTTCCACACGAGAAAACATACTAAATGAGCGCAGCCTCCGCTATCGGGAGGACCCAGTCATCGAATGAATTGAGGCGTACATTTTATGGTGGGAGATCACTTTGAAATTTTATGTTTAACGACTCATTGGTTCTCTCGGGTTGGTGGTTAGAGGCTTTTGAAGTCAGTCAGGCTCAGTCTAGTCTGTATGGTGACTTGCATCACGAGAAAAGGAACATAATTACAGGAAACATGGCGATAAAAGGAGACACAGATAGATCTATAGAAAATGTTATAAAAATATGATAGATATATCCGGTTTTTGGCGTCAGTCAGGCTCAGTCTAGTCTGTATGGTGGCTACATCATGAAAAATGGGGATTTTTATTTAGAAAAAAAACAACAACATTGAGATAAAAGAAGAAAATGCTGATTGTATCAGCATTTTCTCTGTTTTTTTAAAAAAAATTCCAATATACGATTATAAAGAATATTAAGCTACCGATAAAAGATGAAAATCTTGCCAGGCTTTTTAGTCTAATCCTTAGGCCTATATGTGCTACGCCATGGGAAAAGTGTGGTTCTTATAATAGAAATCATTGAGATAAAAGGAGAAAATAACGACTCATTGGTTCTCTCGGGTTGGTGGTTAGAGGCTTTTGAAGTCAGTCAGGCTCAGTCTAGTCTTTATGGTGACTTGCATCACGAGGAAATGAACATTATTACTGAAAACATTGCGATAAAAGGAGAAAATGATAGATCTACCGAAAATGTTATAAAAGAACTTGATACCCTGCTTTTGAAGACAGCCAGGCTCAGTCTAGTCTTTATGGTGGGTTACATCACGAGAAAAGGAGCGTTATTATAGGAAACATTGCGATAAAAGGAGAAAATGATAGATCTCCCGAAAATGTTATAAAAGAACTTGATACCCTGCTTTTGAAGTCAGTCAGGCTCAGTCTAGTCTTTATGATGGGTACATCATGGAAAAATGGGATTTTTATTTGGAAAACATTGAGATAAAAGGAGAAAATGCTGATTGTATCAGCATTTTCTTCTTTTGTATCTGTGTTTTTTACAACTTTCTCCATATACGATTATAAAGAACATTGAGCTACCGGTAAAAGATGAAACTCTTAGTTATACCATTGGTAAAGGTGGGTCTTAGAAAACATTGAGATGATAGGAGAAAATTACGACTCATTGGTTCGCTCGGGTTTGTGGTTACCTAGCTTTTGAAGGCAGTCAGGCTCAGTCTAGTCTTTATGGTGTACACATGGTGTTTTTTTTTTTTTTTTTTTTTTTTTTTTTTTTTTTTTTTTTAGAGAAAACCATTAAGATAAAAGGAGAAAATGCTGATTGTATCAGCATTTTCTTCTTTTATCTCTTTGTTTTTACAACTTTCGCCATATGCGATTATAAAGAACATGAGCACCCGGTAAAAGTTGAAAATCTTACTCGGCATTTTAGTCTAATCTGTATATATTCTACTTCATGGCAAAACGGATTTTTGTTCAGAAAACGTTGAGATAAAAGGAGAAAATTACGACTTATTGGTTCGCTCGGCTATGTGGTTAGAGGCTTTTGAAGTCAGTCGGGCTCATTCTAGTCTTCATGGTGACTTGCATCACGAGAAAAGGAACAATATTACAGCACAGTTTGAGGAAACAATGCGATAAAAGGAGAAAACGATGGATCTGTTGAAAATGAGAACTTGATACCCTGCTTTTGAAGTCAGTCAGACTCAGTCTAGTCCTTATAGTGGCTACATTTCGAGAAAAGGATATCTTTTATTGAGTTTAACGCCGTTTTCAACTGCTATAGTCATACCGCGGAAGCTGGAGTACCTAACAATGGATTCCTGTCATTACCCATATATCAGTACTACAACAGACCGATCCTTCAGCTGCTCGCCCACAAAGGTTTATGAGATATAAGAAAATGAATATAATTACAGGAAAAGAGTTGACCGAATTTGAATTTGTTATTCGTAGGATTCATGTAGGCTGCGTCACTATAGAAAATGTTTCCATATCTCTCCCGGATCCAGGATTTCTGTAAGGGGGTTCGAATTTACAAAAGGGGGGGGGGGTCGTTTTCCTAGTATTACAAATTTTTTACTGAATTTCTGCATGAAAATGAAATAATCAGGCTGCAAAGGCGGTTCATTTGAACCCCCCCCCCCCGAACTCCCTCTGGATCCGCCACTGCATGTAGAAAATATCGAAATAGAGGGAGAAAATTTTATTTTTATGACTGTATCTAGGGCCTGTATAAAAAGAGAAGTAGGCCTATTTCTCGGATTTTTGAAGTCGGGTTAGTGTAGGTTTTTCATGTGGGCTGTGTCATGATGAAAGGATAATTGAAGCAGGAAACATTACGATTAAAGGACAGTTAGGTTTATTGTGAAGGTTGTATTATGACAAAATGGGTTTTGGTGGGAAACATTCGGACGAAAGGAAAAAAAATGCTGATTTTTTCAGCATTTTCCTCTTATTGTCTCAGTGTTTTCCTCAGCTGTCTCTATTTCACCGTACAGATAATATTGAGATAAAAGGAGAAAATGTTACCTTCTTTTGAAGGAAGTTGGGTCCAATCTACGTTGTATATAAGTCGTCTATGTTATGACAATAACGGATCTTATTTCAGGAAACACTGCGACAAAGAGAGAAAATATTCATAACACATTTTTGGAAACATGTTTACCATGTCAAAAATGATGTAATTTATTCCTGTCGTGTCAAACAAAAAGGAAGCTTCTTGTGGAGAATATTGATATAAAAGTAGAAACATAATTGTTAGATCCGGTTATCACGATATACATGTATCTATCTAGTTGCTTTTCTTCAAAAACATCGTAACTGCAGCTTTAAACAAGCTGCAGTTACGAAGTTACTAAAAAAGCGACGATATCATTATAACAGTACCATATGGGTAAAATGCAACGTAGGCAATATTTGGTAAGTCATTGACATGTTCATTTAACTTGAATTTAATCATTATGTGTTATCTATTCATTGTTCTAAAATAGTCACAAAATCAGATTTATTTCAATTCATTTGCAAATCAACGGCTTTACGAGAGAGGCGGTGATATTGAAATACTAAAACGTTATCTTTTCATTGTTCTAATATTGTTTCGAAATTAGATTTATTTAATTTCATTTGCATCTGCATTGCTTTAATCAAAGGGTGGCAACTAAATGAAAATTCGATTGCCCTACTTTTAAAAGCTGCTGCAGACGACAAACGAATATCAATAAAGATAAGATTGAAGTAAGCCCTACATGTACTAAATGTATGCGAGACAGAAAATGTTGAGACAAAAGGAGAAAATCATTGTGAATTTACCAATTTCCGGAAAGAAACGTATTGTCAACTCAAAAGACACGGGCATTGGAAAACATTTTGGGAAAAGAAGAAACTGTCTGTGACAAACAATGTCTACATTTTCCACAATGTTTTTTTTTTTTACCTTTTTATAGCAAATGTTGTCTTTCTACTCTTTGGAGACACAATTTTGTAATTATACGCACAGCGTAGTAATTTGCCAGATCTGGATAACGTGATGCGTCAAAGCAGACTTCGAATCAGATGATAGCTCGAGCCTTTGGGAACCATCATTGGGAACCAGCGCTGTTCTGTCTATTGAATTCCTCCCCGTTCTGAGTCAGTCAATCAAAATCTTTGTCTACCTCGACACTGATTGGTTCGCTGTTATCTGCGGAGTTCCGAATGACGTAATGCTTCGGATGGCCGGACCACACTTTTTCCGGTGGTCGGGCTATAGCTCGCACTTTTGCTGTTCGATTGGAGCTATAGCTACCACGGTGGGGATTGTGCATGCTGGGATGGGTAAATCTACGGACAAATTTGCCTCGCTTCAGGTAAGACATTTTGTACAATGTAATAACTTCCTTATTTCTGCGGCAATTCAAAAACGGTTTGTTGCATGTACCCCGCCTTACTGAGCTCTTTCCTCCTATGTATGCTTTACACGAAACCTTTTTGTACTTTTTGCGAAAAGTGATCCCAATCGACCAGAAAAACAACAAAAAATCTGATCGTTTTTCAGGTCAGTTGGGATCAATTTTTGGGAAAAATATGGGGAGTTTTCAAATAAGTAATACACCAGAGGAAAGCGCTCAGTAAGACAGGGTACATGCAACAAACCGCTTGGAAATTGACACAGAAATAAGAAAATTATTGCACAATTCCCTACCTGAAGCGTGGCTTATTTTGCCGTAGTCGTTATCATTTCGTTTTCAGGTCAGTTGGGATCAATCTTTGGAAAAATTAAAAGGATACCACAAATAATCCATGTATCCGAGGAAAGAGATTTTCAAGGCGGGGTACATGCAACAGACCTTTTGAAAATCGACAAAGAAATAAAGGAGTTATTGCAAAATATTTGACAAGATTCGAGATTATTTTTGTCCGTATTCGTTGTCCATCCCAGCATGCACAATCCCCACCGTGGCTACAATAACTCCATTTGGAATACCTATATTTAGCATTATCCGAGGAGTTCCAAATGCAATAGCTCGAGCTGTAGTCCCAATCGAAGTCAGCCAATATTTCGAAGGATTAGACTGGAAGACATTGTGCGACTCAAGCATTTTGCTGCTTTTCAACAAACACCTCGTAACAGCAGCTTATAATAAGCTGCAGTTACGAGGTTTTTGTTGAAAAACAACGTTATTTTCACGTGCACCGATTACGATAATCGTTTTCCTTCACGGGGCCTCATTTTTCTATCAAGTTGATGAGGTTAACATATGTTATGAAAATGAAATTATTCATAACCGGGGAACAAAAAATACTCAGTTATGAGCAAAATACGGTTATTATTTGATAATAGCTGTGCTTTGGGAAATCCCTTTTTCTTGGAAAGATTTCGGTGGAAAGAGGACGAAAATGTGGGTACACCAAATTTCTACCACTTTTTATTGGTCCTTTTCCTGAATAAAGACATGCTTTTGGCGACCTACGGAAAGACAGCGCAAGAGAAATATTGAGGGTCAAGAAAATTAATTTGGTTAATTTGAATATGTACACATTTCTAACAAAATTGAAGTTGAAACTATAGATCTAAAGAGACATTTTCATTTTTCTATAACTCATTACCAGAGGAGTAGTGTTTTATTGACGCCTATCATGAAACATGCATGTAAAACATTGTGGTAAAAGAATAAATTGTGTGCGACAAGCATTGTCTTCATTTCCCAAAATGTGTTCTACACAGGGTCATCTTTTTAAAAAAAATCTTTAATTCTAATATGATGTCTTCAACATCTTTGAATTTGGATCAGTCTAAAATTGGTCGTCTAGTAATGGGTTAAATCCCTTATAATGAATCTATAGATTTAGGACGAAAAGCAGCGATATAATATGCTTCTAAGGGCCTACATATTATTAATTCATTACTAGACGGCAACACTTAAGGTATCCAAACCCTCAAAAGCACCAAAGAGCCAGAGACGAAATTTGAAAAGTGCCAATAATTACTAAAGTGTGTTACATTTGCATTCCAAATACAAACATAGGCATTTTGTACGGTTTAGAATTTTGAAATTATGCATACTTGCGGAAATATTAGACAAAAATGTTCAAAAAATGTTCAAAACCTCACTTGCATATGAATATAGAGTAAAAATTATGTGTAAATTATTTTCTTCTTGAAGCATAATTTTGAAATCTGGCACGGTGAATCTACTTATAAATATGAAGTGTATTTACACGCGTGTGTAATTTGATGCATTTCGTATGGCTAGAAAGTGCTGTTTTTTTCAGGGTCTGTAACAAGGTGGTCATACCACGTGATTAATGACGTCATAAACTGACGGTGTTAATGTAAATTGTCACCCCACATCAACATTTCAAACGGCTGTAACTACTTTATCTTTTGTTTAAAATAAGCGAGACTGGGCCTATTCGAAGCGCAATTTTGTAATTTATAAACACATGTTTACACCTTGTTCCAAAAAAGTGCGGTTCAAGCAATATTCGTGGACAACGTCGTGAAACCGGAGAAAATCTGGTAGAAGACCGGAAAAAATCTGGTAGATACTACGGTAAGCAAACCCAAAATTTGTAAGAAAAATGGCATATTTGTATCAATTATATGTTGATAACTTCATAGTGACATTGAAATGAGTCTAAATTTACCTACATAAGAACGTGCTATTGGCAAAACTGTACGAGGACATCGTAGTAAAGGCCGTCATGAATCGGCTACAACGGCAAGCAATTTCTACCAAGCTACATTGGAAAGCATAATTATGAATGGTTTCAGAAAACAAATGCAAATGAGTATCTTTTGCGAACCATAATATTTTATTCAACTGTTTATCACATATTATGTCTTTGTAACTTCGGTGTGTTGAATTCTTCCTTAAGTAGAGCTCCTCTTACTTATTTAGTAGATGACTGTTTGGTTGGTGTCTGTTTCACCACCGACTTCTTTCCACCGCTTCTAATTCTTTTTAGTTGACGAGGTGTAACAGGCTTCAATGGTGAACGTTTGATATCTATGACATTTACGTGTCTCACAGGGAATTCCACGTAATTGGCAATTTTCATCATTACAAATTGTTTTAGAAGTTAGGCAACTTTTAGTTCTTCTTTTTTCGATCTTTATTATCTTTTTTCACAAGTTAGGCCTACCATCATCCGAAAAATAAACAAAGATTGAATGTAAATCGTGTGTGAATAATCCGGCATATTATTATTTTTTTCATTATTTATTAATTTTTTTTGATAACCTAGAAACGTGTCTTCAGTAGAGGAGGGTATTCCCGACACTTTAAGGGAAAAATCAATATATTTCTTTGTCTACTTATATGAGGCCATATTTCGTGTCGGCCTTACACGAACTAACCTTTATGCAACAAATTTGTGTATTCTACGGCGTCTTCTGGCCATAAACAATGATGGTACAACCGAATTTCTACCACATATGAAGCATATTAAATCCGACACTTTTCGGTCAAACCCGACACCAAGTTATTATTTAAGCAAAATGAGCTATGTGATGCAATGCCACAGAGAAGTTAGGATTGAAAAGGGAAGAAAACCATTCTTTCTTTTGTAAGACATATACTGTAAACCTTTCTCTCAATTAGAAATTAGGTTATAGACGGAATATAATTTCGCTCATAACTCACACTCTGAGGCTTCGGTCAAATCCGACACCTGAGAAAAATGATGAGAACATATGGGAAAAAATATGCAAATCTATATGTTAAGGTGTCACCATAAGCTCGAATAAGTTGGTTTTACACATTTCTTTAACGTACCGTCGGTATAGTAAAAGATTTAATAAGCGAGAGTGGGAAATTTCCTCTAATTTTCACGTATGGTGTCGGAGTTAAACTCTCTGGCCAAAAAAGACTGTCAACCCCGACACCATGATTTATGAATAAATAACGCTCTGATACTATTTTTAGACGGCTAGAATAATAGAGAATTGTCTAAATGTTCATCTTATACAAAAATCTATCGGGGAAGATAACTTGTACATGAATTTATTTTTTCTTTTTCAGTACACCCCTCTTACAGAAATCTGTAAGACTGCATTTTTGAAAATTCCGCAAACAGGGTGGTCTATCTTTAACCTCGATTTTTTTTAGAAAGCAAGCCTTTACATGTCAATGGTCATTATAAAACTTTGGAAAACTGTATGACGTAATATTTAAAACAGAAAGTTGTTGATTTTGACAAAAGATAATGCAATACAAATGACTTTTTTTTCGAAAAGTGTCGGAATTGGGCGCATGTCGGGATTACCCTCCTCTACTCTTCTAAGGTTTCGTTCAAGAACGAACACGAATCTCAGACAAAGTTTATAGATCTTTAAGTTAAAAATGTGGTTTCTTGTTTACATTTCAAGTCACTCGGAAATACAATTGGATCACCACGGACAACTCTATCGAATCATACCTTGGATGCATCTCGTAGAACTACTTTCAGACTATGAATAGAATAGAATATAACAACAATTCAAAACGTTCGTCTGTGACTAATGTCAACGATGACGCGACAACGATACTGAAATGCATTGTTTGCAGTTCCGGTGTCCTCTCTTTTTAGAATGATTACAACCTGCAAGTCCTGCAAGTTGCCATGGTTGTGCATTTGGTTGACCTCGAAAACTACTTTATGAAGCGTTGCTACTTCCGGCTAAGAAATCCATTTTTTTTTAAGATTTCTTCATACACACACATCCGAGTCGATGATTCGATCTTTGGTCGACATTATCCGAGGATATCCGAACGTCGGAAATATACGGGACTAGTCACACAAAGGGGGACCGAATGAGAATGGTGAAACGTAACGACCCGTATCAGACTGTGCAGTAGCACAGACTAAACGGGAATAGAATTCCATTGCGGCCTTTTTACGCATGACTGGTCAAATACTCAGCAGCCAGGGAAAACACAAAGAAACTAGATGGTTGTCCCATGAAAATTGCTATCGAGTCCGCAAAATGCTCTAGATGAATTTCATTTTGACATTTGACAGTGAGCTGTTACCTTGATCTTGTAGTTTTCTGATATTTCTTCCAAACATCAGGTCTACATTGACAGAGAACAAAATTTCCGCTATTTTTGCTTAAAATCCATTCATAAATGTTGGAGTTATGCCACGGACTGAAACGGGCGAACTGACAGACTGACTTACGCACGTACACCTAGCTGTTATATAATGACAAGGAACTATGTCTCGCTCACCGCAATCGGGCTCGAAAAAAAAAAAATATGAAAACTATGGTAATAGAGTCGGGTGTGAAATATTTATGATTTCTGCTTTCCAATGTAGCTTCCTAATATCTGCTGCCCGATATAGCTTTCTCATAGTTGTCTTTTTACCGGCAAGATTTTATTTGCATTTCTACTTCTGATTTATCTGAAAAAATAATTCAAGACTAAAAATACTATAAACGTACAGAGATATCATGTAACCAGCTCATAAATAGCTAATTTGTATCAATTTTGATTTCGCTTTCCGTTGTAGCGGGGTTTATTTTTGTCGTTTTCAATCAGTTGTCCACGATTTTTGCAAAAACCGTGACTTTTGGGTACAAGATGTAAATATACGGGTTAAGCTTACAAAATTGCGCTTCGAATAGGCCAGGTCTTGTTTAATTTGAATAAAAAACAAAGTACTTACAGCCGTTTGAAAATTCCAGCCGTGGTGTGTCGGGGTGACAATTTACCATAACACCGTCAGTTTATGACATCATTTATCACGTGGTATGACCACCTTGTGTAAACCTCTTAAAAGAGAACATTCTGTCAAAATCCGTCCATCTACTAGTATGTAGGATGAGTTGTAATAACACGATATTGACGGACGGATGGTCGGTCGGACCGAGATATACAAATCAAATTTCACCTCTTTCTTTTGCGAGTTTAAAAATTATGCCTGTCCAAATTGAAAGGGCCGAAATTATTTCAACGACAAAAGAAGGCTGCTTTTTTTATGAAAAAGGGAAATTGGTTTGTGTTAACAGCACTTCTAAGATCTTCTCTTCTATCAATGGTTTATATACTCGGCAAAACTGCTAACGCATCACTCAGATCTTTGTTAATATTTCTTAAACGAATCTACAGAATGCGTTCAAAATTTGCACATGTCGGCTACAACCATTCGATAAGAAGCCTATAAAATTTGATAGTAAATGCTACAGTTTGTTATGAAATATTGAAATTTTAATAAGGACACCCTTAATTCTAAAATTCATAAAATCTGAAATTTGATTAGAATTGGAAATTCACGCATAACTTTCAAACCGTTTGTATTGGCTGAAATAGTCCCTGTGTAGAAAAGTTACCCTTCCTTAAACAAACCGACGGCTTTAACACTTTTGTGGGCGCGTAATTTATTCCCGCAGAGGTACTGTTACGTCACTAGTGTTGTTAGTGTCATTGTTGGCGTGAACGGCGACGTAGGTTACTTAGACAAAAACGTATCGGTCCATATCTTATGAACTGTATGAGATGCAGTCTTGATATTTCACACATAGACAGGTCTCACCAAGACCTTTCATCTGAGACAATAAAATTTGACCTTGTGACCTTGACCTTGAAAATTTGACCTTTTCTTTTAAAAAGGTGCGTATATGCGAGCTACGTTGTCCGTGAACAGCCCTTGGTATGTTAGATAAGGGATTGATTTTTTCAGACTTTAATCCAACAATAAACCAGCTTTCAAAATCAATTCAAACAAAAATTATTGAAAAAGATCACAAGTTAAACGAGCCGAAAAACCGTTTTGGTCCCCATCTCATATGACGCGGTCATGTAAGAAGAAAACTTTAAAATAAATTTATGAATGAGTGCAAAAACTTGTGGGATAAACATATGCCAAATTATAAATCTAAATCTATGACAATAAATAAGTTAAGCAATTTTAAAAAGTGATGCGTTAGCTCTTTTGCTGAGTATATTTGTATCGTGGGTGTCATAACCAGGGATTTGTCTCGAAACAGCCGGTTTAAAAATCGTGACTTTATTTGGTAAAGGGAAAAAGTGGATCAAAAGTCTATTAAATTGGTCTTGAATGCAAAGACTTTCATTATAATTTAAAGACATTGACTTTTTGACAGCGCTTTGTCCTGTGGCCATTTTATCGCCCTTACAAAGACTATGGAAGATTTAACTTTGTAAAATAGGCTAGTAAAATCGATATAAACTTCAACCACAGTGGTTATTTCATAAAGAATTCCGATGTAACCCTGTCCCATACAAGACCTGGCATTGACGTCCCTATTAGGAAAGATCTTGGAAAACATTGAGGCAAAAGAAGAAAATGCTGATAATCAGCATTTTCTCTTTTTGTCTCAATATTTTCTACGCTATATTGTACACAACTGTTTAGGCCCCGTCAACACCCATTTCGTCGTCTGTAGCAGCTTTTGAATTCGATTGGACTTCCCAAAAATTATGTCGTTTGGGAAAGGGTTAATTGGCGATCGGAAAAAGTCGGTGATCAAAGGCATTGTTCGAAGGCACGTAAATAAAATATAAACCTAGAAAGCCGAGGATTGCCGGAGGGCGCGCGATGTCATGTGACCCGTTTTATCGGGCGCGTGATCTCGTGAGAGTTCGATCACGTTACGAGATTTATGGCCTCGATCTGATGTAACCCAATGCACAAAGTTTCAAAGACGAGATGATATCGATGCCTTTCAACGAAAACCTCGTAACTGCAGCTTAAAACAAGGGCAGCTACGAGTTTTTCGTTGAAAAGAGATGATATATGGATATGATAATGGAATCGAACATGTCTGTGCACTTTTATCCTAGGCTTTGAAGAGCAACAAATCGATGCTTTTCAATAAAAAACCTCGTAACTACAGCTTGCTTACAGTTATAGTTACAATGATTTTGTTGAAAAGCGACGAAATACGTGTGAGAGGGGTGAAAGACATTCTGTTTTGTTTATAAACAAACCCTATGTTGTGGTTACTCAATGAAATTGTATCAACGAGACGGTTCCAATGAGCGCCAAGAAAAAAGTTTGGTGAGAAATAAATGATATAGCCTACTGCATTTGGTCACACTGTCATTACATCCTCTTATCTATAGTACATAGATCAGACTTTTCAGTCCAGGGGTCAGGAGTTCGAGCCCCGGCTCGGTCAGTATCCATTCTGACATTTGACAAACAGTCATCTGTCTTTCACAAATTGATGTAAATCATATATGTGAGAGAGCAGCTAGAAGTTCAGTTTGGATATTTCTGTGGTGCCGGTGAGAAAAATACAAGGGGGAATCCACGGTTGGGTGCTCCAGCCATGACCATGACAGTTGAAAACGGTGTTAAACCGCAATAAAGCAAACCCGGACAACAACACTTTAGACTATTGGGTTTTAGAAGTGGTATTGCAGACATTTTAATAAGAGAGTGACTAAAATGGCGAAAACATGTTGAGAAAAAACATGTGAAATTTGCTTGACATTCATCCAGTAGTTTTTGAGATGAAGATTGTTAAAGAAAAAAATACGGACGGACGGACGCAGATATGTACGACGGACATACTGCCATGACAATAGCCCGCTGGCCTGACGGTCAGTGGAGCTAAAAATTGCACAACAATCCATCGGATTCGTCTCGTCCAATCATTGGCTTGTAATGTAATTTTATATCTATACAATTGATTTATAAATGTTAGTGAGTACGACCCATTGAACAGGACAAATGTTAGAGAGCACTTTCGCCACAGCCAGGGATCAAACCTAGGATCAAATGGTTTGGAGTTCAATACGCTATCATTAATTTTTGTACCATGGTCGCAGCTTTGTTTTTTTAACCCTTTCCCAAACAACAAAATTTTAGGGTGGTCCAATTTGAAAACTGCCACAAATGAAAAAATGGATGTTATTAAAGATATTATTTGTGTAAAATTTAGCACAGAAAATATTGAGACAAAAGGAGAAACTGCTGGTTATCAGCAGTTTCTTCTTTTGTTTCAATATTTTGAAACTTTCAAAATAAACAACTCCCCTTTTCCCGCAAAATTTTCAACGTGTTATGTTGAATAAGAGACGTTCGCCTTTGGCTCCAAATTATGACGTAACGTCGTTTTGCTAATGTCAAGCATAACAAACATATTTTGGAAGATTTATCAGAACAAAGCAACAATGGCGGACAATTTTGCTCTCACCTCGGTTCTTTTATTTTCGCACGTATCAAAAGGTTTTGGCTAGGTAACCATTATAATTTTATTTCTTTTATGCATTAATAGCATAAATTCACATATTTTTCGGTCGTTAACATTCGCACTCGGGCGTTGACGTATTTCTGTGGCCTCTGCGAATGTTAACGACCTCAAAAACGTGAATTAACCATATAATGATCATTGCATTCAGCATCGACAAATACAAAAACAACAACAACAACAAAACAACTTGAACGACTAGATGAATCAACAACAACAACAAAAAAAAATGAAATTGATTTAAGAAAATGAGAATATAAGAATTACCCTTTCCCAAATAACACAATTTTGGGCTGTCTAATTTGAAAGCTGCTGCAGACTACAGAATGGATGTTGAAAAAGGCGGGCTTTAAGTTTTGGTACAATATAGCATGGAAAATATTGAGGCAAAAGAAGACAATGTTGATAACCAGCAATTTCTTCTTTTGCCTCAATGTTTTCCCAAGCCTTTGATATTAGGGACGAGAAAACCAGGTCTTGTTTACTAAACAATAACTAACAACAGTTTTTACTGTTCTTTCTGTTTTGACCAATGTCTGGATTCAGAGTATGATATCTGATAGGATATCAGCTTCTGTGGATAGAATTTTATTAAACAATATCAAACAAATGTTATTTTTGACTTGACCAAATTCAGGATTCAGAGAATGATAACTGATTGGAAATCAGCTACTGTGGCTAGAATTTTAGTAAACAATAACTATCAACTGTTACTACTGTTTTGACCAAAATCTGGATCCAAAGTATGATATCTGATAGGAAATCTGCTAATGTGGCTAGAATTTTAGTATTCAATAGCTAACAACTTTAATACTGCATTGACCAAAGTCTGGATTCAGAGTATGATATCTGACCGGAAATCAGCTAATGTGGCTAGAATTTTAGTATACAATAATTAATAACTTTTCTTTCTGTTTTGACCAATTTCTGGATTCAGTTTGATAACTGATAGGAAATCAGCTGCTGTGGCTGGAAAATTAGTTGGCAATAACTAACAACTCTCATTACTGTTTTGATCTAAATATGGATTCAGAGTCTTGATATCTTATAGGAAATCAGCTACTAGGGCTAGAATTTCAGTCAACAAAAACTTACAACTTTTCTTTCTGTTTTGTCCAATATCTGGATTCAGAGTATGATATCTGATAGGAAATCAGTTTCTGTGGCTAGAATTTTAGTAAAGAATATCAAACAAATCTTATTATTGACTTGACCAAATTCAGGATTCAGAGTAGGATAACTGATAGGAAATCAACTACTGTGGCTAGAACTTTAGTAAACAATAATTAACAACTTTTCTTTCTGTTTTGACCAATATCTGGATTTAGAGCATGATATCTGATAGGAAATCAGCTTCTGTGGCTAGAATTTCAGTAAATAACAGCAAACAATTTTTTTCTTATTATTGACTTAAGGTAGAATACCCCTAATGGCAACTTTAGAAATTGGGGTGATAACACTTCTGTCTGTCTGATAGTACATTATGTATGTGCAATATGACAGAAACTCGTGGAGAAGTTCGCTAGAACTTTGATTTTCCCTTATCCCACCCTCAAAACTTACAAAATTCCAATATGGCATCCACCACTCAAAGCAAAAACGTATCTGAATTTTTTGGACATAAACACATTAAATGTGTCTAGATTTTGGTTTTTATTATCAAAAATATGGCAACCCATCGTCTGGTGTGAAATGATATAACCCTTATGCGCATATGAGAGCTATTTTGTTAAATTACTACGTGCTTATTCGAAAATAAAGTCTCTATTTATTTCTAGTTTGAAATTTATGCCTCTGAAACAAATTTTGACAGTGCCAGAAATAAGTTCATGCACTCTCTAAAACCGATATCAAAATTATTCTCATACATGTAGTAACACGATTAAATCCACATATTATGTACATTTCATCCGTCAAAATTTGAAAATACAGTCAAAACTGTGTTAGCGGCCACCTGTGTATAGCAGCCAAACTGTCGTATGCAGCCAGTCCAGGTCCTCCCATGCAATTTTACTCTTTAAAGTAACTGTGAATAGCAATATACTGTCTAATGTGGTCAGTGGCCACCTTTAATTGTCCCAATTGTTCTTTACCTACACCCCCTTAAGCAACCTAGCACAACTAATTGGTGACAGGCAATGTGTCAAATATTGACAATACATCTGGCAATTTGCCTAATCATGTGCATAAACCATGAAAAGGTGTGATAAATAGTTAAATGTCATATAAGAGTGTACCCTTTCCCTTTACAGCACTTGCTTTTTCCTCTTATTAATAGGGCCAGTCATACAAGTAGACATTTACATCCAGCATTCAGAATATTCTTTTCTGTGTTAAGCAGCCAACTGTCGTATGCAGCCAATTTTGGTGTGTCCCTTGGCTGGCTGCATACGACAGTTTTGACTGTATATAAAGGTAATTCTTAGCGCCCTCATACTTTCGAACGCACTATTTCTTTCCCAAAAGAAGTAAATGCCTCAAATGAAGGTAACCGTAGCCTATATCTAATTACATGCTTATAACTAAAACCCAAACGTTGTTTTAGACTTTCAGAAGTTGACAAATTTTCGTCGCATTATTATAATAGTGTACTAACTACCATTTACATGTTTTCGAGAAAATAAGCTTCAAAGTTTTCGAGGCTTGTAAAATCGTTAAATATCGTTCGATTTTGACAAGGAAAAGACCGTTTTGTTCATCTTGTTTTTTTCTTTCCTTTGATATGTAAAAAGATCGGCAAAAACCTGTCGAATTCTTTTTATTTGGAAAAATCGGTTTGGAGATAGGACAAATTAGTAAAATAAATGCAAAGAAAATTATTATTATATTGTTACATGTGATTTAGAACACTTCATTTCTGCAAATCAAAATTTCATTCAAAGCATTTAACGGAAATTGTTCTATGTCCAACTCTAAATCTTGGTATGTGGCCCTGCTGGTAGCTGAGTGGTAAGCGTATGTAACTTGTGACCTTGAGGTTTATCGTTTGATATCCGGATATAGTGAAAAGTGGGTCAATACTGGTGTAAGAAAGCCAGGAAAGACATGCATACTTTTATGTACTGCTATGACACGACTTAAACTTTAAAAAGGTGTCAACCCTTTCCCAAACAAAACCTGGTTTCGACGTCACTGAGGGAATAGGCTTGGTAAAACATTAAGGCAAAAGAATAAATTGCTGGTGACAAGCACTATCTCCTTTTGATTCAATATTTTCTAGGTTATTACATACATATTTTCTTCTTTTGATATCATTTATTTTGTCGTCTGCAACTCCTTTCAAATTGGGCAAAGAGGGACATCTTTCTTTTACACTACTTTTTGTTAGGTTGATTCTGTATCAGGTTTTATTGCTGAAGTCTTCAACTATTAACTGTTCTTCATTTCGTATTCATTTGTGGAGAGGAAAGCAAGGTCGTCTGCACAGGTGGTATGTGGTATATTTATGCAACCAATTTGTACACCTTGGTATTCATCTTCTAGATAAAGCAAGAGGGGGTTCTTGTATCTTTTGTAATGTTGTGTAGAAAGTACATCTCCTTAACGCATCCCTTGTTCGACGTTGAAGTTTTTAGAATCAGTACCTTTCCAGCATACTACTGATGTCATGTTGTTGTATAGGTCTCTGATAAGTAGCTAGTCGTTTTCACGAATCCCATCTTTGTAAAGTCTGTTTAGGAGAGGTTTGTGGTGTACCACATCAAAGGCCTTTTGGGTGTCTAATGTTGTAAGCATCAGCATTTGTCTCTTCTCCTTGGTTTCAATTTGGCATTCAGTAACTAGTAGGGAAGAGACGAGTGACGACTGTCCCTTAGTAAATCCAGTTAGACGTACTGATTTGGTAGTTTCTAAATAGTGTATGTGACGTTCTTTCAGGATGTGTTCAAGGGGTTTGGTAAGTATTAGGGGCCCTGTAATTCCTCTATAGTTACCCGAGTTATCTTGGGGGGGGGGGGGGGGCTTCTTCTAAACTGGGTTGAGAATTCCGCTTTTCAGGCAGGGCGGTGTACTTTTCATGGACATGGTTTGGTTTATAATAAGTTTGAGACTGTCAATAATAATAGAGTTTGCAAGTTCAAAATGTTCAGAGGTTAGGCACATAGTATATGGGGCTTTGTTGTTGTTAAGTTTGGATATGGCATACTCTGAAGAAGACACCTCATTAGATTGGTTTCGTGTGTGGTTACAATCATGTAAAATTATTTTTTTTCTTCTCTATGATGTTATCAAGATGACTGTTGTTAAGGTTCGGATGAGTGGCTAGAGTTTAGAAGTAGTCAGCCCATGCTTCTCTTATGTCTTCTGGGTGGTCAACTGTTTGTTCATTCACAGATAAGACATTAGTTTCTTGAGTTGACGATGTTACATGTATTTGATCTCTCAATAGTTTGTAGAAGGTTTTTGTGTCATGTTTTGAATCCATGATTATATTTCTCAACAATCTCTGTAAGTTCATCTAAGGTGGTGGTAAATTCTTCATTTGATGGATCTCCTCTGCATGGCATGTATATTCTAGCAATGTAGCATTTAGGGTTTGTGTGTATTTCTAGTAAGGTGATCCTTTCTGATCCATCCTCTAGTTCGACACATTTTGTTTTCCAGTTTTTTTCTGTATAGAATGGCTTTTCCACCGTAACCTCTTGGTACTTGGATAGGTGATATAGGGCTATTCATGTCTACTGACTTAGAGTGAGATTCAAAGAGATCATTAATATGATTTAGAGTGTTTGATTCAAAATTAAAGAGCCAATGTTCTTGTAAGCATATAATATCACTGGTAGTTGTAAGAGTTTGTAGGTAGAGTTTATTTGTTTTGACATTCTTTATATTCAGAGTCGTTAGAATGATCTTCTTTTCTTTTGGTCTGTCAGGTCCAATTTGGATGTCGCTCGTCCGTGCCACAAAAAATCCGATTCTGGGCTAGAAGATTTGTGGATTTCTGTAGATTTAAAGGGAGATTCCACTGTCACTGGTTGGTCAGTTTGTGTGTCTGTGTAGGAGGTGTTGGCAAACCTCACTTTTTTGGGAGTTGAGTGTCTGGTAGAATGTTTTTCAGCCGTATCCCTTTGTTGCATCTTGGTAATTGGGGGTCCGGTTGCAAGATCAAGTAATGAGGATATAACACCGCTTTGGCAATTATACGGGTTTATTGCTTTCTTGATCCTTATGGGGGTAGTCTCAGTCCTGGGTTTGGTACTTTTTTGTGTCTGGTTACGTCTTGAGTTATCCTTTGCAAGTTCTCTAGATGGGAGGCTTTCATTTCAATGTGGAGGGTATTAGATTTTCTATCTATATAGTCTCTAATATTATTGTCGTTTGGTTGTTGATGAAGATGCTGGGTTGGGTCAGCTTTTTGTTGATTTCTTAGTAGGTTGTTTGTGTTCTCGAGGTCTGTGATCTTCTTCTCGAGACTCTTGATGAAGGATGATGCATGCCTTAGCTGTTCAGGGATATGTCATTGTTTTCCTGTTTGTTTTTCTTTTGATTCGTTCTGGAGCCCTTGACTTTCGTGGGTAACATATGCTTGTCTTGATCTTGAGTAATTGTTTCTCTGGATATAAGTTTGTCTGGTTGGATTGGGCAAATTGAGAGGGGACCAGGAATGTGATTTATAGGTTTCGGTTGTTTGCTTCAGGTTTGTTTGGTCAACTGAACAGTTCAGAGTTTCTATATCATTATTTCCTTGATTGTCTAGATCTGTATACTCCCTTGGTAATTTATCACTTGAGAGAGGGCTTAATGGATCACTAATGTTTCCCAGGTAGTCTGGTGAATGTGGAATGACTGATAAAGTTAATTTGCAGCATGGAAGGCAGCTTTTTAAGGCTGATTCATTATGAAAGTCTATCAGATTTTCGTCTATATGTTCACACGAGAAATGGTACCACCGATTACATACATCACACTGGATACCTTCAATGGTTACCATAACATCACAGTGCATACAACTAGATAAAGTTTCTACTAGTGCAGGAGATGGTCCATTGGAGCTGGAAAGTATAATTTGATCCCCTACCAGACCATGTTTGTTGCGAAAAATTTCGCGTTTTGATTGGATGTTACGGAGATAGAACATCTCATGATGTAACATAAAAGGACTTAGAACAAAGTTTTTCTAAAATTGTTTAGGTCACGTGACTCCACTATCCATTCTGATTGGGAAATTGACTTAGAACACTATGTTTTGGAACAAGTTGTAAAAAAAAGTGGAGTTAGAACAAGTTAATACTGAAAATCTCTTTAACTAGCCTTGATATTACAAATCTGATTTTACGGGGAGATAGATCTCTTAAAGAAGATTCCAACGATATAAATATCTCAAATTTCCCAAAAATGGAGTTAGAAGACTATTATAATAGAGATTTACGAATTAGTACGAAATGGAATACGAATACGAAACCGAGATAAATTGTAGGGGGGGAGGGAGCATCTCAGCATACGTGATGATGGTTCCCCTATTTCTGTGTTGACTGACCGAGTCTAAATTCGGAGGTGGTGGGTTCAAATCCTACATTGTCTTTTCTCTTTTTTTCTTTTTATGTACCGGTATTCCCTTTTGATAATAGATAGCACTGAAATATATGTGCTAAAATACACTTCAAATGCAAATATTTGCTTAATTTTGTATATCACATTTATCATTTCATCGAAAGAAACGAAATTTGAGCAGCCAATAATCACTGGTGGTGAACTCGGACAAAGCGAGGAACATTTTTCTTGAACACAAGGTACAGATACTTCATTGCACATACGGATTTTTGTAAACAATACACGTGGCATTTTGTTTTACTTCTTTTTCCGTCTTTTTTTAAAGGATGCACTCAAATGGAAGTTACTAAGGTATGTAGATATGATTTAAAATACGCACGAAAATAAATATCAGTTTTATCGATCATTATTTTCAAATGGTATAAACGGATTGCAAGTGCACAAAGCGCATATTGAGATCATGTGGGTTGATCTTAATCGCCCGAACGAAATGGTACGATATCACTGTTTATATTTATCTATTTGCATTGCAAGTATACAAAAAGACATATAAATGTACAAATAAAGGCTGTAAAT
The DNA here is from genome assembly GCA_963680895.1 of Fragum sueziense. Classification (NCBI taxonomy): domain Eukaryota; kingdom Metazoa; phylum Mollusca; class Bivalvia; order Cardiida; family Cardiidae; genus Fragum; species Fragum sueziense. The sequence continues at coordinate 16,417,715 of OY804609.1, read as the reverse complement.
GGCAGTTTTCGGTGTCATGTCATTGAAAATCATTGTGCGGTTTCTTCGTGACAACGTTACAGCATGTTTGCGATGTTATCTTTTCCAGCTACGGTGTTTTATGAGCACATGTTTGATAAATTAATCGATTGCACTGGACTTAACGGCACATTTAAACATTTATTCGGTAATATCGCACTGATTTGAGCATCTAACCATAGATTTCCGGCATCAAATTCAAGCACCAGGCACTTGTTTCAATATATTATATCAATATGTACTGCCTAACTCCCTTTTCAGATATATTACTGACAGGTGATGACAATTAGATGACATCATCATCATCATCATCATCATCATCATCATCATCATCATCATCATCATCATCATCATCATCATCATCATCATCATCATCATCATCATCATCGTCGTTTTTATCGTTACCTTGGAGTTTCACCGGTAAGATTTTCGTTATGCCTTCTTAAATTTGGTACAGGTGGAGAATAAGCTATTAAATGAGAACAAGATGGATCTTGATCAGACAGTGCACATGCAAAGTCTGATCTGGATCCATGTTTGTCGCAAAAGCTATAAAGGATCTTTTCCAGATCTAAGCTCAAAGGAAGGTCCAATGTTTAACCTTTCCCAAACAAGACATTGGTTTCACGTCCCTGTTAGAGAAGGCTTCGGAAAATGTTGAGACACACACAAAAAAAGAGAAAATTATACAATCCAGCATTTTCTCATTTTGTATCAATATTTTCTGAGCTGTCAATTTTGTACATCACCAACAAAATAATTGTTTGGGAAAGGGTTAAAATGTTTCACTCATGGGAAAGGATAATGATACTTTTCCTTTTAAGGCACCTATCAATAGGAAGAACACATGAATAAGAGATATCGGTTATGGCAATCAATCGTGTGCTAAAATAGACTTGGTTACTGTTCTGTTTTTATAAACTGTTGGTATTGGTACAAAATGTCGTAAATACAGCTTCAAACAAGCTCTAAGTGCGACGTTTTACATTTACATTTACGGAATGCCATCGTTTGTTCGAAATTAATCACTGCTTTCTCGATAAAATTGATCCCTATTCAAAGACGAAGCAATGGAATACATTATGTATTTCCGAAACAGTTTCCCCCAATTAGAAAGGTTTTGAAAAACATTGAATCAAAAGAAGAATAGATCTATACGGAAAATAATTTGGCTCCTTTTTTCTTAATATTTTTCTTTCATATTTTCTTATTTAGTACACACATTTTAACTTCTCAACATATAAAATCAATGTATTTTGACATCCAGAGCAGTCAGCTAGACAAATTGGCAGACGGGTAGAAAAACGGACGGACGGGCAAACGAAGCACTATCTATATGGTGGTCATTTCTGAAAGCCTTCTAATTGGGGGCTGCAATACCAGATAGGACTATTGTTTTGGAAATGATTATTGTATACCCTTAATTCGTCTTTGAAAAAGAATAAATTTTATCTACTATATATAGACTTAGTGACGTTTTTTCGGACAAACACTAGTGCTTCGTCGTTGTAAATCTAAAACGTCACAAACTCAACTTTATTGAAGATGTAGTTACGGGATTTTATAACAACACCTACGATTTACCCATATTTAACCGAAAACCCATTCTATTGTTAGGACAAAAGTCATTGCGATTCGAACAGCCATTGAAAATGTTCACGGTATCATGAATAAACCGTACAAGTCCCCTTCAAAAAACGTTAACTACGATTTTTACATCGGAAAAAAACTTCTACTCCAAGAATTGTAATACCAACTTCAGAATCAGTCAGAGAAATAAAATAACAAAACTTTTAATAGCCTCTAAGTGTCTCCCCGATTCGTCCATATTGTTTTGGGCGGATAAACACGTGCAAATCGTTGTGTACATGCTCAAACTAGTAAAACTGGTTTTTAAACGCGCATTTAAACATGAAGTATCTGTACCTTGTGTTCATGAAAAATGTTCCTCGCTTTGTCCGAGTTCACCACCAGTGATAATTGGATCATATAAAGACTGCAGATGGCATCTGTACAGAAAAAAATATCATTCACAGAAGAAGAGCTAAACCTCACGCCACAGAAGGGTGTCTTTTAAAACAAATTAACATCAGAAGAAGGAAAACCACCTCATGTGTCAATTACGAAAACACGGCGAGTTGTGCCTTTCATGATGTTTGATCCTGCCCTAAACCATGACCGACCATTGACGGAAAAGTGTCGACTTCGATAACGCCAGACTAGAGCTCTGACCGATTCGTGTCCGTCCTTTGATTTTTTAAGGTGTGAAGCGTGATTCGTCGCTGAACAAATCCGTCTACTGGCGGGTTCAGCCATCCTCGATGTACTTGACACAATTATATCTGAAGATCTGACTATGTCTGTGTCTAGTATATCACCGACTCTAATCTCCGCTACCTAAGTCAGTCTGGACACTGATAGGACAGTAACATTTCCCGATTATTACGGTTGCAATTTGTGTTGCTAAAATGATCCGTTCCGAGAGAGATGAGAGGTTCCCGAGCCCGAGTTACCCAGCTATGGATGCGTCGAAAAAAGCCAATCGCTCTGAAAAAGGGAATAACTCGTGCATGCCTGACGGAAAAGGGCAAGTTTTGATATAGATTAATTCGAATTTGTTGCTGGTAAAAAAGACGTTTCAGAAGCATTACTTACATGTAGCAGATTTTTTGTCATACATTGTGTAATCTATGCATGGTTGACAGACCGCGCTAGAATTACGGACTACGACAGCAAATGACACCACAACTTTGGCCGTTTTAAAGACCAATCATCTTGCTTGTATACCAAATTTAGGCACTTCGAGTAAAAAATGTATAAAATATTCACCTTGTCTAAAATCTTACCGAGTATACATCTTGTAAACTTGTTGGTAACGCCGATTCTTATCGGTAGTAGGCAATGAGTTCGAGTTGCAGTTGCCGCATCAAATTAATGGATTTTAACACCGACTCCGGAAATCAGTGAAGCACGGCAAAAATTAACAAGTTAATGTCATATTAATTTAGTTGTGCATAAGGATTTTTCTTAGAAGAATAAAATTGAAAAGTATTTGCATGTACAAAGATATTCACAAAAATAAGTTTGTGTTGGAAGTGTGGGTCAATATATGAAATTCACAGTACATTTAATTTACACTCATTACAAAATAACATTGAGAGAGAAGAAGTTATTGCTTACAACCAATATTTTCTCCTTTCTGCTTAATATTTACTAGGCTATTTAATGCAATATTCGGCCTTTGGCAATAATTTTTAAGTTTTATGAAACACCTTTTGATTCGGACTACGCTAAAACTGTCGCCAATCGGACATTTGCGCCCCTGCTGTGATTTGTTACTGAAAAAGTGCTATGCGATCAAAAGCAATATGGCTTCTCCTTTGGACAATTATAACAACGTTGTAAAGTTTCATGGACCTAGGTCAAACGATTCTCGAGTTAGCGCACGGAAATAAAAACGGGTCTACGGACGGACGGATAAATATTGCGAGATCAATATACCACTCTCTGTTTCGTATGTGTGTGTGTTGGGGGGGGGGGTATAATTATTCCTCCTCATAGCTATGTAGCTCTCTTTATTGTAAACTGGCACGATTTAAAAAAGCTAAAGACATCTTTATTAACCATTCTTTTCCTGCAGCCTCGGTCGGCACCATAATTTGAGGACATGCATCAGACAATGTATACCCCTCACAACCCAGCGATTTTGCAGTGTCTTCTGTAAACTAACCGGACATCTAAACCTCCAATCACAAAATGCTCTGGTGCCTGGTACATTCAGACCACGTGCAAAATCACAAGGTTTTTGTGTACAAACTGCCTAATTGATTTACTCATTGAAAACACACGACAACTATAGATACTTTTCGTATGCAATTTTGGGGGATTTTTTTGACAGACAGGAACCAAGTTTTTGGGCTTTTGGTCGGCAGTGATTCGCAAACGTAGGTAGCTAGACGTTTTAATGTAGCTGAGGTAGTGTTTACAAGGTTACTGAGACGTGTAAACGACTAGAGAACAAATGCAGACCACCCTGGTCCCGGGCAGCCGCGTGTAACAACTGTACGTCAAGACAATTATATACGTCAGTCACTTACACAACATATTTATGACGGCTCAGTCTACAGCAAATGCTATGGTTGGTAATGGAGGGTGGCCGATACATCGTGACACGGTGATAAATCGCCTACGAGAACCCGGGATTCGCTGTCGTCGTCCTGCTTGGTGCCAGACTCTCACCCAACGTCATCGCATTTGGGCACAAACGGACGTCCATTCAGACAATTTCCATGACTTTAAAGGTCATTTTCTTCCCTGTTATGTTTACAATTGTTACATATATATTAATACATAACTATGCATCCGTTATGCAGATCTAGTAGAAACAATCTGAAAAAAGTACTTTTTGCGTTTTTAAATCGTGTCAGTTTAGATGACCTATGGACAAATTTATCTCATGCACTGTTCACAGACCATTGCTTCTACAGTTTCCTTAAAATGAAATAAATGCATTTCATTTTTTTCAAATATTTAACCTTTCAAAAAAGACAGAATATTTGGGCCGTCTATAATGAAAGCTGATACAGACAACAAATTTGGTATTGATAGAGATATGATTTGTGGTTATCACCATTTTATTCTTTCGTCCCGATGTTTTTCCGTGCATTTTCTATTAGGGACCTCTAAGTCATATCTTTCTTGTGGTAATCAGCATTTCATTATCTTGTCCTAATTATGTTCCATGTGTTTTCTATTAGGGGCATCAAATCCAGTTTTTTTTTTCTCCAATTCAAAGTTTGACACTGTGTGAAAAACTCGATTTTACATAGAATTACATAGAGGCAAATATGAGTGACCTGCCACCATATTCCAAGTATCCTGATACAACCCCCCTGATTTCATTTCCATTTCCATTTCGTATTCCATTTCGTACTAATCCGTAAATCTCTAATAGTACGGCGATTAATGATAACATAACAGTAAATGTTGAGACTTTCACCATTTTAACCCTTTACCTGATAACCATTTGAACATCGCTAATTGTAAAAATTATGCAAATTCTAACTTTTGACAAAATTGTACTAAATCTTTTTTATAGTCTATTACAGCTTCCTTATACCTCTGCTTCTGGATGGCATATTAAATCCAAGGACTTAAACGGAAAAATAATCTTAAAAAAAGATCAAATCACGGATCAAACCACATTACAATTTACTGACAACGAGTTTGCACATTTAACATGAAATATGTCTCTGAAAAATCGATTTTAAATGTAAAATAATACCAGAAAAAGATATAAGTGTATTCGGGGAATTTTAATCATAAAGGGAAGTAATATTTAGCATTTTCATGCTAAAAATAGATACGGAATATGTCGACATTTATCGAAAATGTACGACAATAGTAAAGATGCATTAGAAATATTATACCTTAACCAAATTCAGGATTCAGAGTATGATAACTGATAGGACATCTGCTACTCTGGCTAAAATTTTAGTTTACCAGAACAGCAACTCTTATGATTGTTTTGACCAAAATCTGGATTCAGAGTACGATATCTGCCTGTACGAAAAATTACGCCCATAACAGAGGCGTAAATGAGACGGAATTATGAGACGGAATCCGCCTCATTTTCCGCTTGTATAAGCTTGTTTAAAGAAATATAAGAATGAGGCGTAAACCAAGCGGAAACCAAGCGAAAACCAAGCGTAATTTAGAGGCGTAAAATGCTAATTGACCGGAATTTTTAGAGGTGGAATATGCAAATGAAGCGGATTTTTTACAGAATTGCTTAGATGCGTAATTAGATAGAATTATGAGGCGGATTCCTCTTGGGTTTGAGTTTATTGGGGTTTTACGCCGTTTTTCAACTACCAGGGTCATATCGCTGGGGCACCTACCCATGGATTCCTGTTGTTTCTCAAACCAGTACTACCAGAACACCCTTACCGAGCCTCCAGCTGCTCGCCCACTTAGGTTAACGATTTCAAACCCATTTGTGGGTGACAATTTTGTCAGAAAGGGTATTAGCCGCGGCCGGGTATCGAACCCGGGACCTCTCGAAGGAGGGTCAGATGCGCTACCAACTGCGCTAAGGCCGCGGCCGGATTCCGCTTGGAATTTTCAAGTAATTACGGGCGGAATCCGCCTCGTACTTCTAGATATTTACTACATAATATGTCGGTGGGGAATGGTAAAAATGAACATTGGAATGTGTTTAATTTAATCAAAAGAACACTCGCCAATGTTGCCTCACATGGTCAAGATTACCATTTAGTGAGCCTTTTAATGTCCTGGATTCATCCATATCAATGTTTGAATTCATATCTCAAACATTAAGGGGGAATGCTCCAGTTTCCTATTTTTTCCCAATAATAGAATTTATTTATATTTTGTATATATGTTGAAATTACATGTTATTACCAATTGAAAAATAAAATAAAAATGGATGGTCAGCGATCTTGTTTGAATTTTATGGGCATTCGTATCACATACCCCTATCGCGAAAAAATGCACAATTTCTAGCACCTGTCCAGGGTCACTAAAATGCTAATAAAACGTTGTATATTCATTGTTTAGTCCCGAAAACGGATTTAAAGTAACGTATTACATTTAATAAGAACAGAACCCCAAAAATATGTGCTATTATAAACGCGTAAATGTATAAGACAGCATGCTCACGTACTCGGTTAGATCAGCGAAGCTGGATTATTTTATATCAAAATTTGCATATTTTTGGAAATATTTCAAGTTCTACATAATAGAATTTGATAAAACTCCCTCATTGTATTAAGCAACATGTCCTGGTAATAATTCAAAAAGAAAATGTATAGGTCAGCGCACTTATTAATGAATTACAGCATTTTTTATCAGCTACACATGAATAAAATGACGCAAAACAGTGGTAACTGCATACACACTTGCGACTGTCTTGCTCTAAATAATCGATTGCCATCTTGAGGAAATCAGTTTCGAATAATAAATACACTTTTACCGTCGGAAATGGTAAATTGTAATGATGTGTTATATTGTTGAAAATATGGTAGCGAAACATATTGGTACGAAACATTTAATTTACTACAGTAATGACCGAGTGTTCCGAAAAAATGGAGCATTCCCCCTTAACTTTGCAAAAAGTCAGAGAAGCAAAATTCCCTCCAATTTTCTAAACAGGAAGTAGGAAATGGTCAAAGACTGGGAGAAAATAGACTGGGAGGCCTTATTTTCACAAGGTTAATTCTATATCTTATGAACTATATATCTCAGGCACTATTTGAGATAAAGCCATAATATTTCACACATGGATACTTCCTGCCAATACCTTTGATTTGGGACCATGACCTTTTGCTTAGTGACCTTGACCTTGGAGTTTGACCTACTTAAAAAGACTTTAACCTGGCCTATATCTCATGCACTATTATTGATAGAGCCTTGATATTTCACTCTTGTATACCTCCTGCCAAGACCTTTCATTTGAAATCATGACCTTGGACATTGTGACCTTGACCTTGGAGTTTGACCTACTTTTAAACTAGACAGCCCTGGCGGTCTGGAAGCGCTCCACAAGCCTGACTGTTTGAATGCAATTTCAAAGGTTCAGGCTGCGCATACTAGCAAATTAATGCACAACCAAGCTGAAAATTACAAGCAAGATAGTATGGTCAGTAAGATTCTATGAAAGTTCTGTATTGATTACCAGTAGTTAATACTAATGGTTGTAAAAGGGAAAATAAAGTCGAAAATGGCAATTTTGTCAAATTCAGGGGCACATAACTCATGATTAAAAATTCAGATCAAGCTGAAAATTATACCAAGGCAAGATCTTATGGTCACCAACATCCTGTATAAGTTTTGTCTTGTTTGGTCAATATTTGTAGTTGCTAGAGTGAAAAAAAAAGTCAAAATAGAGTCGAAAATGGCAATTTTGTCAATTTCAAGGACACATAACTCATGATGTAAAATTCAGACCAAGCTGAAAATTATACCAAGGCAAGATCTTATGGTCACCAACATTCTGTACCAGATTTGTCTTGCGTCGCTCCACAGGCCTGAATTTCTTTTAATATTAAATCCAAGTTTTGACTGGATTTTTGAATACTTGTGGTTCTTACAGCAAAAACAAAGTCAAAAGCAGCAATCATGTTCAATTTTTTTTCTATATTAATCAATATTCGTGGCTTCAAGAGTGGAAAAAGTGTCGAAAACTGAAATTTTGTCAATTTCAAGGGCACATAACTCAGATTGTAACAGTGTGATCATGTTGAAAATTACACATCAGCAAGATCTTTTTGTCAACAAGATTCTTTCCAGGTATCATCTTGATTGGTTAACATTTGTGGTTGTTAGATTGAAAACAAAAGTCGAAAATGGTAATTTTGTCAAATTCAAGGGCACATAACTCATGATGTAAGACTCCGATCAAGCTGAAAATTACATTCAGGCAGCATATAATGCTTATATATTATATTCTGTCCAAGTTTTGTCTTCATTGGTCAATATTTGTAGATTTTAGAGTAAAAATAAAGTCAAAACCAGCAAAATAGAGCCGAAAATTGCAATTTTTGGCAATTTCAAGGGCACATAACTAATGCTTTAAAATTCAGATCAAGCTGAATATTTTACCAAGGCAAGATCTTATAGTCAGCATCATTCTGTAAAAGTTTTGTCTTGTTTAGTCAATATTTGTAGTTGCTAGAGTGAAAACAAAGTCAAAATACACCCGAAAATGGCGATTCTGTCAATTTCAAAGGTACATAACTCAGGATGTAAAATTCAGATCAAGCTGAAAATATTACCAAGGCAAGATCTTGTAGTCAGCATCATTCTGATAAAGTTTTGTCTTGATTGGTCAATAATTGTAGATTTTAGAAGAAAACTAAAGTTAAAACCTGCTATTTTTGACATTCAAGGGCAGATAACTCAGGTCATTCTGGTTCAATCCATATTCTGTGAAGGAATCTGAGAGAGGGTCACCCAAGGATCATTCCTGTGAAGTTTGGTTGAAATCCATCTAGTAGTTTTTGAGAAGATTTTTAAAGAAAAAGTTTACGGACGCACGGACGCACGCACGCACGCACGACGGACACACCGCCATGACAATAGCCCGCTGGCCTGAAAGGCCAGTGGAGCTAACAAAGTCAAAATAGAGTCCAAAATGGCGATTTTGTCAATTTCAAGGGTACAAAACTCATGATGTAAAATTCAGATCAAGCTGAAAATTATACCAAGGCAAGATCTTATATGGTCGACAACATTCTGTCCTAGTTTTGTCTTGATTGGTCAAACTTTGTAGTTACTAGGGTAAAAGTAATGTCAAAATAGAGCCGAAAATGGGATTTTGTCAATATCAAGGGCACATAACTCATGATGTTAAATTCAGATCAAGCTGAAAATTACACCAAGGCAAGATCTTATGGTCATCAACATTCTGTACTAGTATTCTCTAGATTAGTCAATATTTGTAGTTGCTTGAGTGAAAACAAAGTCACATAGAGCCGAAAATGTCAATTTTGTCAATTCAAGGGCACATAACTCATGATGTAAAATTATACCCTGGCAAGATCTTATAGTCACCAACATTCTGTTGTAGTTTTGTCTTGATTGGTATATATTTGTGGATTTTAGAGTAAAATTAAAGTCAAAACCAGCTATTTTGACATTCAAGGGCAGATAACTCAGGTTATTCTGATTCAATCCAAATTCTTTGAGGGAATCTGAGAGAGGGTCACCCAAGGATCATTCTTGTGAAGTTTGATTGAAATCCATCTGGTAGTTTCTGAGAAGAAGATTTTTAAAGAAAAAGTTTACGGACGCACGGACGCACTGACGCACGCACGACGGACACACCGTCATGACAATAGCCCGCTGGCCTGTCGGCCAGTGGAGCTAAAAACTTTAACCTGGCCGATATATCATGCCCTTTTACACATACAGCCTTGATATTTCTCTCATAGACACCTCCCACCAACAACTTTTCCATTTGACCATGACCTTGTGACCTTGACCTTGGACTTTGACCTACTTTTTTAAAACTTTAATCCAGCCTCTATCTCATGACCTTTTACACATACATTCTAGATATTGCACACATGGACACCTCCTACCAATACTGTTCACATTTGACCATGACCTTGGACCTTGTGACCTTTGACCTACTTTTTTAAAACTTTAACCCAGCCTCTATCTCATGTCCTTTTACACATTCATTCTTGATATGGCACACATGGACACCTCCTACCAAGACTGTTCACATTTGACTATGACCTTGGGCCTTGTGACCTTGGACTTTGACCTACTTTAAAAAAAAATCACCTGGCCTCTATCTCATGTCCTTTTACATGTACTGCCTTGATATCTCACTTATGGATACCTGCTACCAAGACCTTTTGCATTTGACCATGAACTTGGTGTTTGACCTACTTCAAAAAACTTTAACCTGGCCTATATTTCCTGTGCTTTTACTCATACAGACATTTCACAAATGGACACCTCCAACCAAGACATTTCACTTTTGAGCATGACTTTCGATCTTAACCTTGGAGTTTGACTTACTTTTAAAAAGCTTTTACCTGGTCTATATCTCATGTCCTATTACATGTACAGCCTTGATATTTCACACATGGACATCTCCTACCAAGACCTTTCACAGTTTACCATGACCTTGGACCCTGTGACTTTTACCTCGGAATTTGACCTACTTTTAAAAACTTTAACGTAGCCTATATCTCATGTCTTATAACACTTACAGCCTTGATATTCCACACATGGACACCTCCTACCTAGACCTTTCACATTCGACCATGACCTTGGACCTTGTGACCTTGACCTCAACTTTGACATACATTAAAGGCTGGCCCTTGAGGGGGCATATGTTTTACAAACATTTCTTGTTTAGATAGAGCCTTGATATTTCACACAAAGATACTACCTGACATTTAATTTAATTCAGGAATTAAGACCTTGTGACCTTAACCTTAAAGTTTGACCTACTGTTTAACCTAGCCTACATCTCATACACTGTAAGATATAGTTTTGATATTTCATATAAGGATAGAACTTGTCAAGACCTTTCATTTGGGATCATGACCTTTGGCATTAGGACCTTTACCTTAAGGCATATACTTAACTTAACTTGGCCTATATTTCAATCACTATTACAGATGGAGTCTTGATATTTCACTCTTGCATACCTCCTACCAAGACCATTAATCTTGAAACTTGACCTTGTGACCTTGAATTTGGAGTTTGACCTTCTTAATAAAAACCTTTTCTTCGCTTATATCTTATGCAGTGCAAATGAAAATGGCTAGTATATTGGAATCGCGTCATTATAAAAATATTAAGTAAAAAAATTCGCCTCTCTGGAAAGTTTAAGTTATTTTCCGCTTTAAGAAACAGTCATTCCTTCTTGTTAAAATGGCTAAGTCCAAAAATTACGCCTGTTCAAAAATTAAAGTTTTGAATTACGCCTGTTAGGATAAAATTTCGCCTAAACTTACCGGCTAATTTCCACCAAACTAGGCAGAAATATTCCTAAGGAGGTCACATTTAAAAAATTGCTTACAGAATTGCAATTTATAAAAAAATCGAACTCTGGTTGCCATGGCAACAGAAAAAGAGAAATTACACGAAATCTATCAGAATCAATTTCTCAATAACTGCAGAGCCAAATTTGACAACTTAATATTTGCATTACTTATGATATTGCTAAGAGGTACTTCTTTTGCTTTTCAATATGAAACCTTGTCACAGAAAAAGGGGACTTCTGTAAAAATCTGCTTATCAGGGGCATAGCATCTACATTTATGCACGGATTTAAAAAATGTATGGGTAAATGTGTTCTTTATCATGAGTAGATGTTCTATTTGAAATATATATTTAGGTAGGTTCAAGGCATAGATCTAGGTCAATTTGTAAATTTCTGTTTGTTTGTCAGTCTGTATGTTTTAATTCAATTCCATTTGTCCAAAGCAATTTCTCCATAACCACTTAGCCGAATTGGATGAAACTTCATATTTGAGTTACATATGATATTGCACATGTTTTCTGGGTTTTCTATGGTTTGAAATCGCATAGCGGCGTTCATATGTTCTTTGACCCTTTATTGCATTGCCTGTAAGACATCTAATATGTTATAAAACCCCATTTCAGGTGAGCAACCTGGGCCAACGGCCCTCTTGTTTTGTACAGGTGATAGGAAATCAGCTACTACAGTGGCTAGAATTTTATTAAACAATAACTAACAACTCTTATTACTGTATTGACAAAATTCAGGATTCAGAGTATGATAACTTATAATAAAATCAGCTACTGTGGCTAGCATTTTACTAAACTATAAATATCAACTCTTAAGTATTCAGAAATAGGCTACTGTGCTTAGAATTTAAGAAAAACAATAACTAACAACTCTTATCACTGCTTTGAACAAAATCTGGATTCAGAGTATGACGTCTGATCAGAAATCAGGTATTGTGGCTAGAAGTTTAGTAAACAATAACTAACAACTCATATTATTGTTTTGACAAGAATCTGGATCCAGAGTATGTTATCTGATAAGAAATCAGCTACTCTGGCTAGAATTTTAGCAAACAATTACAAACAAATCTTATTGCTGTTTTGACAAAATTCAGGATTCAGAGTAAGATAACAGATAGTGATTCAGCTTCTTTGGCAAGAATTTTAGTAAGCAATAATTAACAATATTTATTGCTTTTAACATCAAAATATGGATTCAGAGTCCTATATCTGATAGGAAATCAGCTAATGTGGCTAGAAATTCAGTAAAAATAACTTACAACTCTTAAAACTGTATTGACCAGAATCTGGATTCAGAGTATGATATCTGGTAGATAATCAGCTATTGTGGCTAGAATATGAGTAATGAGTAAACAGTAAATAACAACTTTTTTACTGTTTTGACCAATATCAGAATTCAGAGTATGATATCTGATAGGAAATCAACTATTGTGGAAAAAAAATAATAAACAATAACTTACAATTCTTATTAGAATGTTTACTAAAATTCTTGCCACAGTAGCTATATAATTTACTATCAGATATCATGCTCTGAATCCAGAGTTTGGTCAAAACAGTAATATGAGTTGTTAGTTATCGTTTACTAAAATTCTAGCCACAGTAGCTGATTTCCTATAACATATCGTACTCTGAATCTAGATTCTGGTCAATAGAGTAATAAGAGTTGTTAAATGTTTTTTTTACTAAAATTCTAGCCACAGTAGCTGATTTCCTATCAAGAAATCATACTCTAAATCCAGATTTAGGTTAAAACAGCAATAAGAGTTGTTAGTCATTGCTTACTAAAATCTTGCCACAGTAGCTGATTTCCTATTAGTTATCATACTCTGAATCTTGAATTTGGTCAGAACAATAATAAGATTTGTTAGTTATTGTTTACTTAAAATCTAGCCATAGTAGCTGATTTCCTTTCAGATATCATACTCTGCATCTAGATATTACTGCAAACAGAAAGAACAGTTCTTAGCTATTGTTTACTTAGATTCTAGCCACATCAGCTGATTACCTATCATAAACCATACTCTTAACCCTCATCCTACCAACATATTTTACATACACATCCTACCAACTGGGGTCCATTTGGACCCCACACGTAATTTTGAATTTCATGACAAAAATAATTTTCACAAAAGACAAATTCTTTGTTAAAATGTATTGGTTACTAACAAATTATAATAGCACAAAAATATGCGAATATGAAGAACTAGAAGGTCCTAAAGGGCCTGAATCGCTCCATAGGCCTGTATTTATTTTACCACTTTATGCAATTTTTGCATAAAATTCAAGGGCACATAACTCATGGTCTAATTTGGATCAAGCTGAAAATTGCACTCAGGCAAGATATCATAGTCCCCAACATTCTGTTTACGTTTTGTTTTGATTAGTCAGAATTTCTTGATGTGAGAGTAAAAATAGTAAAACATAAGTCAAAACCGCAATTTTGGACAATAAAGGATAGATAACTAGGGTATTTTTATTAAATCAAAATTCCTTGAAGGAATCTCAAAGAGGGTCGCCTAAGAATTATTCCTGTGAAGTTTGGTTGAAATGCATCCAGTGTTTTTTTAGATGAAGATTTTTTTTTATAAAAATGTTTAAATAAGTTTAAATAGTTGCAATAAAGAGTAATTATAGTGGGTTTCAAACGAACCCCAGCAAAACTAGACAGCCCTGGCGGTCTGGAAGCGCTCCACAGGCCTGATTGTTTGTCTTGTTGAATGCAATTTCAAAGGTTCAGTCTGCGCAGACAAGCAAATGCATGACCAAGCTGAAAATTAAAAGCAAGTAAGATGGTATGGTCAGTAAGATTCTGTAAAAGTTCTGTATTGATTAGTAAATACTAATGGTTGTAAAAGTGAAAATAAAGCCGAAAATGGCAATTTTGTCAATTACAAGGGCACATAACTCATGTTGTAAAATTCAGATCAAGCTGAAAATTATACAAAGGCAAGATCTCATAGTCACCAACATTCTGTCCTAGTTTTGTCTTAATTGGTCAATATTTGTAGTTGCTAGAGTGAAAACAATGTCAAAATAGAGCCGAAAATGCCAATTTTGTCAATTTCAAGGGCACATAACTCATGATGTAAAATTCAGATCAAGCTGAAAATTCGACCAAGGCAGGATCTCATAGTTACCAATATTCTGTCCTAGTTTTGTCTTGATTGTTCAATATTTGTAATCGCTAGAGTGAAAACAATGTCAAAATAGCGCCAAAAATGGAAATTTTGTCAATTTCAAGGGCATATAACTCATGATGTAAAATTCAGATCAAGCTGAAAATTATACCAAGGCAAGATCTTATAAGTACCATAATTCATTTTTTAGATTACAGAGTAAAACTAAAGTCAAAATCAGTTATTTTTTACATCCAAGGGCAGATAACTCGGGTTATTCTAATTCAATCCAAATTCTTTGAAGGAATCTGAGAGAGGGTCACCCAAGGATCATTCCTGTGAAGTTTGATTGCAATCCACCAGGTAGTTTCTGAGAAGAAGATTTTTAAAGAAAAAGTTTATGGACGGACCCACGCACGCACGACGGACACACCGCCTGACGGCCAGTGGAGCTAAAAACCAATATTACAAACTCAAATTCTGCTAAAATCTGAAAATGTTGCGTGACATCAAGAAGGTTGTGGTAGACCAACAAACTCCTAAAACTCCTAAAATTTGGACACCAGAATGCATGCGGTAAAAATATAATATGCAAAAAATGACGCGTGGGGTCAGATTGACCACAGTTGGTAGGATGAGGGTTAATCCAGATTTACGTAAAAACAGTAACAACAGTCGTAGCTGATTTCCTATCAGATATCATACTCTGAATCCAGATATTGGTCAATATAGTAATGAAAGTTGTTAGTTATTGTATTCTAACATTCTAGCCACAGTAGCTGAATTCTTATCAGATATACTCTGAATCCAGATTATGGTCAAAACAGTAATAAGATTTGTAAGTTCTTCTTTACTAAAATTCTAGCAAGATTAAGTGATTTCGTATAAGATACCATACTCTGAATCAAGATTTTGGTCAAAACTGTAGTAACAGTTGATAGTTATTGTTTACTATCATTCTAGCCACAGAAGCTAATTTCCTATCAGATGAAATACTCTGAATTGATAGAAATTCAGGACAAGTGGCTAGATCTTCAGTCGCCATTACACTCACAAGACATTTTGACTAAATTCTGGATTCAGAAGATGATATTTGATAGGAAATAAAGTCAAGTGGCTAGATAGTAGCCATCAAATGTCCTTTTTGACTTAATTCTTGCTTCACAGGATGGTATTTAATAGGAACTCAGGTCAAATGGCTAGATCTTCAGTCGCCACTAAATTACACCTCAAATGTCCTTTCTTTACCAAAGTCTGGACTCAGAGGATGATATTTGATAGGAGCTCAGGTCAAGTTGCTAGAACTTCAGTCCCCTTGAAATTACAACTAAAATTTCCTATTTGACCAATTCTGGATTTAGAGGGTGATATTTGATATGAACTCAGCTGAAATGGCTAGATCCACAGTCGACATTAAATAACAAATCAAATGTCCTTTTTGGTCAAAATCTGGATTCAGAGGATGGTATTTGATAGGAACTCAGCTCAAGCATCTTCGCAAGCCAAGGGTGACATAGATCTACGACGTAACGTCGTTTCTGTATTCACCCTTGGCGGATTTAGTGCGATTTTCTTGGTCTCCTGGAAAGCGTTTTCATTGGTTCCAGCGAGGTCTCGCTGGAACCAATCAGATTGTCGACTGATACTTTTGTTATGAGTAACCAAATCATGACAACGGGCGGGAAAAAGCATTGCATTTGCAACTAAAAAACGCGAAGATGGACGATTTTTCCTAAGAATTTCACTGCAATAGACAGGAATTCCCTAACTTTAATCGACGAATTATTATACTTTCGACAATTCGACCAAAAAAGCAGCTAACTTTTACATAATCCGCATGACATATGACGCGAAAGACAACGCGCGTTAATGACGTCATCAATAATGGACGTAAACAACCAGCGGAACAACCGCTAGGCGGCGCTTCGCGATTTCAAGAAAATCGGACTAAATCCGCCAAGGGTGAATACAAACGTAGGTGGGTTCAACCTTGGCTAGCGAAGATGCAGCTCAAGTGGCTAGATCTACAGTCAACATTAAACATACTAGCAATTTTACCCGTCTCGAAATTTGACCTTTGACCTCGATGACCTTGACCTATCCGGGGCTGACCTTTGACCTCGATGACCTTGACCTATCCGGGTCTGCACTCCACCTAATCCCGTCCCGTAACCCGTAAGCAATCCCGTCCCGTAACTAAGCAATCCCGTCCCGTAACCCGTAAAAACGATAAATTTGACCTTTGACCTCGATGACCTTGACCTTTCAAAAAATGAACCCCTCAAGCTAATATCCGGGGCCGCCCTCCACCTTCCCTCCAAGTTTGGTGAAGATCGGCCCAAGGACCTGGGAGGAGTAGGGGAACAAACAGACAAACAGACAAACGTTGCTCAAATTATAGTATGATGTAGGTACACTAGTCCACTGATGTACGTCTTTTTTTACTGGTTTGTTATATTTTTCAGTCATAAAACCAGGACCAGATTTTCACGTCCCTATTAGAAAAGGCTTGACAAAACATTGAGGAAAAAGAAGAAATTGCTGATAATCAGCAATTTCTCCTTTTGTCTCAATACGTTCTTGGATATATTGTACACAAATTCTGTCTTAATGAACATCCATTTTTTGTCATCTGCAGCAGCTTTCAAATTGAACAATCGTATTTTTTGCTGCTTGGGAAAGGATCAAACAAATGTTCTCTTATTACTCTATTGACAAAATTCGGGATTCAGAGTATGATAACTTATAATAAAATCAGCTACTGTGGCTAGAATTTTACTAAACTATAAATATCAACTCTTAAGTATTCGGAAATAGGCTACTGTGCTTAGAATTTAAGAAAAACAATAACTAACAACTCTTATCACTGCTTTGAACAAAATCTGGATTCAGAGTATGACGTCTGATCAGAAATCAGGTATTGTGGCTAGAAGTTTAGTAAACAATAACTAACAACTCATATTATTGTTTTGACAAGAATCTGGATCCAGAGTATGTTATCTGATAAGAAATCAGCTACTCTGGCTAGAATTTTAGCAAACAATTACAAACAAATCTTATTACTGTTTTGACAAAATTCAGGATTCAGAGTAAGATAACAGATAGTGATTCAGCTTCTTTGGCAAGAATTTTAGTAAGCAATGATTAACAATATTTATTGCTTTTAACATCAAAATATGGATTCAGAGTCCTATATCTGATAGGAAATCAGCTAATGTGGCTAGAAATTCAGTAACAATAACTTACAACTCTTATAACTGTATTGACCAGAATCTGCATTCAGAGTATGATATCTGGTAGATAATCAGCTATTGTGGCTAGAATATGAGTAAACAGTATATAACAACTTTTTTTACTGTATTGACCAAAATCAGAATTCAGAGTATGATATCTGATAGGAAATCAACTATTGTGGAAAAAATTTAATAAACAATAACTTAAAACTCTTATTAGAATGTTTAATAAAATTTTTGCCACAGTAGCTATATAATTTACTATCAGATATCATACTCTGAATCCAGAGTTTGGTCAAAACAGTAATATGAGTTGTTAGTTATCGTTTACTAAAATTCTAGCCACAGTAGCTGATTTCCTATAACATATCGTACTCTGAATCTAGATTCTGGTCAATAGAGTAATAAGAGTTGTTAAATGTTTTTTTTACTAAAATTCTAGCCACAAAAATTCTAAATCCAGATTTAGGTTAAAACAGCAATAAGAGTTGTTAGTCATTGCTTACTAAAATCTTGGTTTAAACATATTTTATTCAGAATAATATACATAAGTATACATTTACAGTAACATAGATGAAAAGGATTGGAACGAAAGCTAGAAGCTTATAAAGTTCCTCTCCCGAATAGGGATTCCGTAATCAATTGTATACTGTTTACAAGAGGACCATGATGGTCCTATATCGCTCACCTGAACTAAAATGATATGAGCAACACTTTTGTTCAATTCAATAAATATTTATGACTTTAAGACTGAAAATGTACTTATGGTCAATAATGTTGTGAAAATCGAACTCATCCACGATCTTATGGTGCCCAACATTGTCCAAGATTTGTCTTGTTTGATAAATAATTGTAGATTCTGGAGTATAAAGAAGGTCGAAAACAGCCGAAACCAGCAATTTTGTCAAATTCAAGAGCACATAACTCTCGACTTTTTTATGGGATCAGACTAAAAAACTAACTCATCCCAGATCTTGTGATCCCCAACATTGTGTCCAAGTTTTGTCTTGATTGATCAATAATTGTAGATTCTAGAGTATAAACAAGGTCGAAAACAGCCGAAAACGGTAATTTTGATCACATTCAAGGGCACATAACTCTCGACTTTCTAGTAAAATCAAGCTGAAAATCATACTCATCCGAGATCTTATGATACCCAACATTGTGTCCAAGATTTGTCTTGATTGGTCAATAATTGTAGATGCTAGAGTATAAACAAGGTCGAAAACAGTCGAAAACAGCAATTTTGTCAAATTCAAGGGCACATAACTCTCGGGTTTTTATCAGATCGGACTGAAAATCAAACTCATCCAAGATCTTATGGTAAAACATTGTTTTGAAGTTTTGTCTTAATTGATAAATAATTGTAGATTCTAGAGTGTAAACAATGTCAAAAACAGCCGAAAATGGCAATTTTATCAAATTCAAGGGCACATAACTCTCATCTTTCTGGTCAGATCAGACTGAAAATCAAACTCATTTAAGATCTTATGGTCTCCAACCTTGTGTCCAAGATTTATTTTGATTGGTCAAAAATTGTAGATTCTAGAGTGTAAATAAGGTCGAAAACAGTCAAAAAAGGGAATTTTGTCGAATTCAAGGGCACATTACTCTCGACTTTCTGATCAGATAATACTGAAAATCAAACTCATCCCAGATCTTATGATCCCCAATATTGTGTCCAAGTTTTGGCTTGATTGATTAATAATTGTAGATTCTAGAGTGTAAACAAGGTCGAAAACAGCCGAAAATGACAATTTGGTCAAATTCAAGGGCACATAACTCTCGACTTTCTGATCAGATCAGAATGAAAATCAAACTCGTCTGAGATTTTATTGTCCCCAACATTGTGTCTAAGTTTTGTCCTGATTGATGAATAATTGTATATTCTAGAGTGTAAACAAGGTCGAAAACAGTTGAAAATGGCACTTTTGTCAAATTCAAGGGCACATAACTCTCGTCTTTCTGGTCAGATCAGACTGAAAATCAAACTCATCTGAGATATTATGGTCTGCAACATTATGTCCAAGATTTGTCTTGATTGATCAATAATTGTAGATGCTAGAGTGTAAACAATGTCTAAACTAGGTATTTTTCGTATTCAAGGGCAGATAACTCCTGACTTTCTAGTTAGATCTGACCCATAATTGAACTCATCCGAGATCTTATGGCCATACATGTTTTGACCAAGTTTGGTCAAGATTGGCCTATATTTGTAGATGCTAGAGTGTAAACATGAAATTGTGGACGGACGGACGGACGGACGGACGGACAGACAGACAGACAGACAGACAGACAGACGGACGACAGACAAAAAGTGACCACAATAGCTCACCTTGAGCACTTTGTGCTCAGGTGAGCTAAAAACTAGCGATTTTTGATATTCAAGGGCGCATAACTCCAGACTTCCTGATCCGATCTGACCCAAAATCAAACTCATCCAAGAACTTATTGTCATACATGTTTTGACAAAGTTTGGTTAAGATTGGTCAATATTTGTAGATGCTAGAGTGGTAACAAAGTCAAAAACTAGCGATTTTTGATATTCAAGGGCGCATAACTCCGGACTTCCTGATCCGATCTGACCCAAAATCGAACTCATCCAAGAACTTATCGTCATACATGTTTTGACAAAGTTTGGTTAAGATTGGTCAATATTTGTAGATGCTAGAGTGGTAACAAAGTCAAAACTAGTCATTTTTGACGTTCAAGGGCACATAACTCTGGACTTCCTGGTCCGATCTGACTCAAAATCGAACTCATCCGAGAACTTATGGTCATACATGTTTTGACCAAGTTTGATTAAGATTGGTCAATATTTGTGGGTGCTAGAGTGGTAACAACAAATTGTGGACAGACGGACGGACAGACGGACAGACGGACAGACGGACAGATGGACAGACGGACAGACGCCGACGGACAAAAAGCGACCACAATAGCTCACCTTGAGCACTTCGTGCTCAGGTGAGCTAAAAATACATATTCAATTTAAATTAGTGGATACATTATTCAAATTGAAGAATAAATGAAAGATGATGTAAAATGTTGGGATTATCCTAAGTAGGCAAAGGCTTGGAATGCAGAGAGCAGGGCAAAGACTGGCAGTGTTATCCTGTCATAAGTACATATTGTATTGTTTTTGTTGCAGACAATACTAGAAATTATAGTGAAAAGGAATCTACGTAAATCTGCCACTATCACGAATATATTCATGCACAGCATCAAAAAGACGTTCATTTTCATTCTGAGGTATATTTTGGTCTCCGTATAAAATGGTGTTGATGTTAACAACAGTCAACTCGTTAAGTACCCTGATCAAGTTACGCCTTATCTCATTGTAACGCGTGCATTCAAGAAAAAAGTGGTAATTTGACTCCACTTGTCCACACTCACATAAAGGAGAGTCGACAACATTTTTCAGAAAAAGATGTTGGTACAATGAGCTACAGTTATTCCTCAGGCGTGTATGTATAATTTGAAGTTTTCGTTGTCCATGAAAGAAGAGTTTATTAGGTATTGGTTTGTTTTGGCTAAGAAGATATTTAAACGAAGAAACGGATTCCGCATCTTTGAAATTTTGGGGTAACGAATTCCAAGAATTTATGACTGACGGTAAAAAAGAGTTCTGATAATGAGTAGTTCTACAAGCTATGTCAGTTAGATTTCCAGAGTTCCTAAAATTGTACCTAGTGCGATTTTCGACTGCGAGAGGGACGAGGGAGCATAGATAATTCGGTGCTAGGCCTTTAACCATTTTAAAAAATAATATGAGTTTATGTTTTCTCCTTCGATCCCTTAAAGATTCCCACCCAGTTTCTTTGTTAAGGTTTTCAATAGACACCAGTTTTGTACACCCAGTAACAATTCTAGCTGCTTCATTTTGCACCTTATCTAATTGAATTTTTTGTTGCTCATTTATGTTATCCCATATAACATCACCATACTCAATGATCGGCCTAATAAATGAAAAATAAATAGTCTGCAGCGATAGACGATCTAGTTTGAATTTCAGACCCTGCATAACGTTTATTCTGTTCCAGGCTTTTGTAATGAGAGTTTGAAAATGACATTCCCATGTACCATCAGAAGAAAAAGTAATGCCTAGGTGTTTATGTTGTTCAACTGATGGGATTGGGACGTTTTCCATCCGTAGAATAGGATGATCAGGCTTATTACGCTTTCGGGAAATGACTAAAGATTCAGATTTGGAAGGATTAAATTTTACTAGCCATTTATTTGCCCAGTCATTTACTAAAAATCTTGCCACAGTAGCTGATTTCCTATTCGTTATCATACTCTGAATCTTGAATTTGGTCAGAACAATAATAAGATTTGTTAGTTATTGTTTACTTAAAATCTAGCCATAGTAGCTGATTTCCTTTCAGATATCATACTCTGAATCTAGATATTACTGCAAACAGAAAGAACAGTTCTTAGCTATTGTTTACTTAGATTCTAGCCACATCAGCTGATTACCTATCATAAACCATACTCTTAACCCTCATCCTACCAACATATTTTACATACACATCCTACCAACTGGGGTCCATTTGGACCCCACACGTAATTTTGAATTTCATGACAAAAATAATTTTCACAAAAGACAAATTCTTTGTTAAAATGTATTGGTTACTAACAAATTATAATAGCACAAAAATATGTGAATATGAAGAACTAGAAGGTCCTAAAGGGCTTGAATCGCCCCATAGGCCTGTATTTATTTTACCACTTTATGCAATTTTTGCATAAAATTCAAGGGCACATAACTCATGATCTAAAAATTCGATCAAGCTGAAAATTGCACTCAGGCAAGATATCATAGTCCCCAACATTCTGCTTACGTTTTGTTTTGATTAGTCAGAATTTCTTGATGTGAGAGTAAAAATAGTAAAACATTAGTCAAAACCGCAATTTTGGACAACAAAGGGTAGATAACTAGGGTATTTTTTATTAAATCAAAATTCCTTGAAGGAATCTCAAAGAGGGTCGCCCAAGGATTATTCCTGTGAAGTTTGGTTGAAATGCATCCAGTGTTTTTTTAGATGAAGATTTTTTTTATAAAAATGTTTAGATAAGTTTAAATAGTTGTAATAAAGAGTAATTATAGCGGGTTTCAAACGAACCCCAGCAAAACTAGACAGCCCTGGCGGTCTGGAAGCGCTCCACAGGCCTGATTGTTTGTCTTGTTGAATGCAATTTCAAAGGTTCAGGCTGCGCAAACAAGCAAATGCATGATCAAGCTGAAAATTAAAAGCAAGTAAGATCGTATGGTCAGTAAGATTCTGTAAAAGTTCTGTATTGATTAGTAAATACTAATGGTTGTAAAAGTGAAAATAAAGTCTAAAATGGCAATTTGTCAATTACAAGGGCACATAACTCATGTTGTAAAATTCAGATCAAGCTGAAAATCATACAAAGGCAAGATCTCATAGTCACCAACATTCTGTCCTAGTTTTCTCTTAATTGGTCAATATTTGTCAAAATAGAGCCGAAAATGCCAATTTTGTCAGTTTCAAGGGCACATAACTCATGATGTAAATTCAGATCAAGCTGAAAATTCGACCAAGGCAGGATCTCATAGTCACCAACATTCTGTCCTAGTTTTGTCTTGATTGTTTAATATTTGTAATCGCTAGAGTGAAAACAATGTCAAAATAACGCCAAAAATGGCAATTTTGTCAATTTCAAGGGCATATAACTCATGATGTAAAATTCAGATCAAGCTGAAAATTATACCAAGGCAAGATCTTATAAGTACCATAATTCATTTTTTAGATTTCAGAGTAAAAATAAAGTCAAAATCAGTTATTTTTTACATCCAAGGGCAGATAACTCGGGTTATTCTAATTCAATCCAAATTCTTTGAAGAAATCTGAGAGAGGGTCACCCAAGGATCATTCCTGTGAAGTTTGATTGTAATCCACCTGGTAGTTTCTGAGAAGAAGATTTTTAAAGAAAAAGTTTATGGACGGACCCACGCACGCACGACGGACACACCGCCATGACAATAGCCCGCTGGCCTGACGGCCAGTGGAGCTAAAAACCAATATTACAAACTCAAATTCTGCTAAAATCTGAAAAATGTTGCGTGACATCAAGAAGGTTGTGGTAGACCAACAAACTCCTAAAATTTGGACACCAGAATGCATGCGGTAAAAATATAATATGCAAAAAATGACGCGTGGGGTCAGATTGACCACAGTTGGTAGAATGAGGGGTTAATCCAGATTTACGTAAAAACAGTAACAACAGTCGTAGCTGATTTCCTATCAGATATCATACTCTGAATCCAGATATTGGTCAATATAGTAATGAAAGTTGTTAGTTATTGTATTCTAACATTCTAGCCACAGTAGCTGAATTCTTATCAGATATACTCTGAATCCAGATTTTGGTCAAAACAGTAATAAGAGTGTAAGTTCTTCTTTACTAAAATTCTAGCAAGAGTAGGTGATATAAGATACCATACTCTGAATCAAGATTTTGGTCAAAACTGTAGTAACAGTTGATAGTTATTGTTTACTATCATTCTAGCCACAGAAGCTAATTTCCTATCAGATGAAATACTCTGAATTGATAGAAATTCAGGACAAGTGGCTAGATCTTCAGTCGCCATTAAACTCACAAGACAGTTTGACTAAATTCTGGATTCAGAAGATGATATTTGATAGGAAATAAAGTCAAGTGGCTAGATAGTAGCCATCAAATGTCCTTTTTGACTTAATTCTTGCTTCACAGGATGGTATTTAATAGGAACTCATAGTCTGTGATAATCGGTAATCCGTGTGCATTTGAGTATTAAGAATGACAACAACGCAAATCAGAGAAACAATTCCCTGGTAATGATGAAACTGCTTGCTGGCATATCTGTAGACGCGTCGTTTTCCTGTGACGTCACGTCAAAAACAACAATGATAAACAACAAAATTGAGATAAACAGTCGATTACAGGGATATTGCACAGAAAGAGTACAAGGAAATAAATCAAATCCTTTGATATAATTGTTTTACAGAAAACGCATCATTTTGTAAAACCTGTTAAATGCGTTTTAGTATTCAGACGTCACATTGACGTCAAAGTACAAATATACATGCTTACTGCTTATATGAATAGTTTTAGCAATTTTCTGTTCATGATCACACACAATAAAGTTAAAGTCATGAAATTTCTATATAAAGAGTCACACCTTATGATTACGGCAAAAGATAAATAACGTCGATGATAGGTCAATTTTATCTAATACATATATTCACTGTATTACGTTTTTAAAGTGAAAAAAACGTTAAACTGTTACTTTTGAATGTTCCATTATGTGATTTCCCTTAGATATTTTTGCTATGACGCCTTAACGTCAACAACGTTATTGTAACGTCGTTACTAATAATCATAAAATTTACATCCAAACATCTTGATGATTTATATTTGTGAAACCAGTACATGGTCATTAAAAAGTTTAAACTTATAAGGCTTGAAAGATCCTATTCACTTTCAGGTTTGATTTCTAGGTATTTACCGTAATATGGAATATATTTATTCAACTTACTCTTTTTCATTTTATTTATTTGATTTTCCTTTATAGGTTTAAAATTGTGTGGGAAAATGTAATATACTTTATTTCAAAAGCCGTTTCTCTACTTGTTCGTTCTTTTAAAAAATATATATATATATATATATATCCCAAAACTTTAAACTAGTCTAGTGGATTTCATTTATGTCAAGGTTGAAATTTCATTTTTCTGGCATAAATGAATTGTTGCGTACAACTATGAATAAAAATAGAATACCCATCGAGTAAGAAGAGATTAGACAACGATTCTCAAAAGAAATTAAAGTATGATAAAATATAAGGTGTACAAAAACGAACAAAATAGATCTCTTCTTATGAGGGCACACCACAATTAGCTGAGGTATGGTAGAAGACTGAAAACATTTATTAATTGTTCTGGATTCAAACAGGCATCTTTATCCGCTTCTTTTTACAATAATTCAGTACAGACCAACACGTTTGACATAAATGTACGCCTTTATGTGTGCGACACATTGTCTTGATGCAATCACACATTACAAGTTCCTAGAATGCAGTGGCGTAGGAAGGTTTATAATATTGGGGGGGGGCAAACGTTAAAGTAAATGGAAATATGGGTGGATTATGGGGGGCATGGGGGCTGGCCCCCTCTTCCTACGCATATGGAATGCATATCGGTCAAATGTGTAAGGAACCTCTTTGCAACCTTCAAATTTCGATTGTGTCACTGTTACAGATAAAGAGTGTTAAGGCTGGTCTCTGCCTGATCTGATAATACTAGTTAGTTTTTTTTAAGGCACTGCAACATCATTGCATCAAGAACTGTAATTTCTATGTTTCAAGGTCAAAAAGACACCACTTGATATTGACTTTTCTCTGAATATGGCCGTGAGTAGTGTTTCATGACGTTTCTTTGCTCGTTCTTGCAGTCTTTTTTGTAGCACTACTGTATTACTGTTTGTGTCAAGAAGCTTTATTCTTTTTGACATAAATAGCTGTCATCAAACATGCTGAAACGTTGAGCAATTTCAGGTTTTGTCCCCATACTGGATATGATATCTACACCCCTAAGTAAAATTTCACAAGAACCTTTTATTGGTTCACTGAATAGAGTTCCATCTAGAACTTGACATGATACCATTGATCCATTGGGTAAATATCCTTGGCTTCCTTGACAGATAATCTACTCGCCATTATAGTTACATTACAAAAACTATTGCACACGCGTATTAATTTCACCCACAATAACATAGGCAATGCACGTCGTTGTACAACAACCAGTTCCTCGTAAGTTATTTTGTAAATAAGAACTAAATACTTATGTGATTGAATATTAAACGTACAAAAAAAAAAACACTAGATACACAATATTTGGGATTCAATACATGGACACTCGTATGAGGACATTTTCGACTGACAAAATTACCATATGTACTCATCTTCTCAGAAAAATTATTGAAATATGCCCTCGTGATTCCCGACGACACAATTGCACAATATGTTCAAAATTCTTTTGATTGTGTTAATTCATTACCAAAAAAGGAATGTGACAATTGTCAATCAAAAGAAGTCTGTTTGGAAAATTAAAATACATGTACCATGATTTACCCCACCCACCATTTTTCTCTTTTGCTGTAGTCGTCAGCTATACAAATGTGTCATTTATTTTCTTTCTTTTTCTCCATTGATTGGGTTCTGCTAAAGACTCATGTAACTTAAAATCAATATAAATGCATTATCTGAAGCTCTACGACGATTAAGAGCTTTTTAAGATTTACTACTATAACATCCTGACATTTAATGATAAATGACAACAAATCATTAAAATTAATCTAGTTGATAATACTAATTCACATATAAAAATTTATAAAAGATATGGTTATTATTAAAATAGTTATAGTCATTTGTAATTTGGCGCTTTACAACTTTCGATCAGCATAGCACACAACTGCATGTACGGTTCGTGAAATCTATGAAATCGATATCTATCTACCCGGTATATCGTCGAAGATGTCCGATCAACAAAGTTATAACCACTACAACACCCGCACGATTAAAATTGGATGTCAAGATAGATGTCAAGTACGGCAAAAGTAAAGAATATTGAATACGTCAGTATTTGTCTCAATATTGCTGACGACGGCATATATATGGATCATATGGGTTGTTCATTTCAAAGCATTTTATACATATATCCAGATATTTTTCAATAGAAACACACATAAACAAAAAAAACATCATTTTCATATGTATCACTAAACTCAGTTTGCAATTAAGCAAATTGACAACGTTACGTAATCGGCGGAATACGACGTAATGACGCGTTTTCAGATATGCCAACAAGTGGATCATGAAATGTGAGATATTGATGCACACAACGGCAGTTGTTGGCATGCTTAATACTCTAATGCATACGGGACGTGATTTCCGGACATACCATCACAGACTATCAGGTCAAGTTTCTAGATCTTCAGTCGCCACTAAATTACAGCTCAAATGTCCTTTCTTTACCAAAGTCTGGACTCAGAGGATGATATTTGATAGGATCTCAGGTCAAGTGGCTAGAACTTCAGTCGCATTGAAATTACAACTTAAATGTCCTATTTGACCAATTCTGGATTTAGAGGGTGATATTTGATAGGAACTCAGCTGAAATGACTAGATCCACAGTCGACATTAAATAACAAATCAAATGTCCTTTTTGGTCAAAATCAGGATTCAGAGGATGGTATTTGTTAGGAACTCAGCTCAAGTGGCTAGATCTACAGTCAATATTAAATATATATAGGTTCACTAGCCATCTGATGTACGTCTTTTTTACTGGTTTGTTATATTTTTCAGTCATAAAACCTTTCCCGTACAGGACCAGGTTTTCACGTCCCTATTAGAAAAGGCTTGACAAAACATTGAGGCCAGGGTTGGCAATCGACACGGTCAATATGAGTATTGACCGGGCCGGCGGTCAATACTGGTTTTAATCGGTCAATAGTGGTCTATACTGGTCGATTGGTCAATTGGAACGGTCAGTTGGAAAATGCTCATATATGATAACCCTACTTAATAGACCCTACATAATTTCTATATAAGAACATCACTTAAAATGAGTTTCAGACTTTCTGTTGTTAAAACTTATAAACAAGAGGACCATGATGGTCCTATATCGCTCACCTGAACCAAGATGACATGAGCCACAGTTATCTTTGAATCAATTAATATTTGTGACATTAAGACTGAAAACAAACTTATGGTCATCAACATTATGTCCCTGTTTCCTCTTTATAGGTCAATATACATGTATCTGGTTGTAAGGAGTGAAAAAGTCAAAAACGAGAATTTTGTCCATTTCAAGGGCAGATAACTCAGCAACTGCTTGTCTAATTGTGCTGAAGTTCAAACTCATCCATGATCTTATGGTGATTACCATTATATCCAAGATCAAAGTTTTGTCTTGATTGGTCACCATTAATTTTGTGGTTGTTAGAGTAAAAACAAAGTAGAAAACAGCAATTTTGTCAAATTCAAGGGCAGATAACTCAGGACATTCTGGTCCGATCAAACCAAAACAAAAAA
This sequence comes from Fragum sueziense, assembly GCA_963680895.1. Lineage (NCBI taxonomy): Eukaryota > Metazoa > Mollusca > Bivalvia > Cardiida > Cardiidae > Fragum > Fragum sueziense. Next base: position 16,388,718 of record OY804609.1, on the reverse strand, counting down.
CTCACCCGAAATCTTATATAAGGTCACCGACATTTTGTCCATTTTAGCTCACCGGAGCACGAAATGCTCGAGGTGAGCTATTGTGATCGCTTTTCGTCCGTCGTCCGTCTGTCCGTCCGTATGTCCGTCCGTCTGTCAACAATTTGGTGTTTACACTCTAGCATCTACAAATATAAGCCAATCTTAACCAAACTTGGTCAAAATATGTATGACCATGAGCTCTTTGATGAGTTCGAATTTGGGTCAGATCTGACCAGAAAGTCCGGAGTTATCTGCCCTTGAATGTAAACAAGAGGACCATGATGATGCTCACCTGAACCAAAATGATATGAGCAACACTTTTGTTCAATTCAATTGATATTTATGACTTTAAGACTGAAAACCAACTTATGATCAATAACAATGTGAAAATTAAATTCATCCAAGATCTTATGGTCCCCAACACTGTGTCCAAGATTTGTCTTGATTGGTCAATAATTGTAGATTCTAGAGTGTAAACAAGGTCGAAAACGGCAATTTTGTCAAATTCAAGGGCACATAACTCTCACAATTCTACTCAGATCAGACTGACAATCCTACTCATCCAAGATCGTATGGTCCCCAACAATGCGTATAAGTTTTGTCTCGATTGATTAATATTTGTAGATTTTAGAGTGTAAACAAGGGTAAAAACAGCCAAAAAGGGCAATTTTGTCAAATTAAAGGGCACATAAATATCAACTCTCTGATCAAATCAGACTGAAAATCGAAATAATCTAAGATCTTATGGTCCCCAACATTGTGTCCAAGATTTGTCTTGATATGTAATATATGTAGATTCTTCAGTGTAAACAAGGTGGAAAACAGCCGAAAATGGCAATATTGTCGAATTCATGGGCACATAACTCTCGACTTTCTAATAAGATCAGACTGAAAATCAAACTAATCTGAGATCTTATGGTCCCCAACATTGTGTCCAAGTTTTGTCTTCATTGATTTATAATTGTAGATTCCAGAGTGTACACAAGGTCGAAAACAGCTTAAAATGGCAATTTGTCAAATTCAAGGGCACATAACTCTAAATTTTCTGATCAGATCAGACTGAAAATCGAACTCATCTGAGAACTTATGGTCCCCTACATTGTGTAAAGTTTTGTCTTGATTGATTGATATTTGTAGATTCTAGAGTGTAAACAGGGTCGAAAACAGCTTAAAATGGCAATTTTGTCAAATTCAAGGGCACGTAACTCTCAACTTTCTGATCAGATCAGACTGAAAATCAAACTCATCTAAGATCTTATGGTCCTCAACATTGTGTCCAAGTTTTGTCTTGATTGAATAATAATTGTAGATACTAGAGTGTAAACAAGGTCGAAAACAGACGAAAATGGCAATTTTGTAGAATTCAAGGGCACATAACTCATAACTTTCTGGTCTGATCATAACCAAAATCAAACTCGTCCAAGATCTAATTGTCATATACATTGTGTCCAAGTTTAATCTTGATTGGTAAATATTTCTAGATGCAAGATCTTGTGGTCACTAACATTGTGTTAAAGTTTTGTCTTGATTGGTCAATAATTATAGATGCTATAGTGTAAACAAAGTCGAAAACAGTCAAAAACGACAATATTGTCAAATTCAAGGGCAGATAACTCAGGACCTTCTAGTCCGATCAAACCAAAGATCAAACTCATCCGAGATCTTATGGTCACCAACATTGTGTCCAGCTTTTGTATTGATTGGTCAATATTTGTAGATGCTAGAGTGTAAACAATGTCAAAAGTAGCTATTTTTTACAGCCAAGGGCAGATAACTCCTGACTTTCTGGTCCGATCTCACCCAAAATTGAACTCATCCAAGGTCTTACTGTCACTAACATTGTTTTAAAGTTTTGTCTCGATTGGTCAATATTTGTAGATGCTAGAGTGTAAACAATGTCAAAAGTAGCTCTATTTTTTACAGCCAAGGGCAGATAACTCCTGACTTTCCGGTCCGATCTGACCCAAATTAAAACTCATCCGAGAGTTCATGGTCATACATGTTTTGACCAAGTTTGGTTTAGATTGACTTATATTTGTAGATGCTAGAGTGTAAACACCAAATTGTTGACAGACGGACGGACCTACGGACGGACAGACGGACAAAAAGCGATCACAATAGCTCACCTTGAGCACTTTGTGCTCAGGTGAGCTAAAAATAAAGCAGCAAAACCAAAATGTGAAGGGCTATTTGAAGAGGTTGGATTCATGAATCTGTAAAAAATTCAATAATTCTCATCAATTTCAGTTCAGATAGATCTAGTTCACTATACATTGCCATGTAAAGAAGAAAAGGGGAATATGATAAGAAAGGGTTTAAAAGTGTTGGCCACCACATCAAAGAGGATGACCTAATCTTTAATTGCCTTTTGACAAACAATTATGAATTGCCAATCAAAACTGTCAAATTACTGGACCTATCACTAAAACTTATGGAAGGTGTGTCCAGCTTGTTTGAGGTTGACCAATGAGAGGGGCTGAAATATATGGGTTGTGAAACTGACACCTTTGTTTATTCAGATATGTGAAAGTGTGGTCAATCTGCTATCTGTTATTGATTATTTCACTGGCCTTTACTGGACATTAACTGGATATCTAAGTGTCAAAACAACAGTTGTGTCAAAATAAAGCCAAAGGACCCTATCTGGAACTGTTAAAGTGTGCTTAGTGATGACAAAAACTGAAAAGCCACCTGATGAGTACCTTTGGCAGGGTCAAAACAGTTAATATTTCAATTTCAAGAATATGAATAATAAATCCAAAACAAAAAGAATAACTGACCGTTTAAGTTTTTCAATTGACCATCAGAATGTTTCAATTGACCATTAAAATTTTTCAATTGACCATTAAAATGTTTCAATTGACCACCAATTGACCACTTGGAGTATTGATCGGGGCGGTTTTAACCGGTTAAAACCGCCCGGTTAAAACCGGGTGACCAGTCGATTGCCAACCCTGATTGAGGCAAAAGAAGAAATTGCTGATGATCAGCAATTTCTCCTTTTGTCTCAATGCTTTCTTGGATGGATCTATATTGTACACAAATCCTGTCTTAATGAACATTCATTTTTGTCATCTGCAGCAGCTTTCAAATTGAACGATTGTAATTTTTTGCTGCTTGGGAAAGGACCAAACAAATGAATAAACAAACAGAAAAAAACTTTCTGAATACTTTATTTATACCAGATGGTTGTCCAAGCACAACATGCCAAGCACATTGATTAGCTCTTGCGAACTATTATCAAAAAATAACAAGATGTTCTTGTGAAACCCAAATGCCCAAGAAATGGATCTTCCTGCAACAAATTGAATGTCTTCATTATATACTGAACCTCAGAAATAATGCACCACTTTTTCTTGTTTTATATTTTGTCAACAAAACCATTTAATTTGTTGACACAGTATTTTCAATATTTGCTGGACACTAGGTATGCACACAATACACTCTTAAGCACGAAACTCATTCATCCGTGACACTAGCCGTCCAAACTTGGTAAACGGGTTTTCTGCATGTGCCGCTGTATTGATCTTGTGCACAAACCAGCTAATCGGTTCATAGGGTACATGCAGTCGGTGACAGAAAGAAAACACCCAACATTTCATCGGTTAGAAGTTTTCGATGTGTTAAACAATGCCAAGACTTTACACTGACGAATGTAATTGTTCTTATTGCGATACTGCAGTCAGTGATGACTTCACGAGCTATTGCACACTTAATGGGATTTAATCAATAGACTATTGGCTGGCTTACAGAACGTTTTCAACAAACCGGGGCAGTGCTGGACTGCCCGAAAAGAGGTGCGTCAAAGGTCCTTACTGCAGCTCAAAACAGGTAAGCATGTTAAAGTGAAGTGCTACAGGGAGAGCTGAGAGTAATGCCAAATGCCAGAATCCAAAATAATACCAGTTCCATGCATCGACGAAGCACACACTGTATTGCTGTGTAAAGTTGTCACACATCATGCTCATTTTGTGACTTTCACTTTAGAGGGTTGTCACGTTTGCGAGCTTGTCACGCTTGATTGCTTTAATGTAGCGGAACAATTTTTTGACAAGAAACGAATAAACTGATACCAGTTCGCAATGTGATTTTAGAATTTGAAGTAGTTACATAATAAAAGAGATATAATGAAAAATATCAGTGGTGCGTTATTTCTGAGGTTCAGTATATATGTCTTATTCATTCTCCGAGCAATTTGTTTCAATATTTTCTGTGCTATATTATACACAAATCATATCTTTAACAACATCTATTTTATCGTTTTCAGCAGCTTTCATACACGAAAAGTCCAAATTTTGGCCGTTTGGGAAAGGGTTAAGAGAAATTTATATTTTTGTGTTAAAATTGAACAAATTGTTGTGGACAACAGTTTGGATTTATATGCAATTTATCGATTATGTCTCAACTTTAAAAACGTGTTTCTCGCTTATTGGCAACAACTTCAAAAAACCAATAGTATTTATACTCATTAGAATAACCAATCTTGGCATCAAGACATACTTTAAAAATTTGAAATTGGAATGAAATGTCCCTTTAACCCTTTTCCAAACAGCAGCATTTTGGACTCTCTTAATTTTGAAGCTGCTGCAGATGACATAATGGGTTTTGTTAAAGATATGATTTGTGGAAAACAGAGCATTGAAAATATTGAGACAAAAGGAGAAAATGCTGAATATTAGCATGTTCATCTTTTATCTCAATGTTTTCCCAAATAAATTCTAATTGGGGCATAAAAACAAGGGGCCCGTATTATCAACTATCTTACAACCACAATTTTGAATGAACTGTGTAAGAAGACATTTGATTGCATGAGAAATCAGATTTTACCCATTAGGTTCGTTGTTACTAGTAATTGCGCAGATATTAATTGTATGATCGTTGATAATACGGGCCCCGGGTCTTGTTTGGGAAATGATTAACCCTTTCCCAAACAAGACCTGGTTTTGACGCCCCTAATGGAAAAAGGCTTGGGAAAACATAGAAACAAAAGAAGAAACTGCTGATAAACAGCAGTTTCTCCTTTTGTCTCAATATTTTCTATGCTATCTTCTACACAAATCATGTCCTTATATAACACCCATTTTGTCATTTGTGGCACTTTTTGAAGTGGATCACCCTAAGATTTTGCCGTTTGGGAAAGGGTTAAATAAAACATGATTATGAGTATGTAGGTAAAGAGTAACAGATAAGAGGGGTAAAGACATTTTTACACTTTCCCAAACGGCAAAATCTTAGGGTGATCCAATTAAAAAACTGACACAAATGACAAAATGGAAGGTATTGAAGATAGAATTTGTATAAAATATGGCATAGAAAATATTTAGACAAAAGGAGAAACTGCTGGTTATCAGCAGTTTCTTCTTTTGTCTCAATGTTTTCCCAAGCCGATTCCCTTAGGGAGTCAAAACCAGGTCTTGTTTGGGAAAGGGTTAAATTTGCAAATATTGTTATGTCTAATCCAAACCATGTGTTGTGGGTACTCATTGGCATTGTCGTGATTATAAAATTCCAATGAGTATCCACAACATAGAGATTGATGTAAGACAAATGAGATATTGTATTTTGAAAAGAAATCGCTCCCTCTTATCTGATTAACCAATGCATTTTACCTATGGCAACGTGAGAAGAATAGCCCACATTTTTTGAAAAGTTGAGCTAATAAACATCAATAAATTATATTCTGTTCAAACACAGTACAAACATATATTATCATAATGAGCAAAAAATATAAATTTATTCGATAACAAACAAATATAATATACTGAGCAAAAATGAAAACTTTACACCTACATTGCTTGTCATATTTCTTCTAAATACAACAAGTAAAGAAATGAAATGAATGTGCTTCGCATTGTTCATTGACTTGGTTTGCCAAACACTAAACGTTTTGTTGATCTTAATCACATGGATGAAAAACGGACCCTTTAAGTGTGACAGGGGTCCGTTTTTTCAGGTGTACAATTTTAACTGAATTTTACAAAATTTAAACCCTCGAAAATCCGAGCAGAAGAATGCAAACCATGTCAGACTGTACGGAATGGTAGTCTGACAAGTTATCAGTCAGAAAATGTAAAGAAGCTTGCATAACATTGTTTGATCTTACAACAAACGATGTTTGAAAAGCAGAATTTTCACTATGTTGCAAAGCTTGAAAATTTTACAATGCAATCTCCATAGGAAACTGAAATCGCTATTGCATGAACATCTGGAAAAAATCCTAGTCGAAGGGTTCAAAAATCCCATGTAAAGCCTGCATGAGGTTTTAAAAAAATCAATCGAAAACCGTGATAAATTTGTGAATATCAAACATTTTAAATTCCCTATTTGTTTATGTCAAAGGGAGGTAATTCACAAAGTTGACAGATTAGACCGTTATTCTAGAGCTTGCTACTAGTGATAAGAAAGATTTTTTGTGTTTTTCTGGCAACCCAGATACGACAAATTCCGGAAAAATAGTGAATCGTTTCCTGCGCATGCGCTTATGTGACATTAGATGTAATTAGCTCTAAACGCATTAAGGGCCGTAACTCTGACATTAAGGGACACAAGGCAATAGGATTTCGACAAAAAGATTGCTGAAAGCCTGGGAAATAACGTCAAAATATATTTCAGGCTTTTAGTTCAATAGTTTTCCAGAAACAAGAAATTTTGAAGCGTAAAGTTTTCATTTTTGTTCAGTATATTTTATCAATTTTCTTCATAAATCATGTATAACTGATTTCATTTGACATGGTACTGACTTTAACCCAAAACATGTTAATATTTTGAATAAAAGCCTAGGATACACCAAAGAGACTTTAACAATAGCTTACGGATATAAAACTAATAAAAGGAATGCAAGAAAGTAACACTGGACTACTTTTAAGAAACAAATCTTAAGTGAGTCTTTTATGATAACAAAGGCTAAAGCTGTGCAATGTCAAATGAAATGAGTATTAGCCACAGCTTTTATTAAGCTGTAGTTACATGGTTTTGGGAGATGGCAAGAAACAAAATATTTTGATACTTATAATAAAACATCTAGATCTATATAAACCTCTTATAGAGTATGTAAAAACAACAAATATTTAAAACAAGATATGTTCGTTGAACAACTAGATCTATGTCAGTGTAACAATTTTCACGGCAATAAACCAAACTAATATACAAGAAACCAGTGTTCTCCCCAGCCCACTAAGCTGTATCGGCCCCACTACAGCTTTATGTAAATCAGTGTAATGCCACTACAGCTTCAAAAGTACCCCAACAGTTTAGTTCCTTCAAAAAGGTCACCAAATATGGTGATTTCTAGGCATTTCATGTCAAAAAGTGATGAATAATGTATTTTTATAATATGAATTTCAGAAATGTAATAATTGTGAATAAAACCATAATGGGAAAAGAAGAAATTGCTCAAATTGAGCAATTTCTTCTTTTCTCATTATGGTTTTGTTCACAATTATTTGCATGAACACAATGTATTTCAAGGTTTATAATTTGCCACTACGGCTTCAAATTATTCTGGGGAGAACCCTGAGAAACCTCATGACACAAAAACAAGCACATTTGCAGAAAATCATCAATAATGCTGTTAACCCATTACAAGACAGCAAACTTTTGGACTGTACCAAACTGTACCATGGAGTCAAAAAGATCCAATGGATTAATATGTGACCCACATACATTATGTGTATTTGGTGTGAAGCAGAAGAAGCCTAAAATGTCAGGAACTTGTTGGGTGTAATTGATCTTTTAAACAGCTCCTGATAAAGAAGTTATTGAAGAGCAAGCAAAAGTTTGCCAACCAACTTTTCTTTTAGGTACTGCTTAAAAGATCAACTACGTCAATAAAATCCCTGACATAATTCTCTTAATAGACTTATTCTTTAAAACAAGAGGACCATGATGGTCCTTAATCGCTCACCTGCACCTAGATAGAATGAAAGTCCCAATGTTGTCAAGTTCAAGAGCACATAATTTAAGATGCGAGATTATGATCCAGCTATAACTGCTTTCATAATCTTGAATGATCCATTTTTGTAGCTGTTACAGTAAAAACAAAGTGGAAGAAAACAACATTTTTGTCACAGTAAAGGGCACATAACTCTGTTCTGATAAAGATATTCTCATCAACATTATGTCCAAGTTTTTTTTATTGGTTAATATTTATTGCTGTTTGAGAGAAAACAAAGTAGAAAATGGCAATTTTGTAACCGTCAAGGGCACACAACTCTGTTTTTTAAGTCCAATCAATCTGACAAATTAAAACATTTAAGATATTATGGTCACCAACATTGCGACCAAGTTGTGTCTTGATTGGTCCATATTTGTTTGTTAGAGAGAAAATAAAGTCGAAAATGGTAATTTTATGAAATTAAAGGGCCAATAACTCGTGTTTTTCTGGCCAAATCAAGCTGAAAATTTCACTCATCAAGGATCTTATGGTCACCAATATTGTGGCCAAGTTTTGTCTTGATTAGTCAATATTTGTAGATGCTACAGTGTAAACAAAGTCGAAAACAGCAATTTTGTCAAATTCAAGGGCACATAACTCCAGACTTCCAGCTCCTATCACACTGAAAATCGAACTCATCCAAGATCTTATAGTTACCAACATTGTGGCAAATGTTTGTCTTGATTGGTCAATATTTGTAGATGCTAGAGTGGTAACAAAGTCAAAACTAGCCATTTTTAACGTTCAAGGGCACATAACTCCGGACTTCCTTGTCCGATCTGACTCAAAATCGAACTCATCCGAGAACTTATGGTCATACATATTTTGACCAAGTTTGGTTAAGATTGGTCAATATTTGTAGATGTTAGAGTGGTAACAAAGTCAAAACTAGCCATTTTTAACGTTCAAGGGCACATAACTCCGGACTTTCTAGTCTGATCTGACTCAAAATCAAACTCATCCGAGAACTTATTGTCATACATGTTTTGACCAAGTTTGGTCAAGATTGGTCAATATTTGTGGATGCTAGAGTGGTAACAACAAATTGTGGACAGACGGACGGACAGACGGACGACGGACAAAAAGCGACCACAATAACTCACCTTGAGCACTTCGTGCTCAGGTGAGCTAATAATTTTCGAATCATTGACTTAATAAAATTATTGATGATTTTCTGCATTTGCTGTTGTTGGTTCCTATGATTCCCTGTTATGTCATCTTAAACCTTTCCAAAACAACAACATTTTAGATTGGTCAAATTTGAAAAGCTACTGCGGAAAAAAAAATCTAACATGGATGTTGATAAAGATAGGATTTGTGTAGAATGTAGCATGAAAAATATTGAAGCAAAAGGAGAAAATGCTGGTTACCAGCATTTTCTTCTTTTGCCTCATTGTTTTCCACAACTATTTCAATTAGGGACATCAAAAAAATGTCTTGTTTGGGAAAAGTTTAAGCATAACCCTGATATTTCACATTGACAAATCATGGCCTCCGCATCACAGGAACAAAATTGTAACAAAGAACAAACTTGTGATATGTGAATATCCTAACATAATGCTGCTTTTCATCGAAAACCTCGTTACTGCAGGATTTCGATGAAAAGCGATGATAATAATATAGCTGCAATTTTGATTGCATCCTCACTTTCGGTCCATATGAAAGGATTTTACAGCACTTAACACAAAAGAACACAATCTATTAAACTTATGGATTGTATCAATCATATTTTCCGTACCAGAAGTTTCTTCTTTTCTCTAAACATTGTATCAAGCATTCCCCTTTTCCCACCACCAAATGCATTTTCAGTAAATGTTTAACATCATAATGTTGTTTTTCAACAAAAACCTCGTAACTGCAGCTTGTTTTAAGCTGCAGTTAGGTTTTCATTGAAAAGCAGCTTTATAATTCAACTACAATTTCAACTGAATCCTAACTTTCAGCCAGTCTTTACAGGATTTAAAAGCTTTTACCACAAAAGTACACAATCTATTTAAATCATGGAATGGAAAATACATATTTTCCAGACCAGAAGTTTCTTCTTTTCTCTAAACATTGTATCAAGCATTCCCCTTTTCCCACCACCAAATGCATTTTCAGTAAATGTTTAACATCATAATGTTGTTTTTCAACAAAAACCTCGTAACTGCAGCTTGTTTTAAGCTACAGTTAGGTTTTCATTGAAAAGCAGCTTTATAATTCAACTACAATTTCAACTGAATCCTAACTTTCAGCCAGTCTTTACAGGATTTAAAAGCTTTTACCATAAAAGTACACAATCTATTTAAATCATGGAATGGAAAATACATGTTTTCCGTACCAGAAGTTTCTTCTCTTCTCTTAATATTGCCAAAAGCTTTCTCTATTCCCACCACCAAATACAGAGATGCTTCAGTAAATGAATAACATTGTGTTGTTGTTTTTCAACACAAACGGACTCAAGCAGCAGTTACATTTTAAGCTACAGTAACATGTATGAGGTTTTTGTTGAAAAGCATCTTTATGACTTTACTACAATTTTGATTGTATCTACAATTTTGATTGTATCCTCACTTTTTGTCAATCCTTACAGGATTTAACAGTATTTAACCCATTACCAAACGACAAAAATTTTGGGTGGTCAAATTCAAAAGCTGCTGCAGACGACAAAATGGATGGTAATAAAGATTGGAATTGTGTGTCATTTATTCAAGAAAATATTGAGGCAAAAAGAGAAATTGCTGGTTATCAGCAGTTTCTTCTTTTGTCTCAATGTTTTAATAAACCTATTCTATTAGGGACGTCAAAACCAGGTCTTGTTTGGGAAAGGGTTAACCACTGAAGTACACAATCTACTAAACATATGGAATGTATTAATCATGTTTTCCAGACCAGAAGATTCTTCCTTTCTCTAAACATTGTCCAAAACATCCCTATTTCCACCACCAGGATCAGGGATTTAATAGTAAATGTTTGACATTATATCGTCACTTTTCAACAAAAACCTTGTAGCTGCAGCTTTAACCCTTACCCAAACAAGACCTGGTTTTGACGTCCCTAATAGAAAAGTCTTGGGAAAACATTGAAACAAAAGAAGAAACTGCTGATAACAAGCAGTTTCTCCTTTTGTCTCAATATTTTCTCTGCCATATTTTACACAAATTCTATCTTTATTATCTTCCATTTTGTCATTTGTGGCTGTTTTTGAAGTGGATCACCCAAAACTTTTGCTGTTTGGGAAAGGGTTAAACAAGCTGCAGTTGAGGTCTTCGTTGAAAAGTATCTAAATATTTTAACTACAATTTTGACTGAATCCTCCCTTTCGACCCATCTGTACACGATTTCACAGCCATTATTACTGAAGTACACAATATATTCAACTCATGGAATGGAATGTTCTTGTGCACCAAAAGTTTCTTCTTTTCTCTAAATATTGTAAAAAGCTTTCCCTATTCCCATCACAAAAGCAGGGAATTTCAGTAATGTCGCATTTAAACAAAAACCTCACAACTGCAGCTTTAGACCAGCTGCAGTCACAAAATTTTTGTTAAAAGGCAGCTCGACTGCTGAACGCAATACTGTTCTAAGTCACTTTTTGGCCAAAATGAGTTTTTGCCATGAATGTTAGTGTTCATCATAGGTGCATATACTGTCAAAATTTTAGAGTTGAAATCAAGATGGTTTTTGAGATATTCAATAATTCCATAAAAGTCTATCTCAATTGTTAAAATTTGTTCCCTGCAATACTAGTCTAAGTTGACGTGGACTAGTGACGCAATCCCAGTTAAAGTGGACAATTGACTAATTTTTTTTCGAAATTTTTCATTTTACCCTTCACTCATTCTGGACAAATTTTCTTCTTGGATCACATCTTCTGCGCAAATTTCTTTTGTTTTGTCAAGTGGGCTTGCTTAGTTTTGGATTGATAGACTGTTAAAGGATCAAATGTGTGCGTAAAAAACAACGTATTTTAAATAGACCCCTTTGTGAAATGCGTGTCTAATTTCACATTAGGTAATGCATAAAGAATAATAAATCCGATACATTTTGATGAGTATTTGTTTGTAAATTGTGAATCAATTTACAATATGGGTGAAAATGGCGAATTGTACCTATGCGAATGAAAATTCAAAACGGCCATCCTTGTACAATTCCTTTAATTTAAAACGTTGACAACTTCCAACTCTTCTAAAATACACCAAACAACCTTTAATTTTTTCTCGTATCGTTAAACAAAAGCAATGAGTTATTCCCTTAATCGATATACCGAAATGGAAAGTCAATGATTTGTTACAAATCAACAATAGTTTAAAACTGGTCTGTCCCGAACGTAACTACAGCTTGTCCCGTACGTAATATGCTTTCTTTCCTTTAACATCACAGCCTCTGTGTTATTACCTTTTCAATCAAATCATAATATTATCAGGCAATATCCATTTCCCAGACACTTTGTCAAAAAAAATGTCATGAAATGAATAAATGAAAATAAATACAACTCTATAAGCCACCTGGGTGTGTTGTTTCACAAATTAAGACTTCCTAGCCAAATAAGTTTCAATTTATAAAAGTTGAGATGTTCATATTGTTTTGACACATGAGGTATGTGTAATAACTTCTTGATTAAGTGAAATGTTATCCAAAATTTGCTAGACATCCTTACCTCTGATGGATCCAATATACGAAAACGTACGGGACACTTTTTATAAAGGTAAGAAACGCTGAAATAGTCTGTTTTCATGCATTAATCTAGTGTAATGTATATGGGTATGAATATATTCCTATATATATCAACAAAAACTGGCATATTTTGTGGAACTTTCTTCAATATTGTAAAAATAGTATCAATTAAGCGTAATCATAAAACCACTACGTACGAGACTAGTACGAGTACGTGTACAGTGTATTATGTGCATTAAAAGTCTATTTTGCTTAAACTGGAGTCCTTAAGGAACCCAAAACACATAAAATAAGCACAGGAAACGTTCCATTTCAGCAATTTAAAAACTGAAAACTAAAAATTGCCTCGAACGTTATGGACTCGTACGTCACTTTTTAATGTGTACCCAATTTTATTTGGCCTGCTGTATCAATGCTATTATAGTAATCGGCATAATTCTTTTTGTCATATTTGAAGACACTTCGAATAGTGATTTTACTTGAAGAATTAAACTATTTATAGTTACACATTTTTAACTAGAGTTACTTTAGTTCTTGCCTCGTACGTTACGGAGTTAAAATTACGGTAAATTGTTTAAGAATGATGTTGATTTTTTGAAAATATTGACAAAAGTATATCAAAATACGACTTCATTTTGATTATATATATTTATACTAAAGTAGATTACGCTAGATTAATGCATTAAATGTAGATTTATATCAGTGTTTCTTAGCTTTAAAGAAAGTGTCCCGTACGTTTTTGTATTTTGGAGACAACGACTCGAGGCTGTTCTACAAATTTTGGATTACATTTTTTATATAAATCTTGGTATCGTTTTGGAGCTCTGTGTTTTCTGTACAAGATTGGGACATTTCTGTTAGGATAATCTATTGTTGAAATTGACATTTTTGGTTTGAAAGTTAGAATTTATACCCGGAGACATCGGTTTTTCGTACCCCCTAGTTTGATTGTCGCATGATTTTCATATGAAATGGAGTTCTTACGAACGTAAATTATAGATACATTTTTTACTTATAGGTGTTGGATGAAAATAAATGCGGAGGTCATTTATATAATGTTGACTATTTGCAGCTAGAACATATTGAAGGCCGGAGACATCAATTGTCCCATTTAACTGGGATTGCGTCTAGTATTGCAGTGAAAAAATGTACAAAACTCTACCAAAGTTTGAATGCAATACTAATCTATGCATCTAATTTTGTACTTTTTATTGGTTGTTCAGAGCCAAATTTAGTTCATTTACTTATTGACTTTGATATTTAACATAGTATCATCATCATGATGCTTTTTAGAAGGACTATTGATATAATGTGGTGACGGCTATTCTAGTCACTGAGGCATCGCTGTTAGCGTAATGCTTTGGTTAAGTTTTCACGTGCACATTTTTCAAATCTCTGTTTCTACTAATGTTAATACTCTGAAACTTTGTACATAACTCTGAGACCATAATATCAGCCTCTAGGCAAAGATTTGTCAGTCTACCATATAATTTAGTTGAATTTTTACCCTTACCGACTTTCATAATTATATCTGTGATAACGTTTTTTTCTGTAACAGCTAATTGCTTTCAAACTTTGCACATGCTTCTGTGACCATAATATCAGGCTCTAGGCAAAGATTCATTACTCTGGCATTTAATGTAATGGAATTTAACCCTTTTCGAACTTAGAACTTTTCAATATCTAGCACTTGATAGTTGCGCTTGGCTGTCCAGAGACAGGTCTTTTTATACATAGTTCTATGAATAAATAAACTAGGCTAGGAAAGCAGTCACAGGCCCATAGGAACAGGGGGGAGGGGGGGCTAAGCACCCCCCCCCCACCCCCACCCCCCCCATGTTGGCCAAAAATACCCAATTTTCTTAATTTTACACTTAAAATTTTGGGAAAATCCAAATTAGCCCCCCGATATTCAGGACAAGGGCCCCCCATGAAATTGCTTCCTACGGGCCTGAGTCACAATGCTAAACAAAACTTTTCACTTTTATTTTTGTATGCATATAACTTAATAATATTTCCTACTTGAGTTCTAATCTTCCTCAAGTACACTTTTAACAGGAATCATCCTGGTTCACCAATAAGCATTATGAAATATGCAAGAAATAGTGTAACATTATCATACAAAATATGTTTTTATAGGTGCCATATGACAATATCCGAGTAAACCTCAAAAGTGACTAGCAAGGAGTAATAAAGCTAAGTTACAAGTTCTCATATTTAGCTAAAGTAACAGGGATGAGTAAATTAATATAGTACTATTACTCTGGTGTGCATCTAAGCAGAATATTCCTCCTTTAACTGACTTACAATATTGAATAATTGAAATCATTTTATCAAGAAAAGACTGAATTTATCTCAGCAGAGATCTGCAAAATGTCAAAGATAAATTAACAAGAGGACCATGATGGTCCTAAATCGCTCACCTGAAGATGATACTTTGCTATTTCTACTTTGATTATATTGAAATTCAGATTCATCCAAGATCATCGAAGATCTTATGGTCACCAACATTCTTTCCCAGTATCATCTTAATTGGTCAATATTTCTGGTAGATAGAGCACGGTGGAGATTGTGCATCATGGGATGGATAACAACTACATACAAATAAATCTCGATTCTGGTAAGACATTTTGAAATAACTTCCTTATTTCTGCATCAATTTTCAAACAGTTTGTTGCATGTACCCTGCCTTATTCGTCTTTCATCCGATAAATAGCTTGTAAGAAAACTCTAGGTACTTTTCCTAAAATATTGTCCCAACCGACCAGAAAGCAAAATAGTAACATCCGAGACCAAATTAATCCCACTTCGGGTAAGAATTTTTGCAGTAACTTTCTTAATTCTGAGTCAATTTACAGAGCGCTTTCCTTAAATGTATGACATATTTAGAAACGTCTTGTACTTTTCCCAAAAATTGGTCTCAACCGATCACAGAAACGATCTAAATTTTTTGTTGTTTTCCTGGTGGGTTGGGATCGGTTTTTTTCTCGAAAAAGTACAAGGATTACACAAACAATTCATATATATGAGGAAAGATATCAATAATTGACGCAAAAATAAGAGAGTTATCGCACAATTTCTTACCTGAAGCGGGGCAAATTTGTCCGTATACGGTACCCATCCCATATGCACAATCTCCACCCTGTGAGTGATAGAGTGAAAACAAAGGTGAAAACTGCAATTTTGTCAAATTCAAGGGTAGATAACTCACAAAGTTCTACTCTGATTATGCTGAAATTTTAGTCTTATGGTCACCAACAGTGTTTCCAAGTTTTGTCTTGATTGCTCATTATGTGTAGTTGTTAGAGTAAAAACAAAGTCGAAAACACAAATTTTGTAAAATTCGTGGCAACATCACTCATGACTTTCCTGTCCAATCAAATTGAAAATCATCTGATATCTTATTGTCACCAAAGTTGTGTCAAAGTTTCGTCTTGATTGGTCAATAATTGAAGAAGCTAGAGTGTAAACAAGGTCGAAAACTACAATTTTGTCAAATTCAAGGGCAGATAACTCATAACTTCAAAATGAAAGTCAAACATATCCAACATAAAATCATTAAGAACATTGTGTCCAAGTTTCGTCTTGAATGGTCAATAATTGCAGATGCAAGAGTGTAAACAAAGTCGAAAACAGTGGAAAACGAAATTATATCAAATTCAAGGGCAGATAACACATGACTTTCTAATCCGATCAAAATGAAACTTTTCTGATATCTGATGGTCCTCAATGTTAGGTCAAAGTGTTGTCTTGATTGATAGATATTTGTAGATCTTAGAGTGTAAACAAAGTCAAAACTAGCTATTTTTGACGTTCAAGGGCACATACGAGGGTCATCCAATAATAAGTGAGACTGTTGCCATATCTCAAAAACTGTCTGACAGAATTTAATGAAACTTGGCACTTACATGGCCCAACATATTAGCTATAGAAAAATTGCACCAAATGTTGTTATGTTATTAGGTAACATTTATGACGTCACTTCTTGTGATCCAAACAATTGTAACGTGGACGCGTCTCATGCGGCGTGGCGGTAGACAAAATTGTGCATGTATAAAATTGCGTTATTTTAGGGCAATACTAGGACGGAGATATTTCAAATCTAACTAAAAATTATTTTGGACAAAACTTTGTCATGTACAGCTGTTTTCTGGTGGGTTCCAAAGTTTAAGGAAGAAAGGATTTTTGTGCAGAAATAACCCAGGTCTGGTCAGTAAACAGAAGCGAAAGCTGATGAAAAATATCCATAATGACGGTTTTTGTCTATTTTTAAATGCATTGGAATAAGACGTGGCCAGGCTTATGAAGAACATTTACTCTGGTTGCCTAGCAACCGAAATTAGAAGACTTTCCCACTGATTGAATTCTGTCATTAAAAAGGGAAGATCTTATATTGAAGGAATATAGGGACTTTGAAAGCTTACAAGTCAAGATATTTCTGCTATAGGAAAAGTCTCACTATTTATTGGATGACCCACGTAACTCTGGATTTCCTCAGGTCTGATCCGGCTTATAATCGAAGTCATTCGAAAACTTATGACCATACTTTTTTGTCTTGTTTTGTCCAAGTTTGGTAAAGGTTGAATGATATTTGCGGATTCTAGAATGTAAACAACAAATTGTTGACAGACAGACAGACATACAGACAGATGATGGACATTAAGTGACCACAATTATAGCTCTCCTTGAGCACTTTGTGCTTGCTCTGGTGAGCTAAAAAGGATGCCCCCTGTACTACTATACACAGTTCAATGTTATACCAAGCAGAAATGATATTATGTGATTACGAATTTCATGTATCAAAATGATATGAATGACCCACCCTTAAAGGATGTATGACCCAGACAAAAAGTGTCAACAAACAGAGATAGACAGAAACAGACAGATTTGGGCAAACATTGTTCCACAACTGGTACCAATGGGCTACTATTATATGTTCAAAGTTAAACGAGAATCAATACAAATATTTTGGTTTATTTTAGGTAGGATAGCTGTATTAGAAATCTATTTATAGAAACAACTTGCACTTTTCGATAGTCATCTTTACCAACCCGATTCCCCTATATCTGATTATCGGTATGTCTCATTAGTAAAAGATTTTGAATTGTTTATAATGACATTATAATTATAAACATAATTCATTTACATTAATTTGAGCAACACATTTTATGTATTTTTTGTAAGCTTATCCTTAAAGTTTTAAATTTCCCAATTTTTATTTTCTTCTTCGTTCATAATTCAACCCTTTCCCAAACAAGACCTGGATTCGACACTCTGACATTTTTTTTTTTTTTGAAAACTGTTAACTTAATTAAATATCAGAGTAGGATCTATGCCTTGAGGCTGATATCATGGTCACAGAAGGATGAAAATTTGAAAGCAATATCTTCATCAAAAACATAGTTATTACTGATGTATGACTGATATTATGGTCACAGAAGCATGTACAAAGTTTCAGAGCAATAGCATGAGTAAGAACAGCAATGACACTTGCAGGTTAAAACATAACCAAAGTTAATTAATACCGATACAAACACCAACAATGACACTTGGTTGACCAAACTAAACCCCATATTCTATGAATAGTCATGCTAAAGATGCTTTGTAAAAGAAGGGCATAAGTAATTTCTTATTTTGCCTCAATATCTTCTGTGTGTTATTGTACTTAAATCCTCTCTTCACTATCAATTTGGTCATTGCTGCAGCGTTCAAATAAAATCACCAAACTATTTTGTTGTTTGGGAAAGGGTTACACTAATCTATGTTGCTTACTAAGAAGTGAAATAAAAGGAGAATAAAACATAGAATAGTATTGCAGTCAATAATTTTGTCTCATATATTCAATTTTTGCATGCAATACTAGTCTATATCAACTTGGACTAGTATTGCATTCAAATTCTGACTTCAAAACTGCTGATATTTGACTGCAATACTAAGCTAAGTCAACAAAATCATATTTCTCTTTTATCATTAACTTGAATGAAAAATGTAATATATATAATTTAATATTGTCTATCAGATTATATAATATCAAAAATTCAGATCATTTCATTCAGTTTTGACAAAATGAGAATGTTTTTTCCTTCTCCTGAAAAATGATGAAAAATGACTTAGAACAGTATTGCGTTCAGCAGTCGAGCTATATATTTCAACTACAATTTCGACTGAATCCTCACTTTCGGTCCGTCTTTACAAGATTTCACAGCCATTATCACTGATGTACACAATCTGTTTAATTCATGGAATGGGACGTTTTTCTGGACGGGTATATAAACAGCATGGTCGATCAAGTATCTAGCCTCGGACGGGTATCGCGGGTCAAGCTGACCGATCGGCCCAAGGCTTGTGGTCTGATCAGGTTCTATAAGATTTAACTGTGTAGCCCCTCTGTATGCATCGATACCCATGGCATAGAGAAGTTTTACAACTGTATCTGGATTTTCCTGTAATGGAAAGATAGATAACAAAACTATGAGGGGTAATTCATGCAACACATCAATTTCAGAAAATCGACAATAATTTTGTTTTAAAATAGTGGACCAATTTTAATTCGGTCTGAAACAGAAAATGTAAATAAATGCCAGGGATTAGCTAGATGTGGTAGATATTTAAAAGCCAGCTGATTCAAAAGTTAATGATGACCAACCAAAATTTTGGTTGGTCATCAATAACTTTTTTATCAGCTGATTTTTAAAGATCCTTTGCTTTCAGTAAACATCCTGGTGTTTTCCCGCCTTCTCTGTTTACAATCCTTTTCAAATTGGTTATTTAGCTCTATAAACATAATTATCAAAATATATCAACAAGAGGACTAAGATGGGACGTTCTTTTGAACAGGTAAATATAAACAGCGTGGTCTATTAAGTATCTAGCCTCGGACGGGTATTGCGGGTCAAGTTGGCCGATTGGCCCCAGACTCGTGGACTGATCAGGTTCGATAAGATTCAACTGTGTTGCCCCTCTGTATGCATCAATACCCATGGCATAGAGAAGTTTTACAACTGTATCAGGGTTTTCCTGTAATGGTTAAAATAAATGTGACCTGTCACACTAAAAAGAACTTACGAGGGACGGTCGGAAAGTAGTTGGACTTTTGACTAGTTCTCTAAAACCATTTAATTTTTTAACAAAATTCTTTCTACACTGTTTAAAGAAATTATCCATCTATGTCTATGCATTTTTGCCATCTTCGTAGGAGTTTTACTATTGCCACTATTAACCATGACGTAGACCCACTGTATTAGGTACTGTGTAACCACCGGTATCAAAGGCGCCCTGGTCTCAAATTTCTTCTCAGCAAGCATTTTCATCAGTTCTAGACACAAATAAAAGTCGTGTGGGGTAGGACCTGGGCTATAGGAAGAGTAAAACAACTTTTGTCATGGGTAATATTTGATAATCTCCACTGTAGATGCGGTGGTATGGGAGCGTGCGT
Organism: Fragum sueziense; assembly: GCA_963680895.1. Classification (NCBI taxonomy): domain Eukaryota; kingdom Metazoa; phylum Mollusca; class Bivalvia; order Cardiida; family Cardiidae; genus Fragum; species Fragum sueziense. The sequence goes on along the minus strand of OY804609.1, from coordinate 16,368,673 downwards.
AATCGTAAAGTAGAAAACATTTTTCTTTGCTAATCTGGGACGCGTTTACTTCAGCATTTATTCTTTGTGTTTTTTTCTGAATTACTTCAGAATTGTACTTATCAATGTCAGTTTTTACCATTTGACATGAAATGACTAACTATCAGACCTCGTGAATCCACAAAAGCAACAAACATGACTACCAGCCGAATGTAAAAGCTTAATCTATTCAGAGGTGGGGAACCAGCTCGTTTCTATGACTGCTGTGACTGAGTTTTTATCCCAAGTTCGGAATTATGAACCATTATTCCATGTTCAGTGATAATGTAGTTCAAAAACTTAAATTCTTCGCGATTAAAATGACTAGACTGTTCTTTTGTTTTGGTTACCCTTGTTGTTCCTCTAACAAATAGTCTATGGTACATAAAACCCCTATCACATATAAGTGGACAGAATATTGCATATATTCAACTTTCTGTAAAAATAAACTGACCACATTATTGGCAAATGGATGTAGATTTCACCAATATATAATGTGTTTATACAGTTGCAAATGGAGAGACAGCAGCACGAAAAGTCCAACTACTTTCCGACCGTCCCTCGTAATTATGAGAAGTCCACAAAATCTAATTTCAAGAACATGTCAGATTTGGGAATTGAACACATAATAAGATAGTCATAGTGTAAAGATTCAAGAGTTAGAAGTATTGATCCTAGTCAGGCTGCGCAGACTGCTTTTCCAACTTCCTATAAGGTCCCTTTTAGTGTGACAGGGCATGAATAATTTATGACAGCTGCAACAGTGACAGTATAAGATTAAAGTTGAATCTAAAACTAAATCAAGATGTGGTTGAGAAACACAAATGCCCCGTAAATAGCTAGTTATTTTACTTATTCATGACTTGACAACTGGGTTTTCCTGTTATGGAAAGATAGAACTAATACATGGTGGATGAATCATGTGACACAACAATTTCACAAAATAGTCAATAATTTTGTAAATACCTAACCAATTTGAATTCAGTTTCAAGCTAAAAGACCCATTACCAGACGGCAACATTTTAAACAGGTAAAAAGTTCAAAGATGTTGGGCTGAAATTCTACATTTAAGGGACTTTCAGAGTAGAATACAATATTGAAAATGTAGACAGCTTAAACCGTACTTGAACATGAGATGGTTTGAAAAAACTTGTGGCAAAAGAATGAAATGCTTATAACCAGCATTTTCTTGTCACAATATTTTCTGTGCTATTTCATGCATGCAAAGTTTCTACTTTATCATCTTCAGTAGCTTGAATATATTAGAAAGGTCTGGTTTTTTCTGTTTGGACATTGGTTAACCCTTTTCCAAACAAGACTTAGTTTAGATGTCTTCAGTAAAAGAGGCTTGGGAAAATTTGAGGCAAAAGAAGAAAATGCTGATTACCAGCATTTTCCTCTTTTGCCTCAATATTGTCCAAGCTAGATTGTACATTTATCACATCTTCATCAACATAAATTTTTTCATCTTCAGCAGCTTTTAACTAGGAAAAATCAAAATGTTGCCGCTTGGAAGATGGCGACTTAACCCATTACAACACATTGACTCTTTTTGACTCCCCAAAACATACAGGCTTTGGAAAACATTGTGGAAAATGAAGAAATTGCTTGTGACAAGCAATTTCTTCATTTCCCACAATGTTTTCTACCAAGAAAAACCAAAAAATGCTAAATTTTATTCATTTGAAATTGTCGTCTGCAACATCTTGGAGGAGCCCAGAATATTGTTGTCTGGTAATGGGTTAATGGTTTATGTCATAAATGTGACCCATCGCGCTAAAAGGGACCTTATCGGATGTGTGAAAAATATCGACCCTAGCCTGTCTGCGCAGTCCGCGCAGCCAGACTAGGGCCGACACTTTTCACTTTTATGTAATTTTCTAAATCTGGAATGTTGTCCCTATCCTACAATATGTTCACTTTTCGCTTACAGGATCTGGTTGACCTGTGTTGGGTATGACAATTCTGTCAAAATTTGGATTTTTTGAGTTCAGATAAGGTCCCTTTTAGCGCGACGGGTCACAAATGTTTATTACTAACCACAAGAACTGGAAACAGCCAGTAGTTGTTGACAGTAGCTTCCATCCCAACTAGCCAATCATCTGATAGCCTCATTCTCACATAGTCACCTTTGACCCGAGCTTTCTCAAAATCTGATTGGTTGAATCCTTCAAACCTCTTTTTCATGACAGCCAATAAGGCTGGACTAGGTCTTGATTTGATTTTCTGCAACATTTGATCAGGAAATCCTCTGAGCATTTTCACAAATAACTTTTTATGGTCAAAGTTCAAAGTTCTACCAATAAAAAATGTTGTTTTATGAAAGGACGGCACATTGAGAAAAAAGTAAATTAAAAAGTACTTTAAGATCTTTTGTAAATATGTTCTATGAGATTGAGTTGTATATGTGTGATAAACATCCAACATTTTGCTGTACACATTTTCATCTTTCACTTTAGCTATGGCCCCACCGAAAGCCGTGTAAAATTTTATGATACCAAAACTAAACAAGGCAAGATCAGTGGCAGGATGTCCCAGTCGATCAAATCCACAGAACGATTCCGCACAATCTTCGATGACCTTGATATCATGTGACCTTGCTGCTTCTATAATCGGCTCCATATCGCACCATTTGCCGTATATATGTGCCACGATGATTGCCACTGTTTTGTCTGTAATTAATGACGGCAGCAGGTCAATCTTTGGTTGTATGGTTTCTATACTAATGTCCCATGGTACTACCTGAAAATTATTGAACAAATGTTTTTTTAACAAAGATGACTTACATATATCCTGATAAACCCAATATCAGACCATAACAGCCGGAGTGGCGCAGTGGAAAGCGCACTCGATTCGTAGCCCGGTGGTTGCAAGTTCGAGTCCCACTCGGGTAAGGTGTGTCTTTGGGCAAGACAATTTATTGTCAGCCCCAGTCTACCCAGCTGTATGGAGTGGGTAGCAGTGAGGTAAAACTTACTGTCTCTTCTCTAAAAAATAGAAATAAAGGGCCTTTAGAAGCTTGAATTAGCTTATGTACATAGTACGTCTGGTCTCGAAAACTGTATGAACATAAACTTTTGGATTGTTCCAATTCAAAAGGTGTCACAGATGACCAATTCAAGTTGATGAAAATTTATATAATAAATTTCAATTTTCTGTTCAAAACTTTTTTTTCAAATCAAAATTGTATTTACAAAATTATCGCAAATGTTGTGTCATCTGTCTATATAGCTAGATTAGTAAATTGAACATGGTTAAACATAGTTTTTTACAGTATTTCAATCATATAATTGTGACTGGAACACTCTTTCAATAATTTCCAACGACTTCACTTTGAGAAGGCTCTAAAAAATATTGCAAAATCAAAATTCTAATAGTAAGTACCTTTTTACCATTACAAAAGGGAGATAATTTGGAAAGACCAATTATTCATGCAAAAGGAGTGCAGTCCCTTTGTAAACTAATTTGTATACACCCAAACACACTTCCAATTTGTTACTAAAAATAGTAACACTTTTTAATGCCAGATCGAGGCTCTGACCCAATTGAGAGCAAAGCATCCAACGTGCAATGGAAATGAACGGAGGAAAGAAGAAGTTTAAGAGGAATCACACTCCGTTTTGTGATGATTCCTCTGTGAATCTCGACGGGATATCATTGACTGACTTCCAATTATGGACTTTACTGGCTTTTAAGTCATTTTTGACTTTTTGATTTTTGAAAACGTAGTACCCACGGATCTTTTGAGGACCTAGTCGCCAGGTTCAACTGTCATTTTCATGTATTTAACCCCCTTTCCCAAACAAAAAAAAAAATGTACGAAACATGCCATTTTCAGTGTGAAGATGACAATCTCAGTACCGAAAGGCTTATGTAGATAGATAATTCATTATGGTAGTTCATTTTGATAATAAAGGCATTGCTCTTAAAGCCCATTTCCCAAACGACAAATTATTTAGACTTTTCAAGTTTGACAGCGGCTTTTAAAACCCTTTTCTAAACGGCACCTGATTTAATTTGGAAGCTCTTGCAGACAACAGAATGGGCATCTTGAAAGTAGGATTTTGTATGTGCAAGGGCTGATCTAGGGGGGGGGGGGTCGGGATGTTCGCCCCCCGCCCCCTGGAATAAGCCGAAAATTGAATGTTGACTATAATCAAAGCGTCATAATTTAACATATTTAAGTCATCATTTGGGCGTGGACCTCCCCCTCCCTGGCAATTGGGCTTGGACCCCCCCCCCCCCCCCCCCCCGAAAAAATCCTAGATCCACCCTTGCGTGTATACATAGAAGTATAGAAAACGTTGAGGCAAAAGGGGAAACTGCTGATTAAAAGTATTTCATTAATTTGTCTCTTGAAATGATTTTCGAAACAATCTCTGTAGTACAGTTAAGGGCGGATCTAGAAGGGGGTCCGGACCTCGCCTTGAATTGGCCGAAAATCGAATTTTGACTATACAAAGTTAGCACAGTAGGCCTATACATGTATCGTTACACAATTCACAAATTTAAAGCCATCTTCCATCTTATGGGCTAGACCCCCCCCCCCCCCCCCCCCCGAAAAAATCCTGGATCCGCCCTTGACAGTCAAAACATTAACATTTCTTGTTTGGTAAAGGTTTAAAACACTTTTCTTTTCATTTCTTTTTTAATTTAACACCTCTCAACAATATTTCAGCCATAAGTTTATTTATAATTGTCCACGCTCCGAGGCTGGGAATACATCCTGTGACCTGTCCATTATTGGCTCTAATCTAGAGCACAAACACATGCAAAATATTACCGCTCACACTTGAACAGTACTAAGGAGCTCAAATGCTTCTGCAAAATTGATTTTATTTGGTTTTCAAAAGCAGTAGCTCATCCTGAACTTGCATGGCGGTAACGGGCGATGGAGACAGGGTACGAATGATTACAAGCCAAAAAATCTCTTTTTTTCAATCAAAGTTGCAAAAATATTTCTGTAACTCAAAACTCTAATAATTAACGTAAATGACTGTATAAAATATTCTTAGTACTAAGGCAGAATAATTGAAAAATGCTCGCGTGAAAATAACGACTCGCTCAATGAATTATATAGTAAAACGACCACGTGACCTTTTGTTTGCTCTCATGCATACACAGGTCACGGTTAAAAATTCAAAGTGTGTTTGGGTGTATTTGCCCATAACCATGGCGACTGTCACACTAGACTAGACAAAACCAACCTTGGCTATTGTACAGTCACGATCACACAACACATGTTTACAAAATTTACCTAGGTAACCAACACAATACCAAATTCATGCCAAACTATCTTAATTTTGCATGTGATAATTCAAATCTTGCAGTAGTCTCGCACCTTAACCCTTTCCCAAACGTCAAAATTTTAGGGTGATCCACTTCAAAAAATGACACAAATGACAAAATGAATGTTATTAAAGATAGGAGTTGTGTAAAATATGGCATAGAAAATATTGAGACAAAAGGAGAAACTGCTGGTTATCAGCAGTTTCTTCTTTTGTTTCAATGTTTTCCCAAGCCTTTTCTTTTAGGGACGTTAAAACCAGGTCTTGTTTGGGAGAGGGTAAACCAATGCACACGAAATTCTATTAATAATTAAGATTACTTTTGCTTTGATTATATTTGTGTAAAACATGTGTGAAACATGTGTGATGGTAAATATGTACTGTGACTGGACTATAAAGAGAAAGAGATAAGACACCATAAGGGTGACACCATTCTAAATTTGTTATTTCAAATCTAAACCATATGCAGGGATAATTCTGGCTCTGAAATTGCTTGAGAGAAAATGATTCATTTAGCCAAAACTTATGAGAGAAAATGAAATTTCAGTGAGATATTTCACTAAATTTCTTACTATTTTACATTTTTCTGCGAGATTTTTCTCCCATTGACCAAATTTGAGTGAGATTTTTGCCAGAAAAATGAGAGAATTAGCACAAATCTCACCCCAAAATTAGCCCTACCTATGTGGTAGGTACTCACAAGGACAATGATTCTATTGAATATCCACATTATGGGGTTTGCAAACCATTTTAACCCTTTCCCAAACAAGACCTGGTTTTGACATCCTAAACAGAAAAGGCTTGGGAAAACATTGAAACAAAAGAAGAAATTGCTGATAATCAGCAATTTCTCCTTTTGTCTCAATATTTTCTGTGCCATATTTTACACAAATCATGTCTTTATTATCATCATTTTTGTCGTCTGCAGCAGCTTTCGAATTGGATCACCCTAAAATTTTGTTGTTTGGGAAAGGGTTAAATGAAATGTTGCATTTTGAAAAGCCATCATCCCCCTCTTATCTGTAACAATATGGACTACAGATAAAACTAACCTTGAGATTATGATGTTCCACAACCCGCAGCATATCTGGTATATTTATAGCCGACATGATGACCTCTGACCCAGGTGGGAAGGCCATGACCTTGAGATAAAGGTCAAGGCAACTTCTGACAGACAAACATGGCAGTACAGTGTTCTGATTGGTCAGATTGGACCAGATACCCTTTATACTATCTTCTAATTGCTTTGTTTCAGAGGCTGAGTGATACTTCAGGCACTGGCCTGCAGCAAACATGTAATCCTTCCAATGTGCATCTGAAAGAAAAATGTAGATCTATCCATTGAGAATTATCCAAACAAGATCTTGTTTTAAAGTCCCTGACAGTGACAGAAAGGGCCTAGGAAAATATTGATGCCAGTAATTTCTCCTTTTGTCTCATTTTCTTCTGTGCGATGACTTTTTTAAGATGCTCAACTTCTGTTGTTAGACGAAATTTAATAATTTGCCTGTGGCAAACTTAGAATCCTTCCAATTTACATCTGAAAACAAGAATATCAACTGTTTCATAAATAGGACCCAGGCCCGTAGGAAGCAATTTCATATTGGGGGGGGGGGGGCTAAAGCCCTCGTCCTGAATATTGGGGGGGGCTAATTTGGATTTTCCAAAAATTTTCAGTGTAAAATTAAGAAAGTTCGGCATTTTTGACAATCATTGGGGGGGCTTAGCCCCACCCACCCCTGTTCCTACGGGCCTGGGACCTACAGCACAACAAGGTATCACATGGCACAGCATTTTCCATAATTTTCAATTACAACTGTATTAATACTTGACCAATTTGATCAAATCTTTAAAGCAGAGAATAATCTATACAAGAAAATTCCAATTATTGTCTATAACATCAGGTTTGATTAATGACAAATCAGTTTGCATGCTTTCAAAACTCATTTACCCAATCCTATCTGTAACTCAGAACCTTTATACAGTTGAGAACATCATGAAATTGACATTAATTCCATTCCATTCCAATCAAAATAATTCCACTCAAGCGTTCATTCATTCCAATCACAAAACACTCAAAATACATTTAAAACGATCAATAAACATTCACTGGTTTAATTGCTTGTTATAAAAAGAAAGCATTTCATTGGCCGAAAAATTACCATGGGTGTATTATCGATAAACTTTCATACCTATAATATTGGTAAATTTCCGATATCAGGCTGTTACTATTTTAAAATCACATTTGATTGGCTGAGAGCTTATTGTGGGCGTGTTATCGACTTTATAGATAAACAAAATCATTCAAAACGCTCATTCCATTTGTCCATTCATTCACTCATAAAACATTCCCATTCCATTTCATGATGTTCTCAACTGTAAAATCCTCACCAATATGAAGACAGGGATATGGCATTATTCCATCCATCTTCCTTTTCTTTCTCGGTTCCGATTTACTCTTCTCATGTATCATCAGGTACTAAAATGTGTATCCCAACTTGGAGGAAGCTGCAGATTATAAAATGTACAATGACAGGATAATTCTGGCTCTAAAATTGCTTGAGAGTTAATGTCTCATTTAGCCAACAAAACTTATGAGAGAAAATGAATTTTCAGTGAGAGATTTGACCAAATTTCTTACTATTTTACATTTTTCTGTGAGATTTTTCTCCCAATTAGCAAATTTGAGTGAGATCTCTGGCAGAAAAATGAGAGAATTTGCACAAATCTCGCCCAAAAATTATCCTTGCAATGTTGATTATCATGTAAATGTACAGAATTTGTGTACTTTATAGAGGCAGATCTGAAGTAGAATAAACAAAACCACCGTAATTGAAGGAAAGGATTTGTGAGCAATATAGTAGGAAAATATTGAGGCAAAAGAAGAAAATGCTGATTAACAGCATTTTCTTCTTTTGCCTCAATGTTTTCCTTCAGCATTTTCTAACAGTCACATCAAAACCAGGCCTTGTTTCAGAAAGGTCGAAAATGAAACTACAATCCCTCTGAACGGGATATATTTGTCATTTATAATCATAATGTGTCACTCTCCAAATAGACTTGTATGAATCTATTACGGTTGCAAGTTGCAACAATGTTCTTACTGTTTCTTCTCTAAGATATCCTGTCTAACTGAATAGGGAACAATTTTATCCAGTTAACCACCAAGTAATTTCAGACAAAAAATAGTATTCCGTAGGTGTTGTTATCAAATTTCGTAACTATAGCTTAATTCATTACAACACCGTGTTTATCAAAATATAATAGTAAACACAAAAATTAATTGCCAATGTATGATATATTGTTGCTTCAATATTCTGAAGTTGGCAGCAGCTATTTGGATAGCCTATAATATGATGACATGATACAATAATGATCTATGTATTAAAACAACAGGATTTAGGAAAATGTTTGTAGGGCCTACTGTAGTTAACGCTCATGACTTTACCCTTTTCCAATAGATGAAATTTTAGATTGTCCCAATTAGACAGCAGCTGCAGGCAACAATAAGCCAGGATGCAAATAACCATGGATATTGTGTAAATAATTAAATGGTACATGAAATAATGAAAGAAAAGTAGAAAATGCTGGTTACTAGCGTTTTCTTGTTTGCCTTTAATTTTTTTTCCAACAATCTATAGATCTATAGCTCCTTCAGATATCAAAATATTGTTGTCTGGTTTGAATAAGGGTAAACATACAGATCCTTGTTTTCAGAAAACAAAAACAAATCCGGAAGTTTTGTAAATACACATCCTGATTGATTTTCATGATCTGAAAGCCGCACACGAAATGGGCCATTATAAAACAAAGTAATTTACTAAACATTCTGTTCCATTAGATCTACTCCTTCATTTGATTTCTATAGTTTTAAAACATACGCTGTAGATATGTTTATGTCAAACATAATTTAAAACTATCCTCTGATGTTATGTAATTTTGTCATCTATTTTATGTGCGACCGCGCGTTACGTTCAATATTGGGGGCGAAAAACATTAGACTCGCATAAATTCACACTTGATCGACTAGAATAATCAATTCAGACGTGCTTGCTCGTCATGTGTTGAAAATGTTATCACAATTTAAGTTTTGTGCACTTTTAAATAGATAAAGCTAAGATAAAAGATGTTGTTGAAATTTTACCTGTTTTGACATTTTGACAGCTCCGACTCGGTATCAAGGGAAGTAACTTCAAGCTAAAAAGTCGATTCCCTCCCCTGAATGGCCATCGGTTAGGGTCGAAGCCAGACTGACTCCGAGAAATCGGTTAAAAAATATTTTCACGATTTGCTGAGAAGGGGGGTTTCACTTTAAAGTATAGGCAAAATATGGAGGAAAAAGTGTATTTCAAGCGAGTAACCACGCACCGTTTACCTAACTACAAGCGCAAACATGTTTATAAATAATAAATTTCATAACTTCGCCGCCAAACAATTTAACGTAGGGTGTTTGTTATATAAATTTTGTGTCTATCTGCCAGTCAAAATCCATAGGCCCATAGACCAGTTTCATAATATCAGGTCCCTAATGAATTATCCATGAGGAGGCAAAAGAAGCCCTACTATCATGCCTCCAATAGTAAAAACGCATAAATCAACACGATGTTATCTCAAGACCGGGTGATGTGACAAAGCCAATTACCATTTATAATTTTAGCTCCCTATATTGTTAGTACTTGGGAGGACTCTGAGTACCTACAACATACATTTCCGTGAAATATTCATTCTTAAAGTTAAGCTGGTATATTCATATTTCTTTTATGTTAAGCTAAAACAATACAGCAAAGGCTTAAACCCTGACTCAAACAAGACTTGTTTTTGATGTCTCTAGCAGAAAAGGGCTTGGCTTAACATTGAGGCAAAAGGAGAAAATACTGATAACCAGTATTTTCTTCTTTTGTCTCAATATCTCATGTGCTTTATTGTACATAAATCCGGTCTATATTGACTTCAAACTTGTTGTGTGCAACAGCTTTCATTTTGAGAAGTCTTAAGTATCTTCGTTTTGAGAAAGGATTAAGATTAGACATGAGAAGTTCAGAAATATTATGCTTGAACATATGGATAATTGAATTAATATTCAGTTAAATTATATGAGCCATGCTGTCATTTTACAAAGAATCATTTTGTAAAAGACTATTTAGTTTTTGTATCAATTAATTGCTTATGAAAAAACTTTTATCTTAAATGTACAAGGCATTCTCGAACTGAATTTACTAAAGTTTTGTTTCATGTTTGTCCTGTAACTTTGGGGAAAAGGTAAGAAATAAATACATTATTTAATTGGGTCTCAGATACACAAGTTGACCTCTTCACACATTAATTAATGCACTATCAAGAAAACATGATATCCTACGAAAATCTCAAGCCTTTATTCTGTTTTTATTATGTTTGTAACTTTGTTTTGTTGCTTATGTTGCTAATAGAACAGTTGCAAAAGTTCTATTTTTAGAACAGTTTTACCTCATTTGCATAATTGTCCCCCACGGGAGGCAAAACATTCTACTGATAAGCCATAACTGAGTATAGTATTTAGTAGAGTTAATTAGTATTAATCACTTTATTGTAATGTGAATATTACAACTAGTTTTAACCTTTCCCAATTACAAATGTCAGATTATGCTGCTAATTTTCCAGCGCCTGATCTTGTAGTTTACTTGGATAAACTAGCCATTTCTTCTCATAAAACATTACCGGGTCCATACAGTATTGACAGGAAATGTTGGATAAGCAATCCTAAAGAGTGTTCCGACATAGGCTTTCTAGACATTTATCACTATTTCTTGATAGTACAATAATTAATGTCTGAAGAGGTCAACTTGTGTTTCCGAGAACCAATTATAAAGATTGATAATAAATTCTTACCTTTTCCCAAAGTAACAGTACAACTATGTAACAAATAAATCCAGTTCAAAAATGCTTTGTAGATTTAGACTCAGAATGTTTTTCATAATTATTGATACATTTGTATGAAATGGGTCTTTGTAAAATGACAACATGGTTAATATAATTTGACTAAATATTAATTCAATTTTCCATATATTTAAAGGGACATTTCATTCCAATTTCAATTTTTTAAAGTATGTCTTTATGCCAAGATTGGTTATTCTAATGAGTATAAATACTATTAGTTTTTTGAATTTGTTGCCAATAAGCGAGAAACATGCATTTAAAGTTGAGACATAATCGATAAATTGCATATAAATCCGAACTGTTGTCCACAACAATTTGTTCAATTTTAGCACAAAATATAAATTTCTCGTAAACGGCGCAATACTTTGGCTTGAAATTTTCAGAATTTTCATTAGGAAATATGCTCTTTCAGATTAAAATAAAGTAAAATTTATGACAAAAAATTCTGAAATGTCACTTTAAAACAATATACATGTAGTCCTTAAGTGTAATCTTAATGCATTCTCAAAATAATCTAGCCTACTTAAAATGAAAGCTGTTATTACTGGTTAAATTACTGGTTATCAATATTTTCAACTTTTTTCTCAATGTTTTCCCAATCCCATTTCTGCTAGAGACATCAAAACCAGTTCTTGTTTATGTAATGGTTTAAGCTTTTGCTGTTAATTTTTAGCTTAACATACAGTAAAGAAATATGAATATACCAGCTTAACTTTAACAATAAATATTTCATGGAAACGTTTGTTGTAGGTACTCAAAGTCCTCCCAAGTACTAACAATATAGGGAGCTAAAATTATAAACGGTAATTGGCTTTGTCACATCACCCGGTCTTGAGATAACAGCGTGTTAATTTATGTGTTTTTACCATTGGAGGCATATCAGTAGGGCTCCTTTTGCCTCCTCATGAATAATTCATTAGTGACCTGATATTATGAAACTGGTCTATTTTTGCTAGTGATTTTCTATTTTCCTATATTTTATGTATAAAAACAGGTCTCTTGAACAAAATAGTGATACATTGTATAAGTCTGGATAGCCGATGTCGGGCCACTCTTTAGGATTGTTTATCCAACATTTCCTGTCAGTGCTGTATGAGTCCGGTAATGTTTTACGAGAAGAAATGATTAATTTATCCAAGTAAACTACAAGGTCAGGTGACGTTAAATTAGCAGCATAATCTGACATTTCTAACTGGGAAAGATTAAAACCAGTTGCCATGTTTACATTACATAGACATAGACATAGACATAGACATCCTTTATTACTCTCAATACATGTTATACATGCAGATATGAGGTTTTCAAAATTAACAATTTCAATTAAAGTTTTTTACTTGTCTCATACGATCTGGTGGCGGGTTATATAGAGCATTGATATATGATCAATATTATAAGCCAATAGGACATTGGGACAAAAGACAGGGATGACTGTTTTCAAACATTTCTGTCCTTTACCTCATTGTCTTATCTCCTTTAGTATCAATAAAGATTTGTCAAAGTTTCATTATAGTTTGGTTTATTTTTTCTGTATGCAGATACCAGGTCATTTTATATTTTGTAAAACCCAAAGCATGATTAAGTATTAACACATTACCAAACAGTGACTCTTTTTGACTCCCCATAAGAAAATGGCTATTGAAAACATTGTAGGGAATGAAGAAAATGTTTGTGACAAGCAGTTTCCTCATCTCCCACAATACTTTCCATACCAAAATAGAAGATGTACCAAAAAAAAGTAATGTTTCATTCACATGAAATTGTCGTCTGCATCTTCTTTGAATTTGGGACACTCTGAACTTTTGTCGTTTAGTAATGGGTTAACAAAGTTGGGAAAGAATAGTATCATATGGGTGACAAAATAACAGACTGGTGTTATGTTTCTCAAACGTTTCAAGTCATTGACTGCGTATTATTATATGAATAATCATTTTATTTGTTTAACATAATCTACATAATACTTAGATGTACATGTATTTCCAACTGAGTTGGAGGCAAAGTGGAAAGAGATCATTCATACAAGTATGCATGTTGGTCACTATCCCCGGTGTCTACAATCCAGAGTGTTAAATATTTTGACTAGGCAGATATTATCATGGTATTAACGAAACATAATTATCATGGTATTAACGAAACATAATGGGATGTTGCAGGCTATTAACATTTTACTCACAATAGATATCCAGTTTTGCTATTTGCAGACAGTCTCAAGCATTGATTTCTTTGGATGAGAGCACTGGATACACAGCTGGGACAGGGCGAGAATATGCTTCAAGATTCTCACCCCAGCCCAGCAGTCAACCCAGGGATGTTTCATACGATTAATCGAGCATCATTGTCAGTTTCTGTTTGGAACAGATTTGTTATTTCAAACTAGCTGTGTATACAGTTATTTCACACATTTACCCATTTATTCATTAGTGTGTCGTTTATTTAACTATATGTATTGCAATACAGTGTAGTAAATGTACACAAGAGCCTTAATCTTCATCATAGATGAAAAGTAGATCATCATTTTAGGTTATAATATTTATTCATGAAAAATTTGGAGAAAAATGGGAAGATATAATAATGGTCACAAACTTCCCCTTTCTCTCCAGATCAATCATGGTATGATTGATAACTGTATATGTATACATTTAAGCTTAGAAAACATTGTGGCAGAAGGGGTAAAATGCTAGTTACCTGTTTTTTCCTCCTCTGTCTCAAGTATCTCTTGCATCTGATGAGGGATGTGCAATGATTGATAATCATGTATCAGCCCTATCCCAAACAACAAAATTTTGGGCTTATTCATTTAGAAAATCACAGAAGGTGTTAAAATAGTTGTTGGTAAAGGAAGGGTTATAAGTAAAATTTAGCAGAGAGTATATTACAAAAAAGTGGTTAATACTGATCAATTCAACTATACGCTGTACTTAGTTATAGCTTATTGATCAGTGGAATGTTTTGCCTCCCGTGGGGGGAAATTATGCAAATGAGGTAAACACTGTTCTAAAAATAGTAATTTTGAAATCCGTCTATACAACCGGGTGATTAAGTGATACAAAGACCCGAAGAGCGCTTCATAAGTTTGAATGAGTCCCCGTTAATAACTTATTATAAACATCTAGGCTAGATTCTACTTAGATCTAGCCTAGATATGAATCATAGGCGTAGGAAGATGGGGGCCAGGGGGGGGGGGCTGCCCCCCCCCAATAATTTGAAAAAGGGGTCTGGCCCCCCTATGGCCCCCCATAAAAGAACCATTTTTCCATTTACTAGAACGTTTGCCCCCCCCCCCCCCCCAATATTACAAACCTTCCTACGCCACTGTGAATTTACTACCATTTCGATTTGCAAGGGATTTCAGCACATGTCCTCTTACGAATAAATCACAAAACATTTCCCATAATTGTAAAAGATATAAGACTGCTCCTAATAGCAATGAATCATTATCTGTGGCTAAAATAGATTTAGATCTAGTTTACATTGACAAATCGTCGGTGCTGGGCCTATTAGGCCTAGGCCTATAAAATCTCGTTAAGTTCTATAGACGGCTTTAATGAAGCTGCCTATACTATTGTTTGTCCGAAATTACGTCACAGTTTAGGCCTACTATTACTTAATAAAATTGATCCCCAGTGAAATCGGTTGCAGACGACAAAAATGGAAATAACGTTTCAGGCCCGTAGGAAGCAATTTCATATGGGGGGGGGGGGGGGGGGCTAAAGCCAAATTGTCCTGAATATTGGGGGGGAGGGGGGGCTAATTTGGATTTTCCCGAAATTTTCAGTGTAAAAATAAGAAAATTTGCCATTTTTGGCCAACATTGGAGGGGGGCTTAGCCCCCCCTCCCTGTTCCTACGGGCCTGCGATTCCTTTCCGAAACGACACAATATGGGTTAACACCGTTTTCAACTTGGAAACTGCTGCAGACAACGATCGACGTTTATGTTGACAAAAATTGGAATTTTATAAATAAAGCACCGATAACATTGGGTCATATAATATTGAGGATCAGCATTTTCTCCTTTGTCTTAATGTTTTTGCAAGTCCTGGCAAGTCAAAATAATGTCTTGTTTTAGACAGGTTAATTGAATGCGATGAATACAAACGGCGAATTCAAACAGCAATGTTTTTTTTGTTGACTTCATAACTTTTGTTCAATCGATTGTACAGCGTAGAGTAATAAATTATGAATGGTTTGACTACACCGACAATCTCCCGTCGATCGAATCAGGTTTAACGCCTCTTTCAACTGTAATGTTCATATTGCGGAGGCTAGAGCATCTAACCATGTAGGCATATTCCTGGTAGGCCCTATTCTCACGACAGTACTACCACGATATTCGACAGGAGCCTATAGCTGCTCTCCCAAATAGATGACAAGGCCTACACATGCATCCATTGGTGAGAGACAACATGACTTGTGTCAAATATCAGAAAGGATAATTGACCAGGGTTTAGTGTTAACCTATGACCCCTGGATTGGCTATAAATTCAATGAATACTCCAATTTCTTCTAAAGATCTAATGGGATGGGGTGATAGATTAATACGACCCAGACGGTATCACGATATTAGTCGTAACAAAAATAGGCGCGTTGTAACAAATCTAACGGATCCGACCTTGATTTTTTTGCCGACCCTTCAATTTATATTGCCATTTTCAACGAAATAAAACAAATGTCACGCCAACCTACTGCAAAAAAATGATACCTGGCCCCGGTTTCTCGAAAAAACTTAAGTACATACTCATGAGAACATGCTCAATTTCAAAGGAATACTCTCCAATGTTGAAGGGTATTCGATTGAAGTTCACGTGGATTTCGTGCGAATTGAGCACGGTGCTCAAATTTGAGCATGAGAACGTACTTAAGTTTTTTTCCGAGAAACCGGGGCCTGAAGTATATAAGTTATATAACCTTACTTACAGTACTTTAGTATTTGCAATTAATCTAATCGCATATTGATAACTTTATCTGCTTTTCATTAATAATAATAATGATTTGGCGACATGAAATCTGCTATATTATCACAAAATACGAGACGTAACAACATAATCTATCCATCTTAATGAATGACATCCTAAATCGTAGTAATTCAACCATAAAACGTAATTGACACAAGTGGCCAAACATCCACATTCCGGTCGACCAAAAAGTCACTATAGTCCGGTCATAATATTATTGTACATGTTTACAAACTTTTCCTATGTAAACAATACAATTATCGAGCTCCAAACTACTGTAATTTTGCATGTGATGGTTCGAATCTTGCAGGTGTCTCACACCTGCAAGATTCGAACTATCACATGCAAAATTTATTGAAAATTAAGATCGCCTTTCCCTAGTTTACATAGGTAATCTTGGTAAACATGCGTCATAATATTGTTGCTGGACTATAGACAATTATTATCATAAAAACAGACTGCATAAAGCTCACCTTTATGAAAATAACGAGATAACTTGCCTGGTGAATGTTGTTCCGTATCAGACCACTTTCCAGTTTTGAATATGCTGTCCTTGAATGACTATTCATTATGAATGGTTTCGCAATCAAAATTGTCTAGTCATGTGAATCGAACCATAACATTCTATGAGAATTATTAATAATTGCGTGTTTATTTAAGCATATCTCCATATGAAGTCGTTTCACATAAATATTAATGTGCGTTTAAATCAGATAGTGAAATCTCCAAATGGTGTCATTTCAAATTCGTTGACTTGCAACAAATTTAGGACTATATCCCCCCTAATACAAAATCTCCTCATTTTTTGCATAGGTGGATAAAATCCCATCGATAGAATACCAAAAGCAGACAAAATTCCCGCAACGAAAATATTAATGTATGAAGGGATTTTAGCTTATGGATTTTTTAGTGTTTTTTTTTTTTCACTTTTGAATTTTCATAAGGCTATTCTATAATCCCTAGGAATTCTACGAGGGCATTTTTTTCACCCTAGAAATTTCATCACGGGGACTTTGTCAACCCTAGAATTGTCATTGAGGGTATTTTATCCGCCTATGCAAAACTGACCGAGGAGACCGGATTTCATCCCGAGTGTATTTTGTTCAATTACCAATAGCAAATAATTTTGTGCTAAAATTAGACTTGGTTCACATTAGGTTTTGGTAAAACATTGGTGTTGTTATAAAATCTCGTAACTACGGCTTGAACTAAGCCGTAGTTACGAGATTTTATGACAACACCTATGCGAAATAGTATTGTTTGTCCGAAATTACGCCACTGCTTGCTGGATAAAATCGTTCCCTATTGCATACATCAAAAAGTTAAAAAAGAATAAGACAAAATTATGCGCTCCCCAGATACGCTGATAATATGCATGTAACAAAATATATTAGGGATCGTTAAGCAGCGCCAGCACACCCAAAAATCGTCCCCTGCATGGTAGTTTTCTGTTTCTTATTTCTCAGCTTTACTTCTAGCCTACTCAACGGATTTCGACGATGCATTTAAGTGCACCGTACACGCATTTGAAATGACTATTCCCAGGTCTGACACATTACTCTAACCAAGCCCCGTAATGCTTCAAAACATTCAAACGCGAGGATTTGTCTGTGTCCTCGAAATAGTGGGAAACGTTCACATCTGTGGAGAAATTTGCATTTTTTGCAAAATTCATGGTGTTTGGTGTAATGTATTATGTTTGCAGATTGACATGATTGAGTTTTACCATGCTAATACAGGTAACGCTCAATCATGTCAATCTGTAAACACAATGGGTGCGTTCAGGGTTCTCCCATCGGTAACCGAGTGTATTTACCGTCGGCTACCGATGGTGCCATCGGTAGCCGATGGCACCGTCGGCAACCAACGAACTCTGAACGAAAATTGTACCGATCGGTAAAAAAGGCGGATAATCAATTACCAAGAGCGTATTTTCCCCGCAGAGTGATCGTTCGTTTTCAAAAATTATGAATAAAAAGATATTTTCAGAAATAAATGGTTGAATAAAATAATTGTAGCTTCAACTATTACAATAAATTCTATCAAGAACGGTTAGAATGCTATTCGCTTGCTATTGAAGAAAATATATGATTAGGATCGCCGTAGTTGGATTGTTATCCGCCATCTTACTGTGATGAAAACGAGGCTACCGATGCTACCCGACTTGTCTACTCTCGGGACAATTGGTTACCAACAAAATATCCATTGGTATGCCGACGGTTACCGATGGCTACCGATGGTTACCAACGGCACCGATGGCTACCGATGGGAGAACCCTGAACGCACCCAATATAATAGATTCACTATTATAATACGTTCACAGTTAAACGAGAAAACTTTTGGTTGTTTTGATAAACCATTTCAACTGTAATCATTCTCGTTTAATAGTGAATCGATTATAAACGAGAATAATTTCAGTTGTTTTGATAAAGCAGTTCAACTGTAATTATTCTCGTTAAACCCTTTCCCAAAACGACAAAATTCTAGGGTGACCCAACTCAAAAAACTGTCACAAATGACAAAATGGATGTTATGAAAGATAGCATTTGTGTAAAATATAGCACAGAAAATATTGAGACAAAAGGAGAAACTGCTTGTTATCAGCAATTTCTTCTTTGTTTCAATGTTTTCCCAAGCCTTCTCTATAATGGGGCCGTCAAAACCAGGTCTTGTTTGGGAAAGGGTTAATAGTGAATCTATTATAGGCCCGAACCCGGAAAGGCACCATAAAGGATGCATGCGGTGTTCTTTATCTCACGTAAATCCATTGAAAGCAGAAGAAATATTATGCCGAAGCGTGTGAACGTTTCCAAAAATGCACATGGATTAGCCGCCGTGTCCTTCTATACAGTTTCAGAATCGTTTGTAGTTCGAAGAGTTTTCATACGTAGTAGTATATGCTAGTAATATTTCAACCGTCATCTTAAAATCTTAACCCATTCTCACACATTGACTCTTTTGACCCGCCTAGAGAAGACGGCTTTCATAGAAAACATTATGGAAAATGAAGAAATTACTTGTGACAAGCAATTTCTTCATTTTCCACAATGCTTCCTACACAAAATGACCAAATATGTAAAAAAATCATCCATTTTTAATTGTCGTCTGCAATATCTTTGACTTTGGACCAACCCAAAATTTTGTCGTTTGGTAATGGGTTAATGTTTTCCCAAACGCCAAAAATGTAAGGTGGTCCAATACGAAGGCAGACAACAAAAGTACATGTATCTTGATATAGACAATGCTCGTTTTACAAAATTTCTTCTTTTGACCCAATGTTTTCAAATAGCGTTAAAGGGGGAATAACACTTAGCATCTTGCAAATTTTCCGAGAACTTCGTACAAAAAAATAAATATATATTATTAAAATATGGTCTTTAAATTGCAAATATACCAAATCTTAGCTTTCTACCTTGTGTATTGGCTTAGATGTCGACGGATTTAAAACCCCATGATTTTTTGTCCCGGGGATAATATTTACAATAATGGAACATATGGGGTTTTAAATCCGTCGACATCCTAGCCAATACACAAGATAGAAAGCTAAGATTTGGCATAGATGCAATTTAAAGGCCATATTTTCATAATACATATTTATTTTGTACGAAGTTCTCGGAAAATTTTCATGATTTTAAGTGCCATTCCCCCTTTAAGTTCTAATAACGATGGCCTGTCTGAGAAAGGTTTAACCCATTCCCATACATTGACTCTTTTTGACTCCACAAAAAATTAATGCTTTGGAAAACGTTGTGGAAAAAGAAGAAATTGCTTGCGACAAGCAATTTCTTAATTTCCCACAATGTTTTCTACTACAAAAGGTCAACACGTTTTAAATTCCATTCTCTTGAGATTGTCGTCTGTAATGCCTTTGGGTTTCGAACGGCAGAAAATTTTGCCGCTTGGCAATGGGTTGATTAAAACGAAATTGTCTTATTATAAAATTTAATATAAAACAACTTACTCGTATATCGCCCGATTAACCCATTACCACACAATAACTCGTTTTGACTCCCTACAAGTAATGACTTTGGAAACATTGTGTAAAATATAGCACAGAAAATATTGAGACAAAAGGAGAAACTGCTGGTTATCAGCAGTTTCTTCTTTGTTTCAATGTTTTCCCAAGCCTTCTCTAATGGGGCCGTCAAAACCAGGTGTTGTTTGGGAAAGGGTTAATAGTGAATCTATTATAGGCCTGAACTCGGAAAGGCACCATAAAGGATGCATGCGGTGTACTTTATCTCACCTAAATCTATTGAAATCACAAGAAATATTACGCCGAAGCGAGCGTGTGAACGTTTCCAAAAATGCACATGGATTAGCCGCCGTGGCCTTACAGTTTCAGATTCGATTGTAGTTCGAAGAGTTTTCACACGTAGTAGAAGTGTTAGAAATATTTCAACTGCTATCTTAAATTCTTAACACATTTTCACACATTGACTCTTTTTGACCCGCCCAGAGAAGATGGCTTTTTATAGAAAACATAGTGTAAAATATAAAAATTACTTGTGACAAGCAATTTCTTCATTTTCCACAATGCTTTCTACACAAAATGACCAAATATGTAAAATTTCATTCATTTTTAATTGTCGTCTGCAATATCTTTGAATTTGGACCAACCCAAAAATTTTGTCGTTTGGTAATGGATTAATGTTTTCCCAAACGCTAAAAATGTAAGGTGGTCAAATACGAAGGCAGACAACAAAATATTTTGATTTAGACAATGCTGGTTGTCAAAATATTCTTCTTTTGACGCAATGTGCTCAAGTAGTTTAAAAGTTCTAATGGCGACGGCCCGTTTGAAAAAAGTTGGAAACCATTCCCACAACAGACTCTCTAAAACAGATACAAATGTAAATACTTTGGAAAACGTTGTGGAGAATGAGAAAATTGCTTGCTTCTACTACAAAGGCATTTTAAAGTTCTTTCTCTTGAAATTTTCGTCTGCAATGCCTTAGAGTTTTGAACGGCAGAAAATTTTGCCGTTTTGCAATGGGTTGATTAAAACGAAATTATCTTATTATAAAATTTAAGCAACTTACTCGTATATCGCCCGATTAAATAACGAATTCAACAAATAACATTACATTCACATGTTTGTAATTTTAACCGATTATGATCAATTAGATATTTGTGAACTTCTTTACACCGTTTTAAAGTCTTCTCAAGTGAAGCTTTTACCAAACGGTAATTTTTTAACTAATCTTATGCACGGTGTATAATCACGTGACTCAGAATTTCCGATAATCTTTAATATCTTTTTAATACTTGATCAATTTGAATTCGGTTTGAAGCAGAGAAGGTGGGAAAATGCCAGGAATAAGCTGGGCGTGTTGGATTTTTGAAATATCAACAGATAAAAAAGTTATTGAAGATAAACCAAAATACAAATTTGCCTCGCTTCAGGTAAGTAATTGTGCAATAATTTTCTTGTTTCTGTGTCAATTTTCAAGCGGTTTGTTGCATGTACCCCGCATTACTAAGCTCTTTCCTCAGATATACGACTTGTTTGTAGAATCTTTGTACTTCGTCCAAAAATTGATCCCAACCGATCAGAAAAACGACAAAAAATCCAGGTCATTTTTCTAATCGGTTGGGATCGATTTTTGAGAAAAGTACAAGGAGTTTCCCGATAAGTAATACATCTGAGAAAAGCTTTCAGTAAGACGGAGTACATGCAACAAACTGCATGAAAATTGACGCTAAAATAAGAAAGTTATTGCATAAATGCTTGCCTGAAGCGTGTTTAATTTGGCCGTAGTCGTTACCATTTCGCTTTCTGGTCGGTTGGGACAATATTTTGGAAAAAGTACCACGAGTTAATTAATACGTCATACATCCGATGAAAGAGCTCGGTAAGGCGGGGTACATGCAACAAACCGCCTGAAAATTGACGCACAAATAAGGAAGTTATTGCAAAAAATCTCACCAGAATCGAGAATATTTTGTCCGTATTCGTTATCCATGCCATCATGCACAATCCCCACCGTGTTTAACCGACCGGGAGTGTTTAGCATGGGTGCGAGATTAGACTGGATGTCGGCCATGATACGTAGGGCTATGGGGCGGATCCATGATTTCTGTGAGGCGGGTTCGAGTATACAAATACGAGGGTTTGTTTTGCTATCATAACACATTTTTTTATTGGATTTCTAAATGAATATGAAATGGTCAAGCAACATAGGGTCCGGTTCGTTTTAACTTCCGCTGGATTCGCCACTGACAGAGCCTACTTCGTGTATTTCCGTAAACTTAATTACATGAAGTAGTATCAAGGTTGGTGCCAGTCTGAACTCGCGCATGCGCAAAAAAGCTTCCTCTGGGTAATAATGAAATGTTAGAAAAACATAGAGCGAAAGGACTTATACATGTATTATGCGATATTGTTGAAACGGGACAGGTTAACTTTTATTATAATTTAACAAGTACACGCTTGAATTGTTTCCTAATAACAGTTTAGCCATATTTTTGTACATTTCTATACACGTAGATCCTTGTACATGTAGGCCTACTAAGATTTAAGTAGTCTATCTTTGATGTATGTAAAGTTATTTGCCATTTTATTCTTAAAAAAATGTTTTGCATAAAGGTCGTCGCTGTGTCAAATAAAACAAAGAGGACCATGATAGTCCTTTGGTTGCTAGAGTTAAAAAGGTGAAAAACGGCAATTTCATCAAATGATAGATAGATAGATAGATAGATAGATAGATAGATAGATAGATAGATAGATAGATAGATAGATAGATAGATAGATAGATAGATAGATCTTACGTTGACCAACGATATGTCTAAGTTTAATCTTGATAAAGTCAATATGTATGTTTGTTAGATTAAAAACAAAGCCGAAAACGAGAATTTTGTCAAATTCAAGGGCACATAACTCAAGACTGTCTGATCTGATCATATCAAAATTCAAACTTTAGATCTTATGATCACCAACATTTCATTTTGATTAGTCAATAATTGTAGATGCTAGAATATACACAAAGTCGAAAACGGCTATGTTGTCAAATTCAAGGGCACATAACTCATGATGTCCCAGTCCGATCAGACTGAAAATCGAACTCATCCAAGACATTGTGGATACCAACACTTTTGCAAAGATTTATAAGGTCAACATTTGTAGATGCACATAATTCCCGACTTCCTAGTCTGATCTGACCCGAAATCGAATGCATCCGAGATCTTATGGTCATTCAATCATGTTTTGAACAAGTTTAGTCAAGGTTGGTCAATTTTTATGGATGCTAGAGTGTTAACAACAAGTTGTGGACAAACGGACGTACGACGGAGAAAAAGCGACCACAATAGCTCACCCTGAGCACTTCGTGCTCAGTTGAGCTAACAAGCAATAAAATACCATTGTATTATGTGCACGGTCACGGATGTAATTTAACCCTTTCCCAAACGGCGAAATTTAAGGGTCACCCAAATTGAAAGCTTTTGAAAACGATAAACAAGAGGGCCATGATGGCCCTGTGTTGCTCATCTGAGATTGCAATGAAGTTTCACAAATAATCATGGACTGTTTGCTTTGATGCATCACTTAATTGGCAAATTACTACTCAGTGCGTGTAACTCCAAATTTCTGTCGCCAAAAAGTAACAAACCTTAAAGTGCAATTAAATACATTTAGAATATAATCATATTACAAAATCAAGTTTAATTTTCAAAATAATTATGTAAAATAATTCTTATATCAATTAGGTTATTTCATGAAAGCTAATCTGACGTCTGATAATTTCCGATGACATCATTACTGCTAGGTGTGTGCATTTTACTTTAGGGAGCTGACATCTTGAAAGTAGTTCCACGTAAATGTATCCCAGAATGCCCAAACTAGATAGGTTGGTATATTTGGATGCCTCCTAACGACTGTCATCTCACTGACGGTGATCGGTTGAACATGTTCCTCTGAGAGCTTTGACTTTGTATCACACATTTCATACACAAACTTCGACAGAAAGCTTGCACATGCTCCTCTCAGAGTTTTGACTTTGTATCACACATTTCATACACAAACTGAAATCTTGAACCTTTCATCTCCTTTTCCCACAAATCTTCATATTCTATATTTTGTGATACACTGAACCAGTTCTTCCAATCGCCTACTTGACCTGAAATATCAGAAATAATATTTAGTGGCCTATCCATCTAAAAGGGACTTTCAGGAAAGTGTGAAAAGCATCGATTTAGACAGTCTGCACAGATTGTACAGACTACCGGCTGGCTAGGATCAAAAGATTTTACTCTAATAATTATGATTTTTAATGTAGAATGTTTACCCTATTTTGATAAAATTATGTCCAAATTCCAAATACGACATTAGTTTGACCTCTGCCAAGTCTGATCCATTTCTCCAACTTTGGTTTCATGGTCGTTCCAGAAAGCCCCTTTTAGCATGACAGGACACATAATTTTGAGCAAGGATCTGATAAAGGGTCCTTATCGAATTTTAGATAACCATATGCAGTCTCAAATGAGTCTAGTAAGGACTCATTCTGCTAACTTACGGTTCCTACAGGCCATTATTAACCCATTACCACACAGTGACTCTTTTTTACTCCTCACAAGATAATGGCTTTCAAAGATATTGTGGAAAATGAAGAAATTGCTTGTCACAAGCAATTTCTTCATTTCCCACAATGTTTTCTACACAAAATGACCAAAAATGTAAAATATCACTCATTTTTAATTGTTGTCTGCAACATCTTTGAATTTGGACCAACCCAAATTTTTGTCGTTTGGTAATAGGTTAAGCTATAGGATAACAATATGGATATTGATCAGACCTTTAGTATATGCACAGGTAGATCCATTTTACTCTTAAATTCCATGAAGGACCTCTTACCAGATCCCGTCTCATTTGCTAACATAACCATTAGGGTCACACACATAATTATGCATATTACATGTAATTGGTATTCATTGTGACAGGTTTGAATGTATTCTGATGAAAACAGTAGAAGTTACACACACAAGAAATCAGGGTGTTGTTTTTTTTTCAAATAAATGTCAGATAATTTAAATGACAGATAATTCAAGAACTTCACAACACACGTTATCTGATTCTCAAAGGTTGCATACACGTCTATGTCTTTTTAAAATGGAACCAATCAAGAATTGCGCATTCAAATTTACACACAGAGAGACGAACATACAAATGGACTGACAGATAACCAGTGCCTTGACATAACACACCCCTTTGTACATAACTCTAAAGAGAAGAAAATAATGGTCATCTAAATTTCCTTCTTTTCCATAAATAATTTCCAAAACCTTCCAAATAGGATTGTTAAACCCAAGAATCGTTTGGAAAGAAATCAATCAATGAAATGACTTACCTTTTCTGAAAAACTTGAAATTATCTTTAAACAATAGTCCTTTTACTGTAGGATGGAATTTTTCATCCTGCATTTTATTGAAATGGCACATTTTAACAATGTCTGTTATCAGTTTATCCGAAACATTTATGTCCAAAAACTCTGCTAGTCTTTTAACCTCCTTTAAACAGTTCTGGAATAGAATGAACGTGGCATGGGTTATTATTTGGCATGGATTCAAGAGAATCAAACTTTGCAGAAAATCCTGACGGGAAAATTTTAGGGTAGTCCAAATTCAAAGATGTTGCAGACGACAATTTCAAGTGAATCACAATTGACATTTTCTGTTCTTTCAAGTAGAAAACATTGTGGAAAATGAAGAAATTGCTTTTACAACAAATTTCTTCATTTTCCACCATGTTTTCCAAATTCCATTGCCTTGTGCGGTGTCTAAGAGAGTCAATATGTGGTAATGGGTTAATAAGTAACCGATTTTAAAATGGGGAGTTTCGTCTTTATTCAAATTGGACTAGTAGACTACACTAACATTGTGTTGTTTGGGGAAACAAGTGCAGCATTTCCAACACCAGTTTACATTATCATAGTTAATGTGCCGATATGAGAAAAAAGACGAAAATGTCCCATTGTGAAACAGGGCCGGGTTTTGGGCATCCCTAACAGGGAAAGCTTGGGAAAACATTGAGGCAAAATAATTCACAGGATGTCTGTGACTAACTCATTAGAAGCATCTAATCATAAAGCACTGATTTAACTTACTACTGCACAGTGACGCATTTTGACTCTGTCACAGGAAATGGCTTGGGAAAACATTGTGAAAAATGAAGAAATTGCTTGAGACAAGCAAGTTCTTCATTTTTCAAAATGTTTTCTTACTAAAAATGTATTTTTTTTGTGATTTTATCCATTTGAAACTGTCTTCTGCAACACCTTTCAAATTGGAACAGTCCAAAATTTTGTCGTCTGTTAATTGGTTAAAACGCTTCAGAATGTCAAGATTAAATAATGCTTGCTAAATACAATATAACTCACAGTAAGTGACAAACAATACATGTACCTTGTGAAGGTCTTCATAATACACAATATGTAGTGGAAACTTTAATCCTTCGTCCATCAACTTGTCCCATTCTCTTAAATACGTAGAGTAATTTCCATATTCTACTGTAATAGAAATATAGAATTAACCCATTACCATACAGTGACTCTTTTTGTCTCCCCACAAGAAACTGGCTTTGGAAAACATTGTGGAAAATGAAGAAATTGCTTGTGACAAGCAATTTCTTCATTTCCCACAATATTTTCTAAACAAAATACCAAAAATATGAAAAAATTGTCGTCTGCAAAATCTTTGAATTTGGACAGGTCAAACATTTTGCTGTTTGGTTAATGGGTTAACCCTTTCCCAAACAAGACCTGGTTTTGACGTCCCTAATAGAATAGGCTTGGGAAAGCATTGAATCAAAAGAAGAAACTGCTGATAACCAGCAGTTTCTCCTTTTGTTTCAATATTTTCTATGCCTTATTTAACACAAATTCTATCTTTAACAACTTCCAATTCGCCATTTGTGGCAGGTTTTGAAGTGGATCGCCGTAAAATTTTGTCGTTAAGGAAAGGGTTAAGATAACTAAAACCCATCATTATCTACAAAACACATTGTGCACTTTCGGGTGTCATCATTGGCAACGGAAATTAACAAGGCATAGAAACTACTGAAACATAATGTATATAAGTTATATTTATTGGTGATTGGTGAACTTTGTCTACAAATTCGCCTTTCAGTTTAGAATAGTCCTACATCTTTTGTAAAAGTGTTACCTACATGAACCTGTATAAAGAGCAATGTTAGCAAATTATTCCTATATTCCAAATACAAAACAAGTACATGTACTTACATTTTCCATGAATATAAAGAGGTAACCAATCCTTCCACTTTCCTTTATATTTATAGATTTTAAACCCAGTCATGTGATTATAATATGATACTGCAGTGTCCTTTGGGTTTCGAACAACCAGAATTGTCTTGATCTGTTTTGTAGCCAAATCTCTGGGCAAGAATCTGCAACAAATTGACCAAACGCCGACTGTCAATCAAAAACATCGATTAGCCAATGGACGATCACAAAAATGTCATGCTCCAATTGTTCACCGTTGCACGTGGTTTTGTATCGATTTATCGACTGACAATCAAAACAATCGACATACCAAATGGCAAAGAATTTTGTGCTAACAAAAGACTAGGTTCCACGTTATGTTTTGATAAACCGCGTTGGTGTTGTTATAAAATCTCGTAACTACGGCTTAAATCAAGCCGTAGTTACGAGATTTTATAACAACAACTACGAAATACTACTTTGTTTGTCCGAATTTACGTCACGATTAACTGGATAAAATCGTTCCCTATTAACGACCACATGCACATTGTTTGCCTTAAATTCTATGTTGGGCGGAGCGATCTGTCGATTGGCGTTTGGTCAATTACATCAAGGTAAAAACTGATATACTTTCCTAGAAAATAAGGTTTCCAGAAATGGCAATTTTGTCAAATTCAAGGGCATATCACTCAGGATGTGAACTTGTGATCATGCTGAAATTGTTGATTATGCTAATGCATGATCTTAAGGTCACAAACATTCTGTATGAGTCTTGTCTTTATGTCTCAATATGTATAGTTGTTGGAATGAAACGATATCAAAAACATGTACATCTATCTATGACATTCAAGGGCAGGTAAGCTTCTATTACAAGCATAATACCTTGAAGGAATCTGAGAGATGATCATCCAAGGGTCATTCTTCTTACATTTGGTTTAAATTTTATGCGCTAAGTAGTTTTTAAAGAAAGATTTTCATAGCAAAGGTTGACAAATGGACACACACACGGACACACGCAACCAACACAGCACTACAATAGCCCACTGGTCAGTTGAGCTAAAAATGGTATTTGAACAGGCAATGATTTTGAGACAGGCACAATTGGCATCCAGCCTGTTGCTAATGAAAACCCTGAGTTACCTTGGTAGGAGGTGTGTGTTCAAAACCCTGGGTGGGGACTGATCATGAATCATTTCTTGTGATTGTATTTCCATCATTGTCTCTACTTTGTACTACTACTAAACTACTAATAACCTACTTATTAACTACTAATAAAATTAAAATCTACCTTGGTAGGAGGTGTGTGTTTAACACCCTAGGTGGGGGCTGATCATGAATCATTTCTTGTGATTGTATTTCCATCATTGTCCCTACTTTGTTGAATGGAATTCTCTCTGATGAACCTTTTAACATCATCATTACTATCTCATACACCCAGTTTGGGAATACATTGAGGCAAAAGAAGAAAATGCTGATAATCCGCATTTTCTCCTTTTGTCTCAATATTATCTGTACTATTTTGTGCATGAACACTAGTGCCTTTCTCACCTACTCTAATTATATCGTCTATAACAGCTTTCTAATTGGACCAATTTTAGCAAGGGTGGACTAATAAATTGTAGTATCTTGGTAGGAGGTGCGTGTTTAACACCCCAGGTTGGGGGCTGATCATGAATCATGTCTTGTGATTGTATTTCCATCATTGTCTCTACTTTGTACTACTACTAAACTACTAATAACCTACTTCTTAACTACTAATAGAATTAAAATCTACCTTGGTAGGAGGTGCGTGTTTAACACCCTAGGTGGGGGCTGATCATGAATCATTTCTTGTGATTGTATTTCCATCATTGTCTCTACTTAGTTGAACGGAATTCTCTCTGACGAACCTTTTAATATCATCATTACTATCTCGTAGACCCAATTTGTACCTGAAGTCAACATAGCTGGGAATCATGTGACACAACAACTAAAACAACAGAAAATTTTCAATAATCAATATACAATTGATTTAAATTTCTCTTCGTTTGTGTCAATCAATATTTCCCAAGCCTTTATAATGACACTTCAAAACTAGGTTTGGTTTGGACAGGGATAAATAAACTTAAAAGATTTAATCTCAAATAAAGTTTCTTTTCATGTTAGAATACAGTCATTCTCAAGCAAAGGATTATCTAACTCAAAACCATGGCTACAAATAGACTGATTCAGTTCAAAACATTTCACTCTCAAATAATAATTTCAAAATATAGTAGGCCTATATTTTTTGTAGATCTACATTTCTATAAAAAATTTTTTTTTAAAAAAATGCAAAATCTGAATGACCTCTGTTGCGTGTGGTCTGTTTCTCATGTTATAATTCATTTAACCCATTACCAGATAACAAAATTTTGGACTGTTCAAATTTGATAGGTCTTGCAGACGACAATTTCAAGTTGATGCAATTTCAAAAATCTTTTCAGTTTGGGTAAGAAAACATTGTGAAAAATGAAGAAATTGCTTGTCACAAGCAATTTCTTCGTTTTTCCACAATGTTTTCTCAAGCCTTTTCTTGTGAGGGAGTCAAAAAGCCTCACTGCGCAGTAATGGGTTAATGTACTTCTCCAATTGTAGCTGTTAGTGTGACATGTCAAATATCGTCGGTGGGAAGTCAAAACCTCGTAACTCCAGCTTATTCAAGCTGTAGTTACGAGGTTCAGACTCCCCACCAATGATATATATTATAACATGTTAATGTATCGTGTAACAGTATCATACAAACCAGTTTTGGGGTAGGTGCACAGCATTATGTCATTCTTTCTGCACAGAAAATCTGGCAGGTTTGTCACAATTTCTCGAATCTTGTCGTAACGCTCATAAAATGCAGGCACCAAGTATCCGTCTATGTTGTAACATCGCAGAATTTCCCCCGACCTATCTTTCACTTCAACCTTCATGCTGCAAATTTAACCCATTACCAGACAGAGAAATTTTAGACTTTTCCAAATTCAAAGATGCTGCAGACAACAATTTCAATTGAATGGTATCTTACTTTTTTGACCTTTTTTTATCATGGTACAAAACATCAGGGGAAATGAAGATGTTGCTTGTCACAACTCACAAGCAATTTCTTCTTTTTCCACAATGTTTTCCAACGCCCATATGTTGTAGGGAGACTAAAAGAGAGAGTCCTTAAGTAGCAAATGGTTAATGGTTATGATAATAAACCATTTCCAAATAAAGAATTGGTTTTGACTTCCCTACCAAAACAACTTTGGTAACCAGCATTTTCTTCTTTTCCCTCAATGTTTGCTAGTCTCTACTAAACACACAACATGTGTTATTGTGTTCACTGACTTCAAATCCTTTCAATTTGCTCTTGTGGATTGAAATGGTTCGTTTTATAACCTAAAGGACCTCTACGGATAAGACGAGAATTCTCCCTAAAAGGCTCAGCTCGATGGGTCAATTCTCACAACTAACAAATTGAGAAACAAAATTAAGCTTTATGGTTAGGTAGACAAATAAAGGAATAAACACCGATTTTTATGCCATTTTAAAAGTTCTATATGTGCAGATAACTCTTGATTTTAGTACCCACCTAAATGGTTTCGTTTTCTTACACTACCGGTATTCAAAGAGGTAAAATGAAGATTCTTTTATTTTTATTTGCAATTTATTTTCTACAGATACAGGGATAAATGGTGTTGACATCATATGGCAGCTTTGGTTTTGTCCGTATTGCGCATGCGCACCATTGAAACAACTTTAAACGCGCACTTTCCCGCCAAAAACCGAGGCATACCTACCTTCCCAAGGCTAGCTAACATCGTTCCCCCCCTTGACCCAGCTTCCCATTGACATTTGTTGTGTAACTGGATCATAGGCTTCCTTGGTAAAAAGGATTTGCTGGGTCACGGGGGGGAACATACTTTTATACTAAAAATAGTACTCATATACCATATGCCATAATTTTGGCGGGAAGATTTTGCCTTTAAACTCGTTTCAATGATGCGCATGCGCATTAAGGATAAATCGAAAAAAGGTTTATGATTTCAACACCAATTGTCCTTACATTTACAGAAAATGTTTTGCTTATAAAACTAAAGAAAACTTAAATCTGGTTTAATGAATAACGGTGGGGTAAGAAAATGTAATTTTTGGGGTAGGAACAGAAACCAAGAGTTATCTGTACCTGTCGAATCGTTTTGATCGTACAAAATCAGTTTTCATATGATTTAGATACATATCTAACAATACAGTTCGAAATAATAATCAATTTGCATGTTTTGAAAAATGACTTTTCCATTTGAGCCTTTTAGGGAGATTTCTCGCCTTATCCATAGAGTAGACTGGTTCCCTGTCCCTAGATCTATCGATCATATTGGGACAGGAACGGTATAATAAAAATATACGGTTTTCTGTATATTTTTTTGGAGGATCTGATTGGTTGATTTTTTTTGGCGTGAGTGACGTATTTTGATCATGGTTAGGCGGACGCTAAAATGAATTCGTAAAGCGTTTCGGAGACGCTGTTCAAGAAAGCTTGCAGTCGACGAAAACTGGATTAAGTAGTCTAATGAGTTAACTCTTTCCCAAACAAGTTCTGGTATTGACTTCCCTATCTAGATCTCTGCAGCAGCTTTGAAATTAGATCAGTCTACCCTTTTCTCTGGTTTGGGGGAGGAAAAGCATATCGTCGGTGTTAATGCAAAACCTCGTATCTCGTTTTTGCAAAGGAAGAAAGAACTTTAATAACTTTTCCGGAACTGAAAGGTTTTACTTGAAATACATACACATGTTCACATAAAATATGTCATTAATATTGATAAATCAGAATATTCTAAAACCTGAAAGAATTGTCTAAATCGGACATATAAAATTTTACTTTTAAAATCGCAAAAATGGACATACAAGGTTTTGCATTTACATCGACGATATTGTGGTCGCAATTAAAAGTAAAAAAAATCTTATTAATGGCAGTTTGTTATTAAAATTTCCTTGTTGACAGGAGAGAGGAAATGAGAAGTATTTTTTTTATTTCATATACATGTCTTAACCTCACAACTAAGAATAAGACTTGATCAAATTGTCGTTTTCAAATTACATTAAAAGTGCTTCATCTTTTCTAAAACATATATTTTTTGTGTATCAGCACCCATTATTTAACCATTCTAAAAAAAGGGTGTTTTTTTTTTCCATTTTTAATCATAATTTCATAAAAATGTTTGGATTCAATTTAGAAAAGAATCACTTCACGAGATTCTGAGTCGGGAATAATAGGTAGTTTGTATCAAAATTATTTCGCAGTGGTATTAAGGACGAGATATATTTTCACACTTCAGTGTTAAGGGATAAACATATGGTAAACTACTTTTTAAATTTAATTGTTTATCTAATAATTGGACACACTCTGTTACAGTACATCAAAGACAGATAGTATGACAAAGGATCAGATCGATTTTATTGCCCTTAACCCTTTCCCACACTTTGGCTCTTTCTAACTCTACACTGGAGTTGCAGACGAAAAATTACATTGCTATCAAAAGCGTATTTTTCTATGGTTCTTTTTCTATAGCGTAAATTGTCTTTCTGGGTAGAAAACATTTTCGGAAATGAAGAAAATTAATTGATTCCAAAATGTTTTACGCGGTCTTTATCTTTTGGTGCACCGAAATGCGTTGTTGTGTGATAATGGATTAAAACTCTTTTCCAAACAGTAAAATTCTAGATCTAATAAAGATCCCAGGAAAAGGGTCGTCATTTCTTTTCATTTTTCTTTAGGCATACAAAGATTAAAAACATGAGCTGTGATGTAGATCTAGTCTATATAGATCTAGATCTATAAAATATGAATTAAAAAAAAACATAGGCAATTAGTCGATTTGTGTAAGGCCCAATGTCGTCCTACATTCATTCAAAACGCAGTCTTTGTGGCATACGTGACATTATTTTACACTTGACTCAACAAGATTGAAAGTTGCAGCAGACGACAAAAAATTTGTTGACTTATTGAAATGAATATGATGGGATTTTTTCCGGTGTTGTAAGATTTTACTTATCGTGAAAAATACACTAATAATTTAATCATCCAATCAGATCAAAGGAAAATTTGTAAACGACCCGTCTTCATACATAGAGAAGACGGGGTACCAGTCTAATCCATAGAGGTCCTTTATCTAGATCTTCACTCTAGTTCTGCTCTGTTATTTAGAAAAAAATAAATATATCAAGACGAAGTTGATACAGAATCGACCCTATGTTGAATTGATTTTGGATGAGATTTTTTATCTGAGTTTCATCTAATTTGAATTGATTTTGAAGGAGCATAGACATTCTAGAGGCAATCAATGAACAAAATTGATAAAACAATTTTACTTGCCTTGAAAGTTGAAATCGAAAGTACAAAATAAGGGAGGTCACTGCTGAAAATACAAGGGAGGTAACTTTTTGTATATTCATTAGACGATGGGAGTTACTAGTAGGCCTACGCTGAAATTTATGCAACCGTGGGCTATGCGAAACAGAAAAAAATTTTGATTGTCGGTATTTCCCTCTTTTGCGTCAATAATTTCTCGTAAACGCTTACACAGGCGGTTCCAAGGGGGATTCGAGCACACCCCCCCCCCCTTCCTGGATCTACCTAGTTGCAATAATGCAACCGAAACCTTTTTGAATTTTGATCTGGGTTTCACAAACCAATACCCATCATAAAGTTTGTGGCTACGATATCGCAGCTAGGATCTACCTTGCAATATAGGTCTAGATTTATAGTTTTTACCAGAGATATAATAACATGTTTGTCTATGTCTCCGTTTTACTTAGTGCGAGAATGACGGATTCTGAAGGCAAAACTTTAACCTTTTTTAAAACAAGATCAGGTTTTGACGTGGGAAAACATTTAAACGAAAGAAACTGCTGACGAAAAGAAGTTTCTCCTTTAGTCTAAATATTTTCTCTGCTGCCTAGCCTTCATTATACACAAATTCTATCTCTTATAATCCCTTTTGTTGTCTGCATCAGCTTTCAATTTGGACTATCCTAAAAAAATAAGGCGTTAACGGTTTTGGAAAGGGTTAAAGCAACCGGTTCTTTTAATGCCAGTTTGATCAACTTCATCCAATGGAGTTCGAATGAATTCCATTTCAACAAAACATTAATATAGGGATAATTCACGTTTTTGAGGTCGTTAACATTCGCAGAGGCCCAAGAAATACGTTAACGCCCGACTGCGAAGCAGGAGGGTCGTTTTCGTATTTTGCGGGCCTCTGCGAATGTTAACGACCGAAAAATACGTGAATTGACGCTATTATTGCATAAAAAGCATAAAATTCCAATGATTACTTACCCCAAACCCCTTGATATGTGCGAAAAATGAACCGAGGTGAGATAAGAAAATGTCCGCCATTGTTGTTTTGTTCTGATGAATCTTCCGAGAATTTTTGTTATGCGTGACGTCGGTAAAACAACGTTACGTCATAATTTGGCGCCAAAAGGCGAAAGTCGCTTATTTAACGTAAGACGTTGAGAATTTTGCGGGAAAAGAGACAATTGTTTATTTTGAAGGGTCAACTCGAGTATATTTGAGTGCAAAACCGGTCCGATATCGCACGCGAATCTGCCGATTAATGCACGATTTCTCTGGATATCCGCCCGGTATCTTCCCGTTATTCAATGTCGATAACGGCCCAAAAACACACTTTTTAGGCAATAATATAGGGTTAATTCACGTTTTTGAGGTCGTTAACATTCGCAGAGGCCCTAGAAATACGTTAACGCCCGACTGCGAAGCAGGAGGGTCGTTTTCGTATTTTGCGGGCCTCTGCGAATGTTAACGACCGAAAAATACGTGAATTGACGCTATTATTGCATAAAAAGCATAAATTCCAATGATTACTTACCCCAAATCCCTTGATATGTGCGAAAAATGAACCGAGGTGAGATAAGAAAATGTCCGCCATTGTTGTTTTGTTCTGATAAATCTTCCGAGAATTTTTTGTTATGCGTGACGTCGGTAAAACAACGTTACGTCATAATTTGGCGCCAAAAGGCGAACGTCGCTTATTTAACGTAAGACGTTGAGAATTGTGCGGGAAAAGAGACAATTGTTTATTTTGAAGGGTCAACTCGAGGATATTTGAGTGCAAAACCGGTCCGATATCGCACGTGAATCTGCCGATTAATGCACGATTTCTCTGGATATCCGCCCGGTATCTTCCCGTTATTCAATGTCGATAACGGCCCAAAAACACACTTTTAGGCAATAATAATGGATATGTGACCCGTCGCGCTAAAAGGGACCTTATAGGAAGAGTGAAAAATATCGACCCTAGTCAGTCTGCGCAGTCCGCGCAGCCAGACTAGGGCCGACATTTTTCACTTTTATGCAATTTTCTAAATCTGGAATGTTTCCCCTATCTTACTATATGTTCATTTTTCGCATACGGGATCTGGTTGACCTGTGATAAGTCTGACAAGTTTGTCAAAATTTGGATTTTTGGATTTCGGATAAGGTCCCTTTTAGTGTGACGGGTCACATAATATAGATAATGAATCGTTCTAAAGGCACCCAATGCGGGTTCGTGTGAAACCCCCGAACCTCTGGATCCGCCTGTGAATGTGCATAAAAAGGCAATTTCGATAGCAGTCGCAAGAAGGCTACTGAAATATACCTGTGCATTCTCAAAAGCCTCCAACGAGACTGTCACACAAACTTATGATAGATCTACAAAAATCCCATCATATATGTAGATATCTACGTGATTTCAAATGTGCTCTGCTCAAACAGGCAAGAAGGAACGGTTTGACCTCTGACGTTTTAGCGGAACCAAATACAGTTAGGGGCCTACTGATATTGATCACATGTTAAACTGTGTTATGCAGCGCAGCGGCGGATCCAGGATTTCTGTGAAGGTGGTCGGTTTTACGAAAAGGGGGTTTGTCTTACAAGTATTATACTATTTTGACTGAATTTCTGCATGAAATGAAATGATCAGGCTACAGAGGGCGCGTTCGTTTGCGGTTTGAACCCCCTCTGAATCTGCCACTTTAACTCAAAACTGCACAGTGACGCCTTTTGACTCCCTCACAAGAAAACGCGTTGGAAAACATTGTGTAGAATGAAGAAATTGCTTGAGACAAGCAATTTCTTCATTTTCCACAATGTTTTCTAACCGAAAATTGAAATATTTTCAAAATTTCATCAACTTGATATTGTCGTCTGCAACACCTTTCAAATTGGAAAAGTCAAAATTTTTGCCTTCTGGTAATGGGTTAAAAGTCCGGATCTGCCACTGTATAGTCCGGTCACGACATGCATGTTTGCAAAATGTACAGGTCTATGTTAACCCATTACCAGATGACAAAATTTTGGACTGTTCCAAATTCAAAGGTGTTGCAGACGACAATTTCGAATTGATGACATTTAAAAAATCTTTGCATTTTGGGGAAGAAAACATTGTGGGAAATGAAGAAATTGCTTAGATTAACAAGCCTTTTTCTACAGGAGAGTCAAAAGGAGTCAATGTGTGGAAATGGGTTATCAACACATCACACTTCAAACAACTGCAATTTTGCATGTGACGGTTTGAATCTTGCTGGTATCTCACACCTGCAAGATACAAGCCACTACATGCAAAATAATATTTAAAATTAACCCATTACCACTCAATGACTCTTTTTGACTCCCACCCCAAGATAATAGCTTTGGAAAACATTGTGGAAAAGGAAGAAGAAATTGCTTATGACAAGCAATTTCTTCATTTCCCACAATGTTTTCTACCAAGAAAGACAAAAAATGTTTAATTTTGTTCAATGGAAATTGTCGTCTGCAACACCTATGAGTTTGGACTAGGCTAAAATTTTGTTGTTTGGTAATGGGTTAAGAACATTTTCCCCTTATTTCCATACGTAAACTTTGTAAACATGTGCCAAAATATTGTGACTGGGATATAGAAGTGCTTGATTCTGAATCTCAAATCATGTATTATAAATTTATATTGACCCCGGAATGACCTACCTCATTTAAATAGTTGCTCATTTCAAAACAGGTAAATCAGGTTGAACACGTAATTATCGAATAACGTTATGTTGAATCTTTGAAATGTACCATATGAATTTACCAAGCTGGTTAGCTCAATGGGTTGCGCGCTGGCTTTGAAACCTATCGGTCCCAGGTTCGAGTCCCAAGCAAAATTCTTTCTTTAACCTATTCGACGGACTTCTATTTTACCTTTCCCATGTATATTACCCTATTGGAACCATAAAGATCATTATTTGCCATGCTTTTGCCCAATATAATAAGCACAATTTATGAATATTGACTTAAATATTGTCAGTGGTAGATAGACGTGTAAGGAACCTCCATAGACGACCAATGTCGCAAAAAAGCCACAAGCCTTTGGACAAAGAAGCAAGAGAATTAATTTTGAATGTACCAAGTTAGTCTGTGAAGTAGCAGCAGAACTACAACAGAAAGCTATCTTCCGCCTTTGTAGACCAAACGTTGTCCAGAAGGCTCTGGGGTCAGTAAAATCATGACCTATCATAAAATAAAGAAGGAGCTCGATTGACAATGGCGTCTTCATGTAACCAACGAGGGAATAGGAGATGAACGGAATTGTACATTGAAGTAAAAAATAATAGAAAAAATAATATGTGAAATTGGTTCAGTGGGGATTCGAACATCGGACATCTTACTTCTTTACCCATTGACTCTACCAGTTGAGCTATCGAGCAGTCGACAAATATTGTACACTTTGAAAGTAGAGAATCTCGTGCAAGTTATCTGAAAAATCCCGACATACCTTTTATCGGATAAACTCGTCCAAATAAGTATGCAAATGAAGTAGGTCATTCCGCGGTCAAATTAAAAAATCAATATCACTTCTAAAACAGCACCATTTTAGACTAGTCCGATTTTAAAGTTGTTGCAAAAAATACTTGTAAATTAATAAAGATAGGATTATTGAAACAAGATGTAATGGTTAGTGGTTATCTAATAGATCGGTATTTTCTTTTTTAACTTCAATGTTTTATCAAGCATTGTCTATAATGGACATGAAAACGTGTATTCTTTTAGAAAGTATTAACTTGGTGAAAATATAACAGAAATGAAGTTCTTTATTAATTTAAACACATACTTTTATTCATTCAATCTTACAATTCTTGTTCATCATACAAACTGAACATTCAACCTTTAAGCTTTTCACATAAATATTAATTTAGTATATAGCTGTTGTATTCATGACCCAAAATTGAAATTGGCTCGTTTTTTGATGTCCCTAACACAACAAGCTTAAAGGAAAATATTAAGAGACAAAATAATAAAATTGCTGATTATAGCATTTGTCATGATATACATGTATGGTGACACATTCCATTCATTATGTTGTCATTTTGGCAGATTTCAATATGGACCCATTTAAATAATGTGCATGTTGTGCAGAAATGTGGTAAACCTTTCCCAAACAAAACCTGGAGTGGATGTTCTATAAGACACGACTAACTTCTGAAAATCATAATAACAATTTGAGACAAAAGGAGAAATTGCTGACCAGCATTTTCTCCATTTGCCTCAATATTTCATGATATATATTGTACATAAATTATGTGTCTATCAACATCTCTTAACCCTCTCCCAAACAAGACCTGGTTTTGACGTCCCTAATTAAATAGGCTTGGGAAAACATTGAGGCAAAAGAAGAAAAGTTCTGCTGATAACCAGCAGTTTCTCCTTTTGTCTCAATATTTTCTATGCCATATTTTACACAAATCTGATCTTAAATAACATCCATTTTGTCATTTGTAGCTGTTTTCGAAGTGGATAACCGTAAAATTTTGTCGTTTGGGAAAGGGTTAAGTCATCTGTATAAATCCCATTACTGTACAGTGACGCCTTTTGACTCCCTCACAAAAAAGGCTGGTGAAACATTGTGGGAAATGAAGAAATTGCTTGTGACAAGCAATTTCCTCATTTCCCACAATGTTTTCTAGCCCAAAATGGGAATATTTTTAAATTTTCATCAACTTGAAATTGTCGTCTGCAACATCTTTCAAATTGGAACAGACCAAAATTTTGACATTTGGTAATGGGATAAGCTTTAAATTGGAACAGAAATTTGCCATTTGGGAAAGGGTTAAATCTTAATGAGAAATGCATGTGCTCATTAATTGATCTAGTCACAGCAAAGTCACTATATCAAGTCATTTTAGAGTTTTCCATAAACTCTTTTGCAAGTTCTGGATTTTCCTTGGCCCATTTTTCTGACGTATTTTCTTGCAACCAGTTACTTGAAGCAATCTGTTGTTTGAGAATGGAACACAAATCTTCTAAGCTCTCACCACCTGGAATTGACAAAAGTTCCAGAATGCAATATATTTCATTATATGTTCATCAAACCCTACATTGTGGGTACTCATTGGAATCATCTCGTCGAGACGATTCAAATGAGCACCCGCAACATAGGGTTTGGATTTGTAATAAAAGAGTTCTGGATTTTCCTTGGTCCATTTTTCTGATGTATATTCTTGTAACCAGTTACTTGAGGCAATATGTTGTTTAAGAATGGAACACAATTCTTTTTTAAGCTCTCGCCACCTGGAATTGATGAAATAAGTGGGAATAATGGCTTTTCAAAATGCAAAATATTTCCACTAATGTTCATCAAACCCTCAATTGTGGGTACCCATTAGAATCCTCTTGTCGAGACGATTCAAACGAGTACCCACAACATAGGGTTTGGTTTTGTAATAAAAAAGTTCTGGATTTTCCTTGGCCTTTTTTTCTGACAAATTTTCTTGTAACCAGTTGCTTGAAGCAATCTGTTGTTTGAGAATGGAACACAAATCTTCAAGGCTCTCACCACCTGGAATTGACATGAGTTGAGAATGGCTTTTTAGACAGCGAAATATTTCATTAAAATTATGTTCATCAAACCCTACATTGTGGGTAATCATTAGAATCGTCTCCTTGAGACAATTCAAACGAGTACCCACAACATGGATTTTGGATCTGAAATAACAAATTTAGAGTGGCTTCAACCCCTCTTATCTGTTGCACTGCTCCCAGCCCAATAGACTGTATCAGTCCCACTTCAGTTTCATGTAAATCAGTGTAATGCTCCTAAAGCTTGAAAAGTACCCCACAGCTTAATTTTCTTCAAAATGGTTACAAAATAGAGGATATATGGAGATATATTATGCACTTCACATCAAAAACTGATAAATAAATTTATAATGCAATTTTACATTAAATTTGGTATTGTTAATGTAATAATTGCCTTTAATTGGTTATAAAAGATTTATCGGAAAAGAAGAAATTAATTGAAATGAGAAATTTCTTCTTTTCCCATTATGTTTTTATTCATATTCATTTGCGTAAACACTGCATTTTAAGGTTTACCAATACTTTTCTAATTTGCCACTACAGCTTCAAAGATATGTTTTATTATTTTTTTCTTCCATGAGTAAAAGACAATAGACATACCCTTTTCCTTTGGGTCTGAGGCCCCTGGTTTTTCAGTTGGTTTTGGATTAGGTTGTAGTCTAGCCTCTGAAACATTAAATAGATTAATCATCATTTAAAGAGTCATGCTAACAAATACATATAAAATATCATTGGTGTAAAAGCAAAAACTTGTATGTCAATTTTTAAGTAAAACCTCATATGTCCAGTTCAGACAATTCTTGCAGGTTTAGGGATATTTCTACTTATCAGTATAATGTATTATTGACACATTATATATGTGAACAACTTTCTGAAATTAAAGTAAAACTTTTCATTTTCGAAGAAGTTATTACAGACAGACAGACTGACACAAGTAAAATAATATGCCCCCAATCTCTCCATATGGGGGCATAAAAAGTGAAAGAATAAGTCAACAGAGCAACAGATAAGATGGAGTAAAGACATTCTTAAGGTAGAATACCGGTAATGTGTCCATATTGAGATTTACAAAACATAAGATTTTTTGAGAATCGGCGTTATGTATCTGAAGATATTCAGATGCGGTCGTAAACATTCAGGCGATGGAAAGTTCCACCAGCGTATGTTTTGCGGTTGAAAGTTCCACGCAGAATGTTTTTCGACCGCATCCGAATAATTCTGACGTCACATGAATCTCATTAGGGGTAGACTACCTTATATCAAAGTCAAATGATGATACAATTCCAGTGAGTACACTTATCATAGGGTTTGACTAACAATATAATATATAATGCTCTTTGAAAACCCCTCTTATTTGTAGCTCTGAGTCAACACAACATACCAGCCTCTGTTTTCACAGGATTTACATTGTCACCAGCAGCAGCCATTCTAATTCATCTGAAAAAATAGTTAAACTAAAAAAATTATCTGGGTGAATGAAAACACTGACTAGTTAGATGCATGACTTTGAAGAAAAGATGTGTCATACAGATTAGGTCACTTTGACCAGGAGCATTGACCCAAGCAGTGTACAGAAAAATACTGACGCTGAACTAAAACAAGGAATACTGATTATCAGTCTATGATTATCGAAGATTATGACCATAAATATTTCCTAAAGCCTTTTCTATAAGAAATGTCGAGGTCCAAGCTTGTTTGGAAATCATCAAATGGAAAACGGTAGTGGGTTTAATAATGCAATAGAATCAGTCGGCATGACGTCATAGCCTCACTTTCATTTTTTTATCGAGGGTACTACCTCGGTCTTTATCGTTACCGGACACCATTTTTGAGGCAGAATATTTCAAAAATCCATCGTTAAAATTCATAAACAAAACTCTTTTTTTTAAAGAATGTGATTTAAACTTTCTAACTACCAATGCATTTTTAATAATCAGGTGTAGTCCATGGGTGAAAGTACAAAATTTTCAATAACATGAAAACCTGGAAAAGCCTGTATTTATATAGTAAAATTCGAGAAAATGGGGCATTTTGGAATACTCAAAAACCTGAAATTCAGGCATATGCCTGAAAACTTTCACCCATGGTAGTCCTCGAGATATTAATGCTGAAAGTTGGTAATGCTTTAAGGAAAAAGACCGAAGCTTTCACCTCCACCGAATGAGTGCAGGTGCGCGCTGTATGACTGACGACGTTTTTGATTGGCTGAAGGGATTGTGCCGACCGAATCAATGGTGCAAGGTACGAAACTAACGTGGTACGAATACCACTGAACCTTTAGTTAGTCGATTGGACGAGCAAATTGTTAGCAAATATGGACTTTTATTTGACAAATCAAGTAATTATTCAATAAATTTCTCACTTGAGCTCTTAGGGTGAACAAAACCAGTTGGTTTATGTCGATTTTTATGTTGTTTATTTTTTGTTTTGATCTGTTGTTGTTGTCGTTGGTATCATTTTAGACTGGATTTTCATAGACTGGAATACCTGTCATACAAAATTTGTCCCACTATAAAAATATTGAACATCATAATAAGAATTGTTTAGAAAAGAACACGGAGTGGAATGAAGAAAACAATTTTATACTAAATTCTAAATAATTTTATACGTTTTGAGCAGGTTAAAAATTTGGGATTTTAAGGATTAATTTGAAATTAAACTCAACTGCATGCATATATAGGCCTATAACTCAGTCGCATAGAAACTATCTCAACGCCTAAAAATAAATTACACAACTGCGCAATTTAGAATTTTCAAAAACAAAGAGAGGACAGGGCAAAATAACCAACCCATTTTCTCCTTTCCCCTTTTCTTGACATAGGCCCTAAGCCTACACACATTTTTTTCTACTGACGTTAAAGAAATAAAAATACCTTTACTTTAAATTTTTTCAACAACAACTGAACTTTGAAATTATGCAAATTCAAAATCACTGCAGACCACAATATACCGGTAATTTAACATTGGTGGAAAAGTAGAAAATTCTTCTTTATT
This sequence comes from Fragum sueziense, assembly GCA_963680895.1. Lineage (NCBI taxonomy): Eukaryota > Metazoa > Mollusca > Bivalvia > Cardiida > Cardiidae > Fragum > Fragum sueziense. The sequence continues at coordinate 16,325,432 of OY804609.1, read as the reverse complement.
TGAATGTTTTCCAAATGCCTCTAGTTTAAAGTGTCTACAAAGCGGTTCCGTTGAACTTGTTTGTGCAAATGATGAGGTACGGTTATCATGTAAAATATAGGTTTTACATGGCTAGCATGTTTCATTTCCATATTAATTTCAACCATTTTCTGAACAATAGGCTATATGTTTAGGCATGTAGACATGATAATAATATCTCATTTTCTGTATTCTGTTTTTTACAATTTCCAAACAGAATATTTCTTCATGATAAGCGGGTCTTATTTTCTACATAAATTTAGTAGCCAGCAACACTTTCATTAATTGAAATTATGATAAAGTACGCATTTCTTGATCTATACAGGTATAGGAGCTTTCATAGTATTTTTTTCAGTGGCACTTTTAATGGAAAAATAATGGACATGCTCCAAAACTATGTTCTGGATTAGTTCAACTAGGACTACATCGGAAAACAATTAGAATTATGCTATACCAGTCATTGGGTAAAGAGCTTCCGATTGACGACTACTACTACTACTACAACAACAACAACAACAACAATAGCGACATACAAACACCACCACAATCACTACGAACAAAAAATACGAACACAAGGAGCCAAATTTACAAAAAAAAAAAATATATATAGGCCTATACTAGGCAAAACTTCTAACCGGCCACGTTCTTTCTGCCACAAAATAATTATTTTGTGACGTGATGATCACAATTTCTGTTATACATTGAATAGAATATAATCATTTTTGTAATAAAAAAGATGATAATGTTATTAAAGAAGAAATTTGGCCTATTTCTTGGCAATATTGATTAGACTAAAGTTCTTTTTTTTTTTCAAAAATAGTCCTCATTTATCGTTTGACTTATGGCGATATTGACAAATTATCTTCAAGAAAAACAACATTTGATATTATCGTTAATTTGAATTTCTGTCGAATTTCGCCGTTTTTGTGATTTTCGAAAATGGGGATTCTTCTCTTTCACGTAATGTTCTCGAGTCGCATTGATTTTGCACCACTCAACGTTTGTGCAAAATGATATTCAAATGGTCAGCCTTTCCAATGATGTAACCTTCTTACCACTCAGATTATTGTAATTATTTCAAAAACGAAAAATTCCAAGTGGCCGGTTAGAAGTTTTGATGAGTATATATGGCCGACGTGTTACCCGAGCCTGTTCCACTTTTTGAGAAATCTTATTACAAGACTGTCAAAGTTCAGACACTTTAGAAAGATTTCAAGAAGATAGATGGATTCAATTGTTAACCCATGATAAACAGTGACGCCTTCAGACGCCTAATACTCTAAAGGCTTTGGAAAACATTGTGGAAAAAGAAGAAATTCCTTATGACAAGCAATTTCTTCATTTCCCAAAATGTTTTTACCCCAAAAGATTTTAAAGTTAATTCACTTGAAAATGTCGTCTGCAGCTTCTTTGAATTTGGACTAGGCTAGAAATTTGTTGTTTGGTAATGGGTTAACCAATTACAAAACAGCAAACATTTAGACTGATCTGAATTCAAAGATGCTCCTGACGACAATATAAAGTAAATGAAATTTTACATTCTTTGGTCTTTCTTGATAGAAAATATTAATGAAAACGAAGAAATTTCTTCATACAAACAATTTGTTCATTTTCCAGAACCTTTCCTAAAGCCATTACCTTACAAAATGAGTCATTGTGTGGTAATTGATAAATGTTATAAGTTGATGTTGCCACCCAGCTGTTTAAATGCATAACATAATGCATTTAAACGAGGTCGGATTTGTTTAGTTGCTAAACAAAAATATAGCTGTGAATATAAAATGTTACATCAATAAATGTTGAAATATATTGTCTCGTTTTGAAGTTAAAATAGAATCTGTAAACACACTTATGCTAGGTTCCCACTGCCGATCTGATCAACTCGATCAACATGACCACCTAATTTCCCCGATCAAGCCCGACCAAATGTATGTACACGTCTTCTTCTCGGTCTCTAGTCGATCAAACCAGACCCCCACCCGAGCACTCCCGATCATTTCCCGATTGAAGCCCGACCATCTCTCCGATTTCTACCCGACCACCCCGTCACTAATTCGAACCCTACACGATCAAGACTCGACAATCTCGATCTATACATGACCAGATCGAGTTGATTCTATTCTAGGTATTCTGAATGTAAATTTGTCTGCAGTGTCTGAGATTATCACATATTCGTAATAACTTCATAATATTTTTGGTTTAAACATATGCATAATTTTAATGTGACGTAAATGTATTTTAGCTATTGACTCACCTGATCTGATTAAAAATAACGATTAATGCATTTTATAAGGCATTAAATACTATTTCTTCAATCGTGCGTGGTATGTGTCTGAGCGGGGAATCCCATGAAACACCATTTCCAACAATTTTCAATATTTCTGTTAATATAATCTGCGCGGGATATCGTGCTGTTTGTACACATTTATTACCACACGACCTAGTGTTCCCACTGCCGATAAGATCAACTCGATCAAGCTATCGAATACAGGTCGAGCTCAGTCTGCAAGGGTGATCGGGAGCAGTCGAGGTGAGCGAAATTGATCTACATCGCTCGGGCTTGCTACACGAGTATTTTTGACATGCAAAAATCAAGTACAAAAATGATCGATTGTGTATTGATCGGGTAGAAGATCGACCTTATCGAGAATCAGGCGGGTCTGGAGATCGAGTGTGATCGGGTTGATAATCTGTATTCCGACCTGCACCGAACGTGCACTCAATTACATCGACCTGTACTCGAGTAATTTCCGACCACACCCCGATCAACTCGACCTCTGGTCATCTGTTCACTCGATCAAATCGGGTGAAGAGGTCAGGTTTGATCGACTAGAGATCGAGAAGAAGTCATATGGTCGGGTCTGAGCGAGGACATTTAAGCGGTCGAGTAGATCGAGTTGATTTGCTGCCTAAGAGCAGTTGGAAGAACTCGATCACCTCGACTTGTACGAGTAATTCCCGATCGCATTCCCGATCAACTCGACTTTTGCTCCTTCTGTTCATCCAATCAAATCCCGGTAAAAGATCTCGACTCGATCACACACAATCTCTACACGAATGATTGTCGATCAGCTCGATCTTCTGCACGATCGATACTCGAGCTACTTCCCGATGTGTTTTCTACTCGATCGCTACACGGATTGTTTTGACGTGTCAAAACAAATAAGCAGGATTACCGATCGATGCAGGCCAAACTCGATCATCTCGACTAATCCCGATCATCCTTACCGACCGACCTCGATCGGTACTCGATCGCTTGATCGGGTTTGATCGAGTTAATTTGATCGGCAGTGGGAACCTAGCATTAGGGAGAATTGGTCTGATGGTTATTGGCCATGATTGAGGTTTTTAAGCATATAGCACATTGTTTTTCCGTGTAGAAATATGAGTTTCCGAATAGTTCGGAAGCATAAAAAATCTAGCATGAGCCCCTTCATAGCCGTTGTAGGTCATGTCGCGATTCTTCGCCATTTCTTAAACGTATATACATTTTGAACTCTATTCCATAATAAAAATACGAAAAAAATCTTCGACTTGATGTAGCCTAATCATTTGGACAAAACGTACATTGATCAAGATATATATATATTTTGTACAGTACAATACCGGAACAGAAAAACAAACAGAAAAAAAACACCGGGTATCTACATATCTACAAGTCTAGACTATGACATATCATGAAAAGCAATGGCAAAATCCTTAAAATAAGAGGTTCAAATGCTGACAATAAGTTATGCTTCCATTTCTGTCATTGCTCCCCAAAGTTTTTTTTTCTGATTGACACATCAAAAACCTGGATATATTTAGGAAAAAGTCAACTAATACACCCAAACACACTTTGAATTTTTAACCGTGACCTGTGTATGCATGAGAGCAAACAAAAGGTCACGTGGTCGTTTTACTATATAATTCATTGAGCGAGTCGTTATTTTCACGCGAGCATTTTTCAATTATTCTGCCTTAGTACTAAGAATATTTTATACAGTCATTTACGTTAATTATTAGAGTTTTGAGCTACAGAAATATTTTTGCAATTTTGATTGAAAAAAAGAGATTTTTTGGCTTGTAATCATTCGTACCCTGTCTCCATCGCCCGTTACCACCATGCAAGTTCAGGATGAGCTACTGCTTTTGAAAACCAAATATAATCAATTTTGCAGAAGCATTTGAGCTCCTTAGTACTGTCCAAGTGTGAGCGGTAATATTTTGCATGTGTTTGTGCTCTAGATTAGAGCCAATAATGGACAGGTCACAGGATGTCTTCCCAGCCTCGGAACGTGGACAATAATTATGAATAAACTTATGGCTGAAATATTGTTGAGAGGTGTTAAATTAAAAAAGAAATGAAAAGAAAATTGTTTTAAACCTTTACCAAACAAGAAGTGTTAATGTTTTGACTGTCAAGGGCGGATCCAGGATTTTTTCCGGGGGGGGTCTAGCCCATAAGATGGAAGATGGCTTTAAATTTGTGAATTGTGTAACGATACATGTATAGGCCTACTGTACTAACTTTGTATAGTCAAAATTCGATTTTCGGTCAATTCAAGGCGAGGTCCGGACCCCCTTCTAGATCCGCCCTTAACTGTGCTACAGAGATTGTTTCGAAAATCATTTCAAGAGACAAATTAATGAAATACTTTTAATCAGCAGTTTCCCCTTTTGCCTCAACGTTTTCTATACTTCTATGTACACACGCAAGGGTGGATCCAGGATTTTTTCGGGGGGGGGGGGATCCAAAACCAATTGCCAGAGGCGGAGGTCCACGCCCAAATGATAACTTAAATATGTTAAATTATGACGCTTTGATTATAGTCAACATTCAATTTTCGGCTTATTCCAGGGGGCGGGGCGAACATCCCGACCCCCCCCCCCTCTAGATCCGCCCTTGCACATACGAAATCCTACTTTCAAGGTGCCCATTCTGTTGTCTGCAAGAGCTTCCAAATTGAATCAGGTGCCGTTTAGAAAAGGGTTTTAAAAGCCGCTGTCAAACTTGAAAAGTCTAAATAATTTGTCGTTTGGGAAATGGGCTTTAAGAGCAATGCTTTTATTATCAAATTGATCTACACTAATGAATTATCTATCTACATAAGCCTTTCGGTACTGAGATTGTCATCTTCACACTGAAAATGGCATGTTTCGTACATTTTTTTGTTGGGGAAAGGGGGTTAAATACATGAAAATGGTGTCACTCCTCAACGAAACAGGCCTATTAAATATATAGTAAAATATGTCAATTTGACAGCTTCTAGCTCCTCTCAGAAGTCTTTGTGGCACCTTTTACTTAGTCTGCCTGACAGACCATTTCTTTGTCTTTAATTTACTACCAAGAAAGTGGTATCAATAGCACCATCAGCTAAAATCACGCACCCGTGAACACAGCCACCCTTGAAATTTGCCATCTATTTCGGGATCTGCATGTGACACACCCCCATGAAAGGTCACGACCGCGCAAGAAACTAGTTCCCAACAAATTCATTAAAACACATCCTAGCAGTACACTGATGGTCTGCCAGTGTACAGAACCACATTTCATGTATCTGCCTATTCTATAGACACAGAATCAATGCAACAAAAGGAGCGAATCCATTTTTGACGGAACTATGTTTGTATACTACGACCCGGAAGCATTTCCCGTTGTGGAGTGTCTCCAAATGACAGTTGAACCTGGCGGCTAGGTCCTCAAAAGATCCGTGGATACTACGTTTTCGGAGGGTCAAAAATGCCTTAAAAGCTAGTAAAGGCCATAATTGGAAGTCAGTCAATGATATCCCGTCGAGATTCACAGAAGAATCATCACAAAACGGAGTGTGATTCCTGTTAAACTTCTTCTTTCCTCCATTCATTTCCATTGCACGTTGGATGCTTTGCTCTCAATTGGGTCAGAGCCTCGATCTGGCATTAAAAAGTGTTACTATTTTTAGTAACAAATTGGAAGTGTGTTTGGGTGTATCATAGAGCACAGAAGCATATAAGTACACCCATCTTCAAAACCTCTCAACTACAGCTTGTTTTACCATGTTTTCAAATGAAGAAAACCGGCATTAACACCACTTGTTGATGCCCCTAGGTCGATTCTGGGAAATCCAATATCCGGAACACTTCGGGTGTTTCCGTCACGGAATGTCGAACATATTGGAAGCTTGTTGAAGCATTTCCGATAGATTTAGAATGTTGTTGATATTCTTGGTCGCGTGACTGTTTCACTCAGAGACCGGAGTTAGGTCGATAGGGTGGGATTTTGTCGCGTAAACAATGGAATACAGCGTGTGCTTCAAGTGGGTTATCGGGATTATTTTGTTTACATTGATCGGTGAGTAGAAAAACTAAACATGCTTAGCTTTTCCGTTGGATGTCAAAGATTTTCGCGTTTGTCACGAAATGGGACGCCTGGAAATGGCGTGCAAATTCCGTCTTTTAGAAACATTCTTATAAATTCTATATCAAACGACCCGCTTTATTTTCTTGCACTCTTTTTAACGAAAATATATTGGTTACACTTTTTTCATGACTGAGTCCAAGATTCTATCTTATTCCTTAAATATTTTCTATTCTATCAAATGTTGATTTAGTTCTTCGCTTAATTTTTTTTATTTCATTGAGTTCGGAACAAACTATGATTAATTTGGTCTATGGAATTATGTTGTTTAGCCTACATTGGGCGATTAGTTGATAAACTAAACATGCTTAAGCTTTTGCGTTGGATGTCAAATATTTCTGCGTTCGTCACGAAATGAAACGCTAAAAATATTGTGCAAAATCCTACTTTTAGGGACTCTTTACTACAATCTTTATCAAATCCCTTGTTTTTTAAACCCTTTTCTGATAAATATATGTACAGTTGTTCATTATTCGTTTCTATACATGAACACAAACACACATTTTCCTTAGAATTTAAGAAAAACATCTGTAAGTATAGGCAAGTTCAACTGGACATGAAATACATTTTCAGTTGAATGTCAAGACTTGTTTGCTTCGAAATTTCAAGCTTTGAACTTGTTCATTTGGACAATGAAATACATGTATCTCTGAATTGGCTTGTTTTCTATTCAATACTTTTGCTTACAGGTTTTGTTGTAACATGTAAAATACTTTTTGACAAAGAAGTAAGAATTTGTTATGAATTGGGTTTGCTCTGTCCGAGTTTTCTCTGGTGAAATTCGCTCTTTGATATGTTGATCAATGATGTCGCTCATTTACATCAGAGCGCACTACCATTAAAAACAAAGGAAAGTAGGTCACTGTAAGCAATGGCTGTTCCGTTGAGGGTTGTTGCAAAACATTACCTATAAACATTTTAGAGATACTTTTTGGTCTTAAATTTTTCACCAGGCATGACAATAATTGGTTCATTTATCGGCATCATAAGGCGTTTTAAGGATAGTGTTTAAGATCGGACGATGAACAAAGCGCCATAACTTATGTCGAACTTTTCTTTGTAAATGAGCGACATCAACATATCGAAGAGCGAATTTCATCAGAGAAATCTCGGATTAGGTGCAACTGTAAGACTATGAAGACAAACAAGTTTACTGGTTCGATTAAGTCACAAAGTCTGAACACACATACAAAATGGTGAAACTAGGTCAAGTAAACGTATATTTGTCAATATTGATGGAAATTGGCCTATTCTTGATCTTGGAGAGTCTTATTTCAGTATTCTCGCGGGATACCAATGAACAATATTCAGACCTATCACGATGTTTTGAAAAAAAAGAAATAATTAAAAGGACAAACAAAAGTTGGAATCCGGAAGTCCCCAAAAAGTAAGGGCTTACAATAAAAAAAATCATTTTCGCATGTTAAAAAATCAGATTTGATCATATTGATGAATCTAAACAGAAACTGGGTCAAGAGCAATCAGTGTGTGATTTTTTTTGTCAATATTGATGAACTACCGGTCTATTTGTTATATAGGCCATCGATGTGTCTCCCTGTAAGAGATGTTGGTGCCCCACTATGCCTTCAAGTGAATCGGCGTACTTTGTTGTTTTTTTAACCCTTTCCCAAACAAGACCTGGTTTTGACGTCCCTAAAAGAAAAGTCTTGGGAAAACATTGAGACAAAAGGAGAAACTGTGGATAACCAGCGTCTCGCACTCCAGGTGCGCATTTCCGATTTTCATGTCTGAGATGGTATTCATGTGTATGGAACATAATTCTAGAAAACATTTAGGCGTGAACATAATCGTCTTTGTCCAAAATGAAAAAGGCCACTAAAAAGAGTTTTCTGCAACGCTGTGAGACTACGCTATATATGCTTACGTTAGAAGGACCTTATATCGCTTATGTGTTCCAACGTGGCGGAACCGGCGATAAAGATGTCTTTTTGAATTTTGCATATCCCAAAGCATAAGTAACCGTTTAAGGATGCTATGTAAGTCATTTTTTGTGGTTTGAGATAGTCCCAGTAAAGGACGTCGAAGAAAAACGCCACGAGACGATGACCGTCATAATTTCGTAACGTCAAGACAAAGATGTTCAATATCAGCACAAAAATTTGCGAGTAGCATCCACAGGAATTTCAACATAGAGTATCCACGCTTACCATCCGTAATCGTCTCCACAGACGAAGGATTACTAGACGCTCACCATGCGTTGTAATTTTCATGACGCTACACCATGAACGCACAAGACTTGTCTGGCATAGAGTTCTACATGCTTTAAGCGTAATAGTAGGGTGACTTTCAAGGCTTAGTTGAAGGTGGGGTGGTCACAAAAGTACCACATTTTCTAACCTATACTAAAATGTTTGTCATATCCTGAAGTTTGTCAAACGGTAAATATCAAGTCTTGGATGTTGGTACGAGTTGAGAAATCCAAGATGGCGTCCAAGATGGCCGCCAGAATTGAAAACAAGGGGTTGGTGTATATGATTGCCTGTACTGATTTAATGTATATCTATACATCATACAAACTAGGTTTAATATCATAAACTATGTTTGAACTTTTTCATGATACATTTTACAATGGTCACAATGTCAAGGTCAAGGTCATATTCAAGGACAAATGTGAAAAATAGCGAAAAAATACGTCATCTACCAGTTTTCTTTTCTTATTACTCAAAAGTTTGCATAAAAAGCAAGGAATGTTATATACCAAAACAAACTACAATATATAGGCTTTAATAAATTAACATAAAGATTAAGATATCTTGTGTTTCCATGGAGATATTCAAGATGACGTCTATAGACCCCTCCTGAAAAATAATGGAAAACTGTATTTTACCAGTTTCCCCCAATTTTGATATACATAATGGTCACTAAAATTAATGTCGAAGTGTTATTTTTTATATTAGTGCAATACTCATATTCTAGATAAAGCTGTCATGTAAGACTAGAAAATAATCTTATTTGTTGTAAAATCTAAGATGGCATCCAATATGGCCGCCACAATGAAAACTAAATGGGCTATCATAGATGATTGTTTGTTCTGACTTAATGTCTATCTGTATATCTGTATATCAAATAATCTAGATTTATTTCATGCAGTGTGTTTGGTCTTTTTACTGATACATTTTAAAATGAAAAAAAAAAATAAATTGGTTTCAATGTCAAGGTCAAATTTAAGGTCAATGTGAAATAAATCTGTAATTTTACATATTCTTTTGTTTTTACAGAAAATCTTGCACAAAAGATATGAAATGTTATATACCACAATAAACAACAATATACAGGCTTTTATAATCAAATGTTAAAAGGGCCAATGCCAGGGACCAGAGCAACATGGGCACAGTCAGAGTATGCATTGTTATGTGGTGCATTGAATTATCTTGGGCCAAAAGAAAGGAATATACCAAATTTTTCACTATCTATCAAGGTCCAGTTTCCCATAAATACAGATTTGATCTATAAGGACTAAATGAACTTTATTTGAAATTTCCTTTGACAGAAATAATCTAGCAACATATGATATGCATGTTGATCATTCCATAGTTTAAAGTTTGGCTTAAAGTCTGTTTTACGAACCGAGAAACGCACTCAACCGACTTTACATTTTAACCCAGGACCACTGAGTCTCAGGGGCGGAGGTGGTGCAGTGGTAACGCGCTGGACTTGAAACACAGGGGTCGCTGGTTCGACCCTCGCTTCTCTAGTCATTCGGATGAGACTTTAAACCGAGGTCCCGTCTCCATATGACCTTAGTAGTTGAGTGGGACGTAAAACTCCATACAATCCAATCCACTGAGTCTCAAGTCGGCTGTTAGTAATTGTCGCCTTCGGCAGCCACAGCAATTTGGGTTTCAACATTCCTGTGTACCCATTTATATACCTGGGTTAAGAGGAACAACGTGGGGTAATTCTTTTGCTCAGAAAAAAATCTGTGGCACCGGCAGAATTTGAACCCAGGACCCTTCGATTCCAAAGCCCGAGTCCTACCTCTAGACCAAGGCGCCCCCTGGTAATTTCTTGCATACGTTTTTTTACCTAAGACATCCTAGCATGGCAACATTAAAGATTTGGATATGTCATGTAGCCATGGATATTTTCATGGCGGTATCTAATCAGCAACCTTGTGAAAATAATTGAAAAACATATTGATTAAACCATGTTTCATATATGATTTGCGATATTGTCACTACAATAATATGTTAAGTAGGGAAGATACTCGTATTTACTCGTATAACAGCATGCAAAGTTATTACAAAACAACAGTATTCAGGCCTCTAGGAACAGGGGGGGGGGGGGGGGGCAAAAATACCGAATTTTCTTAATTTTACACTGAAAATTTTGGGAAAATCCAAATTAGCCCTCAATATTCAGGACAAGGGCTTTAGCCCCCCCATATGAAATTGCTTCCTATGGGCCTGGTATTCGTGACTTTTATTCAATATTTTACCACCCGGTTTATGAGAAGTAATAGTTGAACAGTTAACACATACTCGAATGATCGTTCATGGAAAGACTTATGTGACAATGCTTGGGACTTGAATGAAACTTCATACTGACTATATTGGTTGCCAGACTGTGGCCAAAGTAGTCTTGGTTAGTCCACATACAGGTCATGTGCTAAAACTCCTGATACACATATTTACTGAATAAGGAGAGAGAGAGAGGCCTTGTGGCTATCAAGAACATTACAAAAATTGGAACTATCAACAACTTACATACAATAGTAAGGGAAGTGTTAATAAAATGTGTTGGTATTTTATATGGTATCAGTATTGGTGGTTCTTAGAACAAACTATGAACAGAAAAAGGAACAAAAACCTAAAATTCTGCCAGCAAATAACATAATTTTGCTGTATATGCTACAATGCGAGTATCACTTGCTGGTCTGGAGAGGATGCCGTCCTGCAATGTAGCAGCTGTCTGACCCACTAAAGTTGGATAAATGATGGACAGTAAGACAGATCAATCAGCTCCATAACTCACGGGTCTACCAGTTACTCCACCAGAACTTCTCAGTGACTTTGTTTGTGATAGAATACATATATATGAGCATCAATGTACGCAAAACCTAATGGATATACCATTACCTAAGATCTTTGATTGCACTAACTGTTCATGTAGCTTCTCTCAAGTAACCAGTGTGTATGTATATGTAAGCGGCAATAAGTAAAATCAGGCAATAAGCTTAATGTCTAGGCAATAAGTTATTGCCTAGGCAGTAAGCTTATTGCCTAAATCACTCTAGGCATTAAGCTTAATGCCTTTGTTTTAAGCCTATTGCCTGGCAAAAATAGCCAGGCATTAGTCTTATTGCCTAACGATGAGATATGACTACTTGTATGGAATCTTATTTGAAATTGAACATATTTCACAAATATTTACCATTATTTAAAGCTTGAAAACTCAGTGGTTGCTTTTAGCTGCTGCATTGAGTCAAATACCCATTATGCCATTATATGGAAACCCTTTGGATAACATTATAGTAAAATTAAATAAATAGATGAATTCATTTCTAACCATCTAAGTAGGGTGATCAGCTGGTGGCTTGGAATGGGTCTTGTGTTTGTTATAATGCTAGTTATGTCAGGAATATATGGTAACGTGCGTTCACCGTCGCATTATGACTAGGAAATTGATGTAGTATGAAAAACCATTCAAATTCAATCAATTTTACAGAAAATCTGCGAATGAGAACCCACCCAGCCTGGGGCGTCCGTGGCCGAGTGGTTAGAGTCGCTGACTCATGAACACTTGCCACTCACCTCTGTGGGTTCGAATCCCGTCAGGGACATATGAACTTTCATGTGAGGATGCTATCCAGCTGGCTTGCGGAACGTTGGTGGTTCTACCCAGGTGCCTACTTGGGGTCTTCCTCCACCATTCAAAGCTGGAAACAGGTCAAAAGAAGGGAGTTTGAGTTTATTGGGGTTTTACGCCGTTTTCAACTACCAGGGTCATATCGCGGCGGCTGGAGCACCTACTCATGGATTCCTGTTGTTTCTCAAACCAGTACTACCACAACCCCCTTACCGAGCCTCCAGCTGCTCGCCCACTTAGGTTAACGATTTCAAACCCATTGGTGGGTGACAATTTTGTCAGAAAGGGTATTAGCCGCGGCCGGGTATCGAACCCGGGACCTCTCGAATGAGAGGCAGATGCGCTACCAACTGCGCTAAGGTCAAAAGAAGGGAGTTCCTTTCTGGGCACGCCCAGTCTACTACTCGGTCATATGGAAATGCCCGGCAACCGAGGATAAATAACCTAAAAACGCAACCACCCACCCCACCTCGGTGAGAAATTAGGTCCACCCAACTGAAATTGATTCTTACAGGTCTGATACTAACTCCCACTTTTAAACAACGCAGAGCAACTATCTCAGGTCATTGATATAGAGCAACGTTTGCATTGATGCATTTATATTAATTTGCATCCAACAAATTGTATTTAATTTTCATCTTTATATTCAAAGTTTGTTCTGGACACAACTAATGCGCGGATCCAGGGGGGGGGGGTGTCAGAGGGTCATGATCCCCTGGAATTTGGCGAAAAGGGGGGTTATCAAAAAGATTACTGGTTATGTCCTAAAATAGCTGTGTCATTTGACCCTGTGTGCCAAGACAAACTGTTGTTAAATTTAGTCCTTCATGGTATGACATGTATCTGCATGCGCGGATCCAGAGGAACCCGTGACACACACACACCCCCTGGAATTTGGCAAAAAAGGGTTGAAGATTGGATGACACCCCCCCCCCCCCCTGGGGAAAATACCTGGATCCGCGCTTGCAACTGATGCTTACACAAGGTAGACCATAGCTAGATCACAGGCTGTGTATTACCTTCAATGTGATGATTGACTAAATCACTTAAATTCACAGAAATACCCATGAACAGTCAGTCAATGCCTAAACCTGACTATTAAAGGGGTTGTAAAGTAGACTCAAATTGGGACGAAAGATTTTATTCAATAAACTTAATGCTTGAAATCTTCAGGTAATTAAGTGACTAGGCAATAGCATATTGCCTAGGCATTAAGCTAATTGTCTGAGTTTACTTATTGTCGCTAACATATGTTAGGCAATAGACTAAATTTGGGGTGAAACATTTCAGGCTTTAAGCTTAATGCCTGAATTTTATAGGCAATAACTAATTGACTAGGCAATAGCTTATTGCCTAGGCATTAAACTTATTGCCTGATTTTGATTATTGCCGCTAACATAATATACGAAACTTGATAATTATCACTAATTCAGATTTTAGTAGAATGTCATGATATATTACAAAAAGAAAAATTCCATTATAGTTGGTGGTCTCATAAAGTTTTAACCCATTACCAAACGACAAATTTTGGACTGGACCAAATTCAAAGATGTTGCAGACAACAATTTGAGATTAAGGAAATTTAAAATCTTTTGGTCTATTTTGGAAGAAAACATTGTGGGAAATGAAGAAATTGCTTGTCACAAGCAATTTCTTCATTTTCAACAATGTTTTCCCAAGCCCTTTCTTGTGAGGGAGTCAAAAGGCGTCAATGTGTGGTAATGGGTTAAATGGGACACGTGATTCTAGTGAATTTAGAAAATAAATGCCTAAACTGGTTAGGACGGCAAAATTGCTCTATACAGTGTATTGTGTGATATACCCACTAAAGAAGTATCGTCATTTTGATTTTTGTTGAAATGAACTGTGTCTCTTTGTTTTTAAACCTGTTGTCGAATCCTGACATTTCAAAGCTCAAAAGGCTACCGTCAACCTAAATTCAGATGGATGGTTTTTTATCATTTTGCATGGCATATTCGATACTATATCGGATAATATTATGGTGATACTTCAGATAATTTTATATAGAAAATGAGTATTGTGCCAATTTAGAATATAAAGATGAACGAGTTCGATATTACTTGAACACAAATCAAATTTGAAACATGGTAAAAACAAAGATTTTTATTATTCTCTCAAGGAGTCCCATAAGGTGTTTGTACACATCATTTTACAATCTCCATGACAATGCAACACATCCTAATCGTAATATCAAGTTATTGAAGTTCATACACCATTGTTTATTTTAGTATATAGCTTTTTTATTCAAGATGTTGTGTACAATAACAAAAAATACGTAAAATAACAGATACATTCACTATTTCTCACATCTGACCTTGAATTTGACATTGACCTCGACATTGAAAACATTTTAAAAATGTATCATAAAAAGATCAAATACACTGCATGAAATAAAATCTACTTTATTTGATATAAAGATATACATTAAGTCAGTAAAAAACAATCATATAAGACAGCCCATTTAGTTTTCATTGTGGCGGCCATATTGGACGCCATCTTGGATTTTGCGACAAATAAGAATATTTTCTAGTCTTACATGACAGCTTCATCTAGAATATGAGCATAACTAAAATAAAAAGAATTCAAGTAACACTTTGACATTAATTTAAATGACCATTATGTATATCAAAATTATGGGAAAACTGGTAAAATACAGTTTTCCATTATTTTTCACTAGGGGTCTTTAGACGCCATCTTGAATATCTCCATGGAAACACAAGATATCTTAATCTTTATGTTAATTTATTAATGCATATATATTGTAGTTCATTTTGGTATATAACATTCATGGCTTTTTATGCAAACTTCTGAGTAATAAGAAAAGAAAACTGGTAGATGACGTATTTTTTCACTATTTTTCACATTTGACCTTGAATTTGACCTTGACATTGACATTATGACCATTGTAAAATGTATCACGAGAAAGTTAAAACCTAGTATATGATATTAAACCTAGTTTGTATGATGTATAGATATACATTAAATCAGTACAGACAATCATATACACCAACCCCTTGTTTTCAATTCTGGCGGCCATCTTGGACGCCATCTTGGATTTCTCAGCTCGTACCAACATCCAAGACTTGATATTTACCGTTTTATAAACTTCAGGATATGACAAACATTTTGGTATAGGTTAGAAAATGTGGTACTTTTGTGACCACCTACTCCATGAAATAGGCCACTTTTTCAGCGAAAGTCACTCCACTATAAACAAGTTGATGTACTCCCATTATCATCCATTTCTTTCTGATTTGTCACCCACAGAGCACATAATATTATGGTGCATTTAAGGGAGACGTGTACGTGATCGTAATGACGCGAATGACGCTTAATCTCTTGAAAAGGTAGTGAATATTGATACTGTGTACAAACAATTTAAGTGGATTAGAAATCGCTTCACTGCTGTTCTTACTCGAAAATGACCTCATAGTCGATACCGAATTCTGTTGTGACTTTTTGTTTTGACCCCTACGTCAAGACGATATTTCTCACACAATATTTAACGTTACCATAAAGCGACCTTTGAATGTTGTACGTAAATGCATATGCTAAAATGTATGTAACTGTTGTGGAATAAATATCACAGAAAATACATGTTTTCAATTAACAAGGTCTGTGTTGCTAAACTTTTTTTTACGTATGGTATACTTAGTATATAATTTGACGGGAAAAGGGGCTTTTAGGATCATGATATCCGTAAATCGCATTAATTTGTTATTTAAGTCATTTCAGTTTTGGTCTGCATATACTTTTGTTGTTTTGAAAATGAACAAATATAAATTACTTGAATCACATTGGAATCTTTCTGGATCAAATTCGCTAAACATTGTTTTAAGTCTAGGGGACCATTTCTTTCACAAAATATTCGACATGATTGTATGATTGGTCAGCATTTTGCACATTTTGGAAGACTTTATATTAGATGAAAGTATAGGAAATCGGTCCATGCACTTTATTTGACAAATTGCTTTAATGATAATGATTTCTTATGTTGTAAAGATTCGTTCTCTCAGTCGAGCGCAATATAACCAATTTGTCCTCTTGGTTCTGTTTGTTTATCGTCGGAAGAGAGTTGATGCACTAGTAATGATGGCCAACACAACATAACAATTAGCTGTAATTATGGGCTTATTCCTAGAACACTGGTCATAACAGCAAATTATATAACTATACCTATCTAGTTATATCTAGACTCACATTATATATCGCTGCTTTTCAACGAAAACCTCGTAACTGCAGCTTAAAACAAGCTGCAGTTACGAGCTTTTTGTTGAAAAGTGACGATATTCTAGATAGTTCAGACACCAGAGTAATGCAGGCCCGTAGGAAGCAATTTCATATTGGGGGGGGGGGGGGGGGGCTAAAGCCCTTGTCCTGAATCTTGGGTGGGGGGCTTATTTGGATTTTCCCAAAATTTTCAGTGTAAAATTAAGAAAATTCGGCATTTTTGGCCAACATTGGGGGGCTTAGCCCCCCACCCTATCCCCCCTGTTCCTACGGGCCTGTAATGCAGGGTCAGTCATCTAGACGTTTCTATTTGCTTTATTTGTACAGGTGTGCATTATTTTATTGTTGTTATCACTGTGTCATGTAATTTCTGTCGTGTCAATTGGGTTTTTTTATTCAAACGTATAAGTTTCATTAATTTTTTGAGAAGCCTCTAAAAGAAACTGAATTTTTTTCCAATGTCGAATCTAAGGCAACTTACACTAATCAATCATTTGTGTTTAGTACGAAATATGACCAATGATAAAACCATTGCTATCGATTTAGTCATTAATTCTGTATGTCACTGTTTTCAACAAAAACCTCGTAACTGCAGCTAAAACAAGCTGCAGTTACGAGATTTTTGTTAAAAAGCTGAAATATTTGTTTAGTAAAACACTTTGTGACTAAACGCTGCTGGAATCGGAAACTGTGCTAAATGAATCGATGCTTAATTTGCTTTGAAGTCACAGCAAGGGATCTCTTCTAATGTTTTGTTATTTGTTTCCTTTATTTGATGGCACTCAAATTGGCAAATATTCTAGTATTCATATATTTAAGCTCTTTTTCTTTTAGATCACAAATTTTAGACCGACTCTGATAAAATACCATCATTTTATTCACTTACATCCGAGGCAATTTCTGTAGAGATTGTGAAAGCCAGACAAAATATTAAAAATATTTGACCAATTCTGCTGTCATATGACCAATTCGAAATGGATTTCAAGTCGAAAAACATCTGGAATTTGCTTATCGCGAAGGATCCTTTAAAAACCATTTGATTAAAACAGTTATTGACGACCTACCGATTTTTTCATCTTCTCTGCTTCCCATATTGTTCATGGTTTTAGAAGCATTGGCAATTTTCTGAAATGTCTTGTCTCGTAATTCACCGCCGTGAATATAAGGAACAAGCTTTGTATGCACATGGGCGGATCTAGAGGGGTGTGTGTGTGTGTGTGGGGGGGGGGGGGTCGGACCCCCTGGCATTAGCCGAAAATTAAATTTTGACTAAATGAATTTAGTGTAACGTTACATATTTACTACATTTTAAGCCATAAAATGGGCTTGGACCCCCCCCCCCCCCCCACCCCCTGGACAAAAACTTTGTTTTGGAGCCCCCCCTCCCCCCCCCCCCCCCTGGACAAAAATTCTGGATCCGCCCTTGATGTATGATAAAGTATGGTAGGCTACTTGTCCACTACTGTAACTTCAAATAATTCTGCAAAGAACCCTGCAAATATTCCTTTGTTCTTGTTTTAGATTCTTGTTTCTTATTGCTGCTTTTCAACAAAAACCTCGTAACTGCAGCTTGTATTAAGCTGCAGTTACGAGATTTTTGTTGAAAAGCGACAATATTTCATACATTCCATTTTGATACCATATACCATGCAAAGTTAATTATTCTACAATATTCTCGATTCCTAGTCCCGTATGCAGCCTTTTTAATTTGCCTAATTGCATTAGTGGCATGATTAAATTTGCCTCTATCCACATCGGTACTTTTTGTGCCATTGCAATCGATACAATAGCATTCCCTAGATCACGGTACGGAAACTACAGAGACAGAGCCATTGGCTCTGCCGCCTAAATCCTCTGGGGCGCTTCCGGCCATGTGTGGCTCTGTCTCTGGGGTCGCGATTTTTTGACAAAAACAGGTGAGTGTTCAACTTTGTTGTTCATTTATTTTCTTCTGGTGCTTAAAATCGAAAAACCGGGAATGTCATGCTCCCCTAAGACCATTTATCTGCCTGTTCTAATTCTGTGGGCTTCAAAGTCGGCAGGGTTTTCACAGGATCATTGTCGTCGTGGGTCGACCCTATGTGATTTTTTTCTTGTTTACATCATGTATTCATGTACATTTCAACGGTAAATAGCCAATTGCTGCAGCCAAAACATGTGATATACTAATCGAGGGATAATCTTGATCAGACATTGCTTTCCCATGTAACAAAACCTTAGAAATGATTGGCAAACGTAAGGTTTGAGCAATTTCTATCGGTGGCTCTGTCTCTGGCGGCTGGCTCCGCTTTGAACTGTCGGTTAATTTTAGTTTTCAGCCCGTTGTGCAACATATGAAGACTTATATAGGCCAAGGGTGTATCTTTTAAGGAGATTTCGCTTATCATTACACACGCACTCAAATAAAACCATGTGACGCATTCGCTTTATGTACTGTTAGCCTAGTGACCACGTCCTCATTTTGAGCAATATTTAGTGTTTAATTTGTACCACACAACAAAGCACAAGGCTGAAAAATTTGATAGTCGTTTCGGTTTATGCTTCGCAAATATTCTTTGTCGTTTTCTTAAACATGGTATACATTAGATTGATTGATGAGTTTGTGTCAACATTAGAATAATGATTCACAAAGTGCAAACTTGTAACAAGTTTCAAGTGCAAACTTTAAATAGAACAGGCATATCAACCTATTGTTTAGTGCGTTGGAGTAGCTGAGAGATTCTGTGCGAACTAGCACGCCAGATGATGAACGAATCGATGATGATGATGATGATGATGGTGGTGGTGGTGGTGTGGCTGGCTGCAGATTAGAAATGTTTTAAGAAATAACCGCGTTTATATAATTGATATGCACTTTCTCATGAAAGCTTGGCATTAAGTATGCAAAAGAAGCAAGTGGAACTATATATCGGATCCGGGATTTCTATGATGGGGTTCGAACATACAAAATGTGTATTCGTTTTCCTCAATTACGCGGTTTTTTACTGAAATGCTTTATCATCCCAACCCCATGCCCTCCGTTTACATCTTATTTAGGGCGGTTCCGATTCAAAATGATGTCCGGACATGCAAGGATGCAGATGGGCGCCCCATCCCCCCTCCCGCTCATGAGAGAGAAATATATGTATCTGCGCATAGCTCCGAAGTATCAAATATGTAATAGTTATCATTGAAACCTGTGAGAAAAAAATATGAAAATGCTGGTTATGAGCCATATTCTTTTCTCGCAATGCATGTCTTGCTTGGGAAGGATTAAATGGAAAGATGTCGGATTATATTGGTGCAAAATAAAAAAAAAAACAGGGGCCAGTTTCATTTTTAAGACGTATTTTTTGTCTTACCGATGACTTACGACAAGTTTAGGACAAGAAACTCGTATCGCCAATTTATCAAGACCCGGGGCCCGTATTATCAACGCTCGTACGCTTAATTTTTGCGCAATTACTTGTAACAACAAACCTGATTGGTCCAATCTGATTTCTCGTGCACTCAGATGTTTTGTTAAGATATTAAGATATTCAAGACATCGTTAAGTCAAAATTACTTCTTAAGTGTTTTGATGTAACAGGCCCCTGACTTTTCGGAAGCGTTCACACCGAAAAATCGTCTGCTTCAAGTATGTTTTGTGTATTTTCTCAGCTAATAGGGTTTAATCGGTGATTGAACCATTCGCCATACACAATATGATCTATTCAGTGTGTGCGTAAATTACTTCGACACAAATTTTGTGATAGATAAATTTTTTTCACCAAGTACGCAGAGACAGAGCCAGCGGCCAGAGACAGAGCCAGCCGCCAGAGACAGAGCCACCGATAGAAATTGCCTAAACTTTACGTTTGCCAATCATTTATAAGGGTTTGTTACATGGGAAAGCAATGTCTGATCGAGATTATCCCTCGATTAGTATATCACATGTTTTGGCTGCAGCAATTGCCTATTTACCGTTGAAATGTTCATGAATACATGATGTAAACAAGAAAAAATCACATAGGGTCGACCCACGACGACAATGATCCTGTGAAAACCCTGCCGACTTTGAAGCCCACAGAATTAGAACAGGCAGATAAATGGTCTTAGGGGAGCATGACATTCCCGGTTTTTCGATTTTAAGCACCAGAAGAAAATAAATGAACAACAAAGTTGAACACTCACCTGTTTTCGTAAAAAAATCGCGACCCCAGAGACAGAGCCACACATGGCCGGAAGCGCCCCAGAGGATTTAAGCGGCAGAGCCAATGGCTCTGTCTCTGTAGTTTCCGTACCGTGTAGATGAGAATTATTAAGCCACAGTCACACACAGTCGGATTGTAATCAGAGTAAAACGCGAAGTAGGCTATGATGCGGGTCTATATGGGCATATCAGCTATTTCCTGGGGTTTTCCACATTTTCTGCTTCAAATCGAATTCAAATTGGTCGCGTGCGTATTAACGGAGTAATTGGCGATTTTCTGAAACTGTTGTAAAGCACATAATTATTGTCGAATTGATGTTTCACCGAGGATCGGGGATCGCTTCATGTGTTTTCTTTACAAGAACCCATTAAAAAAGTATAGAAAAAGAACAAGAACTATTTGAAAATGGGTACTGTCAGTTGCTATGGTGCAACATACCACGGTGCAAATTCTCCTGCAGGTAAAACAAACTCGGACCATAGATACAACCGACACGGATAATAAAAAACAATTCCCGTCTTTTTTTAAGGAAAATTGGCTGCATCCTTGTTAAAACCAATTTTATATCGTTTAGAGTCAATAGATGTTTTGTGTAAGACCAACTATGGCTTATTTTGGCTTACTAAAACTAAAAGGAATGTGGATGAGCACATTCGACGGTAATCCGAGTCTTCTCTGATGTAAATACGCTCTTTGATATTTTGATTTTTCGCTATTTACATCAGAGAGCGTTGCTCTTTGAAAAAATCAAGAAGTTCTCAACAAATTGTTGCGCATCGTTCACCGTCCGATCTTAAATGCTATCGTTAAAACCCCTGATGATATCGATCAATGATCCATTTATTGTCATACATGTTGAAAAAATTACGACCAAAAAGTATTTCTAAAAGGTTTATAGGCAATGTTTTGCAACAACCCTCACCTGAGCAGCCTTTGTTTACCTTGACCTTCCATTCAAAACCAAAGGTTATACTCATCCAGCAGGCCGATTTGAAATGAAATTTTTGGTCAGGTATGACAAAAAGTGATTTATTGATCTATACCCTACAGTGTTTTACCGATTGATTCGATATGATACACAAAAACAAGACTTCACTACTTGTAACGTTACCAAACTTTCCGCTGTTTTCAAAGAGCAACGCTCTCTGATGTAAATAGCGAAAAATCAAAATATCAAAGAGCGTATTTACATCAGAGAAGACTCGGATTAATTCGACGGTAAAAATATTAGGAATTAACCATGTTTACCTGTTTTATAAAACGATAGGCGAATACCAGCTGCATATTAACAGATAAGTTGTCCGTGTCTTTGTTTTCATTCTTTAAATTCTAGGATTAAAATCCTCATGATCATCTCGTTCAGGCCCGTAGGAAGCAATTTCATATGGGAGGGGGGGGGCTAAAGCCCTTGTCCAGAATGTTGGGGGGGATAATTTGGATTTTCCCAAAATTTCAGTGTAAAATTAAGAAAATTCGGCATTTTTGGCCAACATTGGGGGGGCTTAGCCCCCTCAGTCCCCCTGTTCCTACGGGCCTGTCGTTTCATTGCAGTTTGATAGTGAGCTCCAAAAGGTTTTCATCTTTGATATTCAAACACCAAATCTATTGCGCATGTCTGTCAATTATTACATGTAAACATATGGTATATGGGTGCATTTCTTTCATGAAGATATTGCCAAGAATATTTATCATGATTGTCTCTCTCACTCTTAAGTGTGGGTTGAAGTCAAAGTCTTTATGAAAGACCCTCTACGACAGCATGTAAAACAAATTATGAAAAGAAATGAACATAAATTGCGTAGATTCAAGAACTAGTTACCATGCCTCTGGAAGACTTTGGTTGTGAAAATAAGGACTTACATTGACTGTTGATCCTGCATGTAAAAATATCAAAAACTAATAGCAACCTGGTATAATCTGACTGCTGATTCGGCAAGGTGTCGGGGCGGTGGGGTGGGGGCGAACCAGACTGGCACAAGCGTGTTTGTCTCTTAACAAGACGTTTTTAATTTCCATAGAACTGGTACCCAGGAAGCTGCGGCTCCTTCCTGACACGACTAAAGATTTGTTTACAACACAAACATACAAACAAATAAATACCTATAGTCTATCAGTTATAAATGTAGACTTGTATACAAACACTAAATAACGAATACATAGTTGTAACCTTTACCAAACCATTTATCGTGAGTTATATGGGCGAATTAATGTCCTAACTAGTTTATTCTCGAAAGAGAAAGGGTTTGTGTTGGGTGAATTTTCATCAACAAGCAGAATAGTGTTTGTTAGACTGGCCCCAGTCTGGCTGATCTGATTTTTAATAAAAGATATATGTAAGTACTGTGCATCTAATGTACCACACTGCCATACTCTCTGTAAATGTAGTGATAACGAGAAGGGCAGTAATTTGAGTAAATGATTTTTTCCAGCAGGAGTGAAGTACCTTTGTAAATTTATATATCGTCGGTGTAAATGCAAAACCTCGTATGTCGGTCCTAGCGATTTTCAAAGTACAAACTTGTGTGTCCAATTTAGACAATTCTTGCAGGTTTTTGAGATATTTTCACCAATCAGTATCAATGCTACATTATTTATGAACAATATTTCCAATTTTCAAGTAAAACATTTCAGTTTGGGAAAAGTTAAAATTACACTTTATTCCCTCCCCTTTAAAATTTTCCGAAAACGAGATACGAGGTTTTGCATTTACAACGACGATATGGATATTGGCGTATTCATTCTCACGGCCTAGGAGCCAGGCTAAGTGTTTGTATACAAGTCTACAGTTATAACCGATAGACTATACAATAGTATAATAGGTTTAATAAGTCGCTTCAAAATGGTATACGTTAGGTGATTTGTCAAATATGAATTTGTCTTGCGTAAAGTTACGTGCCATGTCAGATTAATCCAGTAATATGACTTACAGAGAGGATAATGTCAAACACGAAGGTCACATGATCTTAAATGCAGAACTTTACAACTAAATGTAGTATTTGTGTTTCAAAGTACTACTCAATGAACCATATTAATATAAAAAACACGTCAAGTGACGTGATTTTAGATTAATTCTCACAAATAGTACACACATTCATAGAAAACGGAAACGCAACTATTAAAGGGCAACAGATAAAAAATTATAAGCCCATCACAATCTATAATTTCTCCGCTAAATCATAATGTTGTTTGTACTCATTTAAATCGTCTTGGAGAGTCGAGTCAAATGAGTACCAACAACATATGATAAAAAGAGTATTAAACGGTATTTAGCGTGTTAAGATAACATATTTCCCTTATTATCAGTAGCTATTGCTTAATGACTTTTATTGATCAAACGTTTAGTAGAGATCACGATTTTTTGTCAGAATTCAGGGCGCCTAGAATATGTTAAGGAGAGGATATTTCATCTTTATTGATACTTTACTTTAATTATCGTGTTTTATCAATCCAAAATAATTGACTAAAAATATCTCTAATGAAAGATCAGTTTAATCATCATCTTCTTATCATTACTATGGATTTTCGTTTCAAGGACATTGTGGTTATTCTTAGTTTTGTTTCTATTGACCTATGATATTTCAAATTTTGCTTTTTCTTTTTTACTTCAACTGTAAGAATAATTGACGCATTTTGAAAAAAAAAACTATTTGACGAAACCATTTGGGCTAAAAAGTCTGAAAGCATACCTAAATTAAAAGTCTGCATAGACTGTTCTCTCAGGTTACAGAAAATTGAAGACTTTTAATGATAATGGCCTTCTGAAGACGCATCAAAATGACAATGCAGACTCACGATTCGAGCATTATTCATCTCAGAGGAGGTCGTGTTTTCAGGGGTCACGACTGCATTGGCGAATAAAAAATTATTAGAAATCATTTTGATAAGCCCGGGTCCAACTCCTTGATCCGCGCATGTAATTTTCTAGAAATGCATCGATCTTGAAACGGTTCCTTATAGTATTTGAGGCCGAATGGATCTCGATCAGCCTCTGTATTTATCTTGTTCTATAAAGGTTTTCGAAACCTATAGAAACTGTAAGAGAACAGATGTTGATCCATGGTAGTCGCAAATCGTCGCTTTTCAACGACAACCTCGTAAAGTCTGCAGCTTTTTTTAAATGTAATTTATGTAATTTTTAGAAAATTATTTCATTTTAATTCAATGAAGATAAATTCACCAAGATTTCGCCTTTCCTTCTATAGATGTCCTTTACCCTTTTGCAACATACCGATAGTTTAACAATATTTTAGAATCTAAAACGTTCATTGCTGCTTTTCAACGCAAACCTCGTAACTGCAGTCCGTGAAAAAATCTAGATCTTACAAGAGTTAAAACTGCACTCAATTTAGAGTAGCTTAACGAATCTCTGTCTAGAAGCTGATATTTACGCCACGAAAACGTGTTCAAAGTTTGAAAGCAATCTCTACTAGAAACAGTTTTACAGATATCGTCGTTGTAAATGCAAAACATCGTATGTCGTTTTTGGAAATTTTTTAAGGGGAGGTAAAAAAAGTGTAATAACATTTCCCAAACTAAAATGTTTTACTAGAAATTTGGACATATCGTTTTCACAAATGATTTGTCATCAATACCGATCAGTAAAAATATCTCTAAATTTGCAAGAATTGACTTTAACGGGGCACACAAGTTTCAATTACTTTGAAAATCGCAAGAATCGACCTGCGAGGTTTTGCATTTACACCGACGATATATTACATTTGCATGTAGAAACTTAACCAATAAATTTAAAGCCCGAAAATAGATAAATCATACTATAATTTGAGCAACGTTTGTCTGTTTGTCTGTTTGTTCCCCTACTCCTCCCAGGTCCTTGGGCCGATCTTCACCAAACTTGGAGGGAAGGTGGAGGGCGGCCCCGGATATTAGCTTGAGGGGTTCATTTTTTGAAAGGTCAAGGTCATCGAGGTCAAAGGTCAAATTTATGTTTTTACGGGTTACGGGTATCGGTTTTACGGGTTACGGGACGGGATTGCTTACGGGTTACGGGACGGGATTAGGTGGAGGGCAGCCTCGGATAGGTCAAGGTCATCGAGGTCAAAGGTAATATTTCGAGACGGGTAAAATTGCTAGTTCTACTAATTTAAGTAAATATTAGAGCAATGAATATTTGCATAGAGGCTGATGTCATAGCCAAAGAAGAATGTGCAACGTTTAGAACAATAGCACCGGAAGAAACAGAGATATGACCCTTGCACGTGAAACCTTAACCAGAGTACTACATTGACGCCGACGCTCATTGGCCGGAATTACCACCAACCCCATCCCAACCACCCCTTTTCCCCTCGAAAAGTCGCATTAAAATTGAAATACCAAAACTTTCATCATTCTATTGAAATGACAGTCATTGTAAAAAGATTATGATATAAATGAAAAATAAAATACAATTCGACGCCTCCGAAATAGCTGTCAAATTAATGTGTCTTCTAGCTTAAATCTTTCCTAGACAACTGAACGTTATCTTATTCCATTTTTGAACAGCAGAAAACGAGGAAAGATATACATAGTTGAAAATCTAGAAAATATCATTCTAAGCTATAGATATGAAAGACACTTGGAAAAGTAGCAAATACATGTTTTCTATTATCGAGATAAAAACAAAGTTTGAGAACGGCTTAAAAGTAAATTAAGAGACAAAAAATAGTGTGGTTTTCAATCCAAGAAAAACATTTAAAAGCTTACCGAGACTTTTTGTCGAAACAGAATACTTTTCTTGCAAAAAGAGTTAATGCTTTTTTCTAGGTTCATGACATTTAATCTGTCGGAGACTGCCTATACGCAAACAGATGTGATATTGTCGGCTTTCCTAAACAAAACTTTGCAACTGTAGCTAATTCAAATTCTGGGTTACTAGGTTTTGCAAGAAAAGCAATGGATATAATAATATGCTCCATCTATATGCAGATTTAAAAACAACAACAACAACAACAACAACAACAACAACAACAACAACAACATAAAAACAACAACTTGGTTGTTAATTTATCCGCATAAATTTAACATAGAAGTTCTAAGGCGTATTAGGTACACATATAAAATTAAGTCGGTGACATTTTTTCCAAACTAAAACTGCCCATATTTCAAAGCAACCCGTCATTGATAAGTTTATAACCATGTTTATGACCCCATAAATGATGTCATTAGCAAAAATAGTCGCCCATAGTACGGGCACAGTATTAAAGTGACATTTCAGAATTTTTTGTCATAAATTTTACTTTTATTTTTATCTGAAAGAGCATATTTCCTTATGAAAATTCTGAAAATTTCAAGCCAAGGTATTGCGCCGTTTACGAGAAATTTATATTTTTGTGTTATATTTGAACAAATAGTTGTGGACAACAGTTCGGATTTATATGCAATTTATCGATTATGTCTCAACTTTAAATGCGTGTATCTCGCGTATTGGCAACAACTTAAAAAAACTAATAGTATTTATACTCATTAGAATAACCAATCTTGGCATCAAGACATACTTTGAAAAAAATGAAATTGGAATGAAATGTCGTTTTAAGGTATATAATACAAAATTTACCTTTGTAACCAGCACAATTTCGAACCCCAAACTACTGTAATGTCGCATGCAATAGTGTTATCTTGCAGGTGTCTCACACCTGTAAGTTTAGAACCAGCGCATTCAAAATTGTTATCAAAATTAAGAGAGGTTTCACCGTTGCTTACAAAAGTAACGTTTGTAAGTAATCACGTCCAAAGATAACGTGATTGGACTACACTTTTTATGCAATATATCAAAAACGTTGAAGTCTTAAAGACAATTAGTGATCACTAATTGATTTTTAAACCTTGATTAAAGCGATGCTTATGCACGCCGTATGACACGACCTGTCTTTAATCAAGGTATATTAGTACGCTGTCACTGCTATACATTTCCTGCACGTTGATCACGAAAACAGTTTAACCCTTTCCCAAACAGCCAAATTTTACGGTGATCCATTTCAAAAACCGTCAAAAATGACAAAATGGAAGTCATAAAAGCTATAATTTGTGTAAAATATGTCATAGAAAATATTGAGACAAAAGTAGAAACTGCTGGTTATCAGCAGTTTCTTCTTTTGTCTCAATGTTTTCCCAAGCAATTTTCTATTAGGGACGTCAAAACCAGGTCTTGTTTGGGAAAGGGTTAATGAGAGACCCCACGAGACTGTGCTTTTTTCACTTTGCAGGGTGTGCCATACGACAAACTCACTTGTTAATTATTTGGCTTGTGTGAGAGAAAGACGTAGAGAGCGTGAACACATTTCGATATATATTCTAGTATTGTATTATGTTTAGACTTCGCACGACATCTAAAAGTGGTCCCTAGTATTTAAGATATCTCCTAAGGTTTCCATGAATAAAGGGTACTAAATTCTGTTCTATTAGGCCTACAATCAGGGGACGATTGAATTAGAGAAAACCTAGTCCTTTCTTGTTGTTTAATCAATAGTAACATGGCTTTATAACAGTATTGGGACGTAACATTCTGGAAGAAAAATATTCTAATAACACTCGTGTGTAACACAGACACGCTTTTGATAACCATATGCCTATATTTCGGTCACGATATCATGGCAAATGTTTACAAATTTGACCTATGAACATACATACAATGGAAAAGCGTTAAAAATCTCAATACAATTTTGAACGCGTTGGTTCGAATCTTGCAGGTGTGAGACACCTGCAACATTCTTGCCATCACATGCAAAATTGTGGTAGTTTTCTGTTTGGTAAATAAACATGTGCCATTATATCTTATTCGGACTGTAGCTTGCGTACATGTACTATGACTTACACATTTTTTGCTGTTTTTATCGAAACTTTGGCTTCTGCAATTCTTTCTACTTTGAAACACATGTAATAATAATAAGAATAATAATAATAATAACTTTATTTAGAGAAGGTAGCATATTAAGACATATATAATTCAATAATATTGAATTTATCTTATTTACAATATGGCCTTCTAACGATAACACTCATACTAACACAAGTAAACGAACACACTTCCGCCTTATTCTCACCTTATCTCCCTTCTCTGTTACTCACACACACATACACACACACACAAACATTCATAAACTATAACGTTCAATCAAATCAAAATTGATTAAGTTAATATCAATTTTATTGATTAGCTATCTATTAACCCTTTCCCGAGAGACAAAATTCTGGGGTGTTTAATTTGAATGTTTAAACAAATGTCAAAATGGATTTTACTTCAAGAAAATAAATGTGAATAATTTAGGTCAGATAACATTGAGGATAGAGGAGAAAAAACTGATTTTCAGCATTTTCTCCTTTAGACACAATGCTTTCCCATGACATTTCTAATTGGGTATGTCAAAGCCAGATCTTTCTGGGAAAGGGTTAACTTAATTTATTATCAGTCAAGAATTTCTTTACTCTGACAGATACTCATCTTCACATTATTGTTTATACGTTAGATAATAATTTCTTATTTTTTGCTTGAAATTAGCAAGTTTTGCCTCCGATCTTAAGCTTACAGGAAGGTCGTTCCAGATGTCAACGCTTTTATAATTTAGACTATTTTGATAAATATTTGTTTTTGGTTGTTTATTTAATGTGAGTCGATTCTGAGTTTCAGAGCGTAAATTATACAAATCATTTCTAGAAACTTTAATTAAATTCATCATGTAATCAGGAGCGTTGTAGTTTAGCGTTTTATAAACTAGAACTGCAATGTGATAATTACATCGATTTGAGAATGTCAACCAAGAAAGTTCTTTGAGCAATTCTTCTGAAGATGACTTCATTGGCTTACAAAGGATTAATTTTGCTAGTCTTTTCTGAAGAGAATAAATTATATTTTATTTGTATAGCGCTTGTCAGTTTTACCCCATATGGCACAGCAATAGTCAAAAACAGGTAAAATGTATGCGTTGTAAAATAGGATTTTCATTTCTTTCGTCAAGTAAAACGATATATTCTTAAAAAGAGATATTTTCCTTTTGAGTCCAGAGCAAACATAATCAATGTGCGTGTGCCAATTTAGGTGATTATCAATGTAGACGCCTAGAACTTTTTGAGTGTGTACATTTTCAAGTCGCACTCCATTAACATTTAATATAAGCTCATCTTGGTGTAAAAGTTTATGTTTGGACCCGATTAGCATGCATTTAGTTTTTGTGGGGTGTATAGACATATTGTTTAATGAACACCATTCCTGTACGGAGGAAATGCTTTCTTGGAGTTTATTTTGTATAGTGACTAGGTCATAACCTGCTTTATACATTGTGGAGTCGTCTGCATATAGATCAATTTCCACATCAGAACATGTTAACGATATGTCATTAATGTACAAGAGAAATAAAATAGGCCCGAGGATCGAGCCTTGAGGAACCCCAGACTGTATCAGAAGAGAGTCAGATTGAAATTTTCCGACTTTTATTAACTGCTTCCTGTTGGATAAATAAGACTTTATTAGAAGCAGGGTATTTTCTGAAAAGTGGTATAGTTTAAGCTTATGTAGTAGGATTTCGTGATCAACAAGATCAAACGCTTTCCTCAAATCCAAGAAAACAGAACCAATCAATTTGCCATCATCAATATCTTTAAGCCATGTATCGATCAATTTTGATAAAGCAGTTACACAAGAACGATTTTCTCTAAACCCAGACTGAGAATTATTCAATACATCCGTTCGCACAAGGTATTTCTGTAGCTGCGTGACAATATGTCGTTCAAAGATCTTAGAAATTGTGGGTAAGATCGAGATTGGTCTATAGTTATTCGGATCATTTTTTTCACCTGATTTTAAAATTTGTATAACTTTGGCTAATTTCATTTCATCTGGGTAGATGCCAGAAGCAATACTGTTATTTATTATGGATGTGATAATTGGTATAATTGTATCCCCACAATATTTTAGAATTTGTGCGCTAATACCGTCTAGACCTGTAGACTTTTTAACATCAAGTTTTCTAATTAGATCCCGAACCTCATTTATAGTAATAAATTCAATGGTGAAAATGTTATGTCCTAACTTTGCATCAAGGTGTTTTTGAAGATTTCGAAAACCGCTTTCCGAGAATGGTGTCTTAGTTACGATATCAGAAACGCATACAAAATGACGGTTAAGCTCATTTATGACGTTCAATTTGCCTTCAATTACCGAATCCGTTTTTGTGATTTTCAATGGTATTGTTAGATCTTCTGACTTGTCCATGTTTGCTGCATCTTTAAGATTTTTCCATATCATCCTGGTATCTTTCTTATTTTCGACAGATTTATTGAAAAAGTTTTTCTTATTTCGCTTAATCATATAAGTCACTTTATTTCGAAGCATTTTGTACATGTCATGATTGCCGTCCATATGTGCTTTATCTCTTTCAAACATAGTTTCGTTAATTTCATCTGTAAACCAATCAGGTTGATGCGTACGTTTTATACGTTTACTCTTGATAGGAGCATGAGTAGATAATATTGAATTAAGAATTTCATAAAATTTTAAGAGGGCCTCATTAGGATCTACAATTGTTTCAACACTGCCAATTCCGGATAATAATAAGTCTTGTAAAAACTGGTCTTCATTGAATTTTTTGTAGCATCGATATGTAATGGTTTCGTGATTTTGATTGTTTATTTTTTTTTTTAGTGTTTTCAAATGATGAAGTCGAACGGGTAAAACAAATAGGATAATGATCACTTATGGATAGAGATGAAACAAACGGTTCGCTTGTATTCTGAATGGTATTCGTGTATATATGGTCAATCAAACTCGCACTTTTCTTCGTAACTCATGTAGGGCTTTTGACTAACTGTTTTAGATCAAAAGTTGAAATTAGATTAGCCCACTTTTTGTTTTCAAAATTTTTATTGCTATTTTTTTGTGTCAAAATGAATATTGAAGTCCCCTAATATATGGTATTCAATGTTTAGTACATCCACATTTTCAATCTGTTTTGCATACTCGTCTATCCAAGATTGATTAGAATTTGGTGGGCGGTAAACATAATTTAGCAAAAATGGTGCACGATTGTTTGAAGTGAGTTCTATCCATAGAGATTCAATTTCAGGACATTCTAGATCATTACGTCTTTTAAACAGAAGTTTTTCCGAGACATATACGATTATTCCACCACCCGTTTTGTTTTTCCTATCTTCTCTTTCGAATGTGTAGTTTTTTATGTTTAAAGTACTGTCCTCGATATTTTCATGCAAAAATGTTTCACATAACCCTAGTATATCAGGCGAACTTTGGTCAAGCAGATTAAACTATATCTCTTCAAGTTTAGGTAACAAATGGCGGATGTTCAAACTCGAAATATGTATACCTTTCTTTTTGAAATTGAACGCATTTTTATAGAGATTTGATTGAGTTTTGGTTGTTGTTGTTGTTGTTGTTGTTGTTGTTGTTGTTTCAGAAGTGACAATATCCCTGTCATGCAGGTTTTTTAATTCGTGATTCTGATTATTATGGGCCTGTGACTGATAGTAAGATTTAATTTTTGGAGGTAAATTTTCATGTTCACTACAAATACACGGATATTCGTCACAACAGTAACACACCAATATTAAAGGTTGGAATGTATTATTGCAACTAATTTCAAAATTTCTAATTTGTGAAGAATATGTAGCATTGAAACTTTCATTATTTAAAATTTTATCAGAGTATCTGTCAGAATTTTCCTAATGTCTACGGTCCAAATTGGAGCCTTCAAAACCTTGGTTTTGTCTGTGCCAACAATTTCTGGTTTCGTGAGTAGCATTTCTACAGTTAAAACAATATTGCTTGTATCTGCCAAACACTGCTCTCGAAACTTGATTTCTATTGGGATAAGAATTATTATTTCTGAATGTTTGATAAGACTGTCCTCTTATATAACCTCGTGCATAGGTTTTGGTATGATTTCTCTTTAGAATAGACACATGCTTGTCTATTACAGATAGTAATCGACTGGTACCTCTCGGTGATAGATGAATTCCACCACGAGAAAAGAAGTGTTCAATAGGCTGATTATTGCCATAAACAAACAGTGGGTTACAGTCAATCAGTTTTGAAGCAGTTTGTTCACACTCATTCTTTATGCATTTGTTTAATTCAGAGACATCTGTATCACGTCTCGGACAAGATGCGCAAAGATATAATTCACAGTTTGCATCCAGTGAACTTGTTAATTTTCTCAAATGACTCTCTATGTTTTTCTCGCAACGTCGTTCCCCCCTGCATAAATAATGACTGATTTGAACTGCTTCAAATCCATTGATCTCAGAATTTCATAAATATGCGAAAGTCCTTTTCCTCGGCATGTTTTCACAAAAACATTTTGGAGTCCTTTTGTTTCTATACCTTTTAGTATAGAGTCACCTATTAAAAGTGTCCTTTTTGGAATATCACCAGAGGAGTTGGAATTGACGGCAGCATGTTCACCAGAATATGTTTTCTTTAGATTGCTGGTAGAGTTTAAGTTCTTTTCACAAGTAGGCGTTTTTCCCTGCGACGTGTCCGCATTTGATTTTGGACTCGTTGGTTTATTTTCTGCGAACTTATTTGTATGATTTGGAGATATTTCACACTCGATGGGTGTTTGGACTTTTGGGGTGCTCGGATTGGTTCCCGCGATCTCATTTTGTTTGGATCCAAAATTTGACGAAACACACTTCACCGACTCCTCAACAGACTTCATTTGGCGCTGCAGTTTGTCATATGTCAACTTCGTTTCACTGCAGCGTTTTTTCACACACTTTCGCTAAGTCACTTAATTGATCAGTCGACCCCTTTTGCGCCAAGGAAACTTGCTTCTTTATGCTGCATATTTCGTCTCTAATTTGCGCGAATTGTAATGCCGTCTGTTCATAAAATTTGGTCGCTTGTATTTGTGACCTTTGTAGCAAATCATACAAGGATTTAATTTCACTGGCTTTGTCAGAATGCGTTCGCTCTGATTGAGTTTCCTTGTCACATCTTGCCTCTTCAACCTGTGGAATTGGGATTGGCGAAACTGGGGAATCACAGATAGGGCTGTAGGTATTAACATGGGTAATATTTTTGTCCGTCACAACATCACCACAGAGGTTTTCCACTGATGTTATTTTCGTTCCTTGTTCTACACTTAATTTGCTTTCTTTACAACTACTGTTATTTACAGATACACAGGAGACGACAGACTTTCCTTTACTTTCAACATTATTTTCTTTCTTCCCATATGGTTTACAGTTCAAAGACTTCAACGCAAGAAATTTTACATACTCATTTAAGTCTCCAGTTTCGGTATTTCTTTCGACTAACCAGCTCTGCATTCTGTCCACTATCTCCGGTAGGTCAGTTCTTAGAAAATGATTTTCATACTTGCCGTTTATTAGACATGAACATTTTGTACATGTTAACTGTGAACAGACTTGTTTTTCCCTCTGAGACTTTAATCTGCGTTTCCACATGGTGTCCGTTATTATCGACGATTGGTTTTCGGTCGATATCATACTTTTCCGAAATAAAATAATCATGAGTCACAGATTTGAATAATTCGTACGTACCGCTGTTTAGTGTGAGCTTCAATCCTCCACCCGTTTGCTTAACCGTAATATCTTCTCTTTGCGTAAATTTAATTTTCTTTTCCATGGCGGCAGTTTCGTTGAGTTTATACATTCTCGTCTCTGCTGTTTCACAAGTTGATTGTTTCTTTTTTCCTCTCTCCTTTTCTTTCAGTTCCTTTAACATCATTCTTGCTTTTTCAATTTCAAATTTGTCGTCGTTATCTTTGTTTGTTACAGCCGTTTCCGGTTTGTCAGATTCCATTTTCCCAATATTTTCAATGAACGACAATGTTTTTCTGCATAAACTACATACCAAAATGTGTCGTATGATATCATTCAGCTGTTGGTATTCTTTATCCGGTCTATTTATATCGTCTTGACGTCAAAATTATTGAAAAGTCGTTTTGAATAATATTCTAGATTTGAACATGCGCAGACTTCGTGCGACATTAGTGTTGAATCTATTAAAAATGGAAATGATTTCAACCAGATTTTCCACGAAGAAAGTGTAATAATTTCCATAAACTGTTCTATTACACGGTGGGGATTGTGCTTGCTGGGATGGATAACGAATATGGAGTATACGGACAAAATTTGCCTCGCTTCAGGTAAGAAATTGTGCAATGATTTTCTTATTTCTGCTCCAATTTTCAAGCGGTTTGTTGCATGTACCCCGCATTAGTGAACTCTTTCCTCGAAAAAATGACTTGTTTGTAGAATCTTTGTACTTTGTCCAAAAATTGATCCCAACCGACCAGAAAAACGACAAAAAATTCAGGCCCTTTTTCTAGTCGGTTGGGATCGGTTTTTGAGAAAAGTACAGGGAAGTTCCAGATAAAAAATACATCTGAGAAAAGGGCTCAGTAAGACGGAGTACATGCAACAAACCGCATGAAAATTAACGCAGAAATAAGAAAGTTATTGCACAAATTCTTACCTGAAGCGTGGTTAATTTGGTCGTAGTCGTTACCATTTCGCTTTCTGGTCGGTTGGGACAATATTTCGGAAAAAGTATCATGAGTTATCTAATATGTCATACATCCGATGAAAGAGCTCGATAAGGCGGGGTACATGCAGCAAACCGCTTGAAAATTGATACAGAAATAACAGAGTTATTGCAAAATGTCTTACATGGAGCGAGGCGAGTTGGCATCAAATTTTGTGCAGAAAATAGACCGAGTTTACCGTTATGTTTTGATAAACCGTCGGTGTTGTTATAACACCTAGTAACTACGGTTTGATTCAAGCCGTAGTTACGAGATTTTATAACAACACCAACGAAATACTATTTATTTGTCCGAAATTACGTCACGGTTTACTTGATAAAATCGTTCCCTATTGTCGGTAGTCGTTATCCATCCCATCATGCACAATCCCCACCGTGATTAGGTTTATGATACAGGCCTACAATCAGGGGGCGATTGAATTAGAGAAAACCTAGTCCTTTCTTGTTGTTTAATCAATAATAACATGGCTTTATAATAGTCTTGGGACGTAACTTTCGGGAAGAAAAATATTGTAATAACACTCGTGTGTAACGCAGACACGCTTTGAATAACTATGCATTGAAGAATCGCGTGAGAAATCGTATGGAAATCATTGATGGAAAAGAAGAAAATGCTGTGTTTCATCTTGCTTCATCTACCATCATCTATTTTTACGCCTGCTCTATATTTCAAAGTAATATTTCACGGATATTTTTTTATTTTTACTTTTATTTTTATCTGAAAGAGCATAGGATTACAGAAAAGGTAATAAATTCCCATAAACAGTACTATTAGTGTTATGATACAGGCCTACAATCAGGGGTGATTGAATTAGAGAAAACCTAGTCCTTTCTTGTTGTTTAATCAATAATAACATGGCTTTATAACAGCCTTGGGACGTAACTTTCGGGAAGAAAAATATTCTAATAGCACTCGTGTGTAACGCAGACACGCTTTGAATAACCGTATGCCTAGGTTTTAGGACTATTGTCCGGTCACCATATTATGGTGCATGTTTACAAATATGGCCTACATGTATACTGAACAAAAATGAAAATTTTACACCTACATTGCTTGTCATATTTCTTCTAAATACAACAAGTAAAGAAATCAAATGAATGTGCTTCGCATTGTTCATTGACTTAATTGTGCCAAACACTGAACGTTTTGTTGATCTTAATTACAGGGATGAAAAACGGACCCTTTAAGTGTGACTGAGGTACGTTTTTCAGCTGTACTCGTACAATTTGAACGGAAAATTTACAAAATTTAAACCCTCAGAAATCCGAGCAGAAGAATGCAAACCATGTCAGCCTGCACGGAAAGGTAGTTTGACAACTTACCAATCCGAAAATGTAAAGAAGCTTGCATAACATTGTTTAAGCTTTTAAAAAAAGATGTTTGAAAAGCAGAATTTTCATTTTGTTGCAAACAATGAATAAACGTTCGTGATCTCAATACAATTTCGCATACATTTGTTCGTTATTTTATGTAACCGATCGCACATCGTCTTCCTATTTCTGTTTTTGAACCGACCCGCCGTAACACATGAAAAGGTCTTAATTAAAGTCAAATACCATCGGTATTTAAAACACGATGAATACAGTTTAATCAATTTGTATTTCTGACATTTGCAAACGGTGCCAATGATATGGTATCTTTTCTGGTGGTAGAAGGTTATTCGCCATGATATTTAGAAAAAAAATGTTTCATTCGATTGATTGACCTTTGTCACGATTTTCAATTGAAATTACTGTCTGAAATGTCTGCAAGCCTACGCACACGACAAAAATGAAATAGAGAGAAAAATGGTTTGTCAAAACGAAAAAAAAAAAAAAAAAAAAGAAAAAAAGAAAGTACTGAAAGTACTGTTAGGAAGCAAATTTGTTAATAATGTAGGCCTGTCTAGAAGTAGAGTATGATTAGGTACTTTGATTATCTATTTGAATCCCTTGAATACTTTGATTCGTAGAGTATTTTGATTATGTACTTTGATTATCTATTTGAATACATTGAATACTTTGATTCGTAGAGTACTTTGATTGAGTACTTTGATTATCCATTTGAATACATTGAATACTTTGATTCCATGCATCTACTTATATGTATAGCTTTGAATATATTTCATAGTTCAGTAAACTTGACTGACCCATTTACAAGGAAGCTCATTGGACTGATCTTTGAACCATAATAAAGCAAATTACTACGTCGGTCTTTTCTTCCCTTAGAAGCATGATTAATTGAATGTTTCATTTTAAGTCACACAATTCAATATCTACACGTATAACTTCAGACTTGCATATTGAATATTCGAATGACTGTTACCTTATCAATCTTTGCTTTTGATAGAACTATTTATAGTGAGGAGGACCGGAAGATGTTGTGTGGTATGCAGAGAATGGTAAAGTGCAGAGAGAGAGGCGGCTGCATAGAGAAGCAAATTTTACAAAATTTGCTTCCCAAAAACAGTTCTGAATGCAAATAGGGAATTATTTTATCTAATAAACAGTGACGTTATTTCGGACAAACAATAGTATATCGTGATTGTTTTTTTTTAAATATTGTAACTACGGCTTGATTCAAGTCGTATTGTTTGACCAGATTGAACTGAGACTCCTTGCATATTCCGTTAATACTCGGGTCTTTCCGTATTTTCTATATCGGGACTATAATCTGTATAAGTACTGTTATACACTTCGCAATATCCACCGAATAATAGTGGCCTAGTGTGTAAGGCGACTTCTCTGTAAACCATATGTCCGTGGTTCGAATCCTAGTAGCGCTTTTGTTTAAATATTTTTACTTTCAATATTTCTTTCTTTTTTTCAAATGCATGCATACATTTTGTAAACCTCAATCAGTTCACTTGAATCCATTCACTTTATAAGTAGTCATTCAAGAAATGTCGAAACCGTTTAGATACAGGTAATATAGAAACGTGTTTGCTGATGTTGCAACTTTTTTTAGACAACTGGGGGACCCAGAATCCTTTTCCTCGCTGAACCATCAATACAATTGGAGTAAGCAGGGTCAATGTCTTTTCGATTCCAGAGAAGCTGCGAGAGACCAACACATCAGCAACGTTAAGGGGAAGATTATAAATGATAAATGAACGAATAAAAGTTATGATAAAAAGGGAAAGGATATTTAGTGGACTATGGTTATTGTTAAAATTAAGAAAAATTAGTATTTCATCAATCAATGAATTAATAGGCTACATTAATTAAGTATTCCATTTCATAGGAAAAAAGAAAGAAAAAAAAAACTTAACAAAAGTTTCATCAGTAAAATACTGGGTTCGATCTTGGGTCTCTGTAATTGAAAGTCCAGCGTCTTTCCACTACGCTAGTTCTTTGTTCAATAAGACCCTGCAGAAATAAAGTTAACATTTTTCGCAGCGCAGGGTATAAATACGCGGAAACTATCGAATACGCCGCCGATGAATGCCGGAATACGCTTACGGAAAACGATGAGTCTCAGGTAAATTTGGTCAAACAATAGAACTTTACGGATTTTTATAACAACACCGACGATTTATCAAAACATAACGGCTAACACAGTCTATTTTTAGCACAAAATTCTTTGCCATTTAGACTGACTTCTATTGGAGTATGCTGGACGTTTCAAAATGCATGCACATATAGACAGGGTATGTGAACAGTGTAACAAAACATATTGACAGACAAAAGCAGAAAATGGTGGCAATCAACATTTTCTTCTTTTGTTTCAATACCTAAGAAAAGTATTGAGACAAAACAGAACATAACGATAACCAGTTTATTGTCGTCTACGTTCTAAAACGTCGTAACTACATCTTATTCAAGCTGTAGTTACGATTTTTTCGAACGTGACCGACGATGTTCTCCCTTTGTCACATTATTTCAATGCTGTACTTTAGACACGTAAAATCTTTATCACAATTCAGTTTCTCGTGTGCAGCGGCATCAATTTTGACAGCCATATTTTACTCGTTTTTGGGAATGGTTATATGTCTGCAGTCAGAAGAGCATCCAATTCATATTTGTGTGTTGTTAAGTCACGCAAAATTTGATATTCACAGAAACCTATCAATAATGTACGAGAGATCGATATGGCCTGGAATATTTGGTCGCTTTTCAACAAAAACCTCGTAACTGTGGCCTGTTTTAAGCTGCAGTTACGTTGTTTTGTTGATATTCAGCGATATTCCTCTTATTTGTGACTCTTTCGGTGGAAAGGGGCCATCTGGAGTTTTGATCTATTACCAGACGGGAACATTTAACTGTAGACAGGTCCAAATTCAAAGACGTTGCCGACGACAATTTAAATCGAATGATCTTTTAACATGTTTGGTCGTTATGCGTAGAAAACATTGTGGAAAATGAAGAATAACAGAATTTGAAAGTTTTCTTTCCCGCATCGAGTGTATTTGTACAAATGACCAAACTGTTAAAACAAATGTTGTTGATAACTTGTTTCATGTGATTCCAAACCTCGTTTTTAATTATATTAAAAACAGGAAATGGTTAATTAACCCTTTTCCCCCCAAAAAACCGGGTTATGACGTCCCTATTAGAAATGGACTGGGAAAACATTGAGACAAAAGAATAAACTGCTGATCACCAGGAGTTTCTCTTTTTGTCTCAATATTGTCTATGTTATCTTATACACAAATTCTCTCTTTAACAACATCACTTTTGTCATCAGCAGCAGTTTTCAATTGGACCACCTTAAAAGTTTTTCTGTTTGGGAAAGGGTTAATTCAAACTTTCGAAAATATGCACCAGTTATAATATTTTGCAAAGTGACCAGGTTAGTCGAGTTTTAAGCAGGACCGATGTGTCTTGCACTGCCAATGATCCAATATTGTCTCATAACTTTTACAGATCTATAGTACAGTCACGATATTATGGCACATGTTGACATAGTTTGCATATATATATACATGTAAACAATGGCAAAAACGTTCTTCAATGTTCAACGAATTTTGTATGCGTTTGTTCGAATATTGCAGGTGTAGGACACCTGCAAGATTTCAACAAACGCGTATAAAAATGCAGTAGTTTGGAGATCGATATCGTGCAGTTTACATCTATAGGTAGGCCTATATTTTGTAAACAATTACCATAATATCGTGTCCGGACAATAGAGAGAGCATCAATAAACATGAACGCATTATGATGAATAATTGACAACAATGACTTAATTGGCCGTGGAATAACGCTCAACAGGGACGCAAACATGTATGCCATAATAATCATCATAATCGATATTATTGTTTGATCATTTTAGCATGAGACTGTGTATATTCCACCCGTACGTTAAATGGGGCCCATGCTAGGGTTTTCAGGGATCAGAACAACATAGAAACAGGCAAAGTATTGTTGCGTGATGTGTTGCATTATAGATCTAGGGCCAAAAAAGGAATTTTGGCGCTGATACCAAATTTTTCACAATCTATCAAAACAAGTTTCCCACAAATAAATGCATACTATAAATATAAAGTGCGGGCAAACTAATTATATACAGAATTGATTTAGAAGGACTAAATGAAATTCATTTGAAGTTTTCTTGGAAAGAAATAGGCCTAATGTAGCTTCCATACGATATTTATTGAATATATTTTTACCGGTTTGTATGTCCGACAACCTCAACCTAGCATGGGCTCAATTTAATCGTATAGCCCTTTCCCAAAAGGCAAAATTTTAGGGTGATCCACTTCAAAAACTGCCAAAAATGACAAAATGGATGTTATAAAGAGAGATTTTGTGTAAAATATTGCACAGAAAATATTGAGACAAAAGGAGAAACTGCTGGTTATCAGCACTTTCTTCTTTTGTTCCAATGTTTTCCCAAGCCTGTTCTGGTAGGGACGTCAAAACCAGGTCTTATTTGGCAAAGGGATAGTAGCGGGCCATTGTATATGTATTGAGTTTCAACACGGCCGGGAATCACGTGGCACAACAACAGCAACAACAACAACAATAACAGCAACAAAAACAACAACAACAACAACAACAAAAACAACAAAAACAATTGCAAAAGATCTTCAACAATGTTTTTTATACGGGACCGATTTGAATTATGTTTGATTGACGTAGAGGTGTTAAAGCGTCATGGATTTTGTGGATGTGGCGGATCTTTAAAACAGTACCCCATTAAAAGTTATTGCCGATCAATCCAAGTTTTGGTTGACCATCAATAACTTTTTATCTTGTTATGTTTAAATTTCTCTTTCGTTCACCCAATTCGGTGCATTGTCACGTCTTTTATGCTTCAAACCGTAATCAAATGATTCCATATCAAAAAAGAGTCTACTTAATAAAATGTCGAATACAGATTAATATATGTCACTGGATTCATCGTAATGTTTTCGTTCCTTCATATGGTTAATTTTGCAGGTTTTTCATCTACTTCGAAGTCTAAAACAAACAGACAGAACGACAGACGAACGTTTGTAGACGAAGATCAGCGAGCCGAGCGGAAGAAAAGAGACGTGTCAAACAATAGCTCATATACGAACGGTAACGATGGCAATAGCAGCACGATCGAAACGTCATCAGATAACGTCATTAGTCATAATGATGTCACAAAAAGACCAGAGTGGTTTAACGAACTTCAGAATCAAAATTGGTACGGCGCCGAATCTTATTTTAACAGAACCATCTACATAGAGAATCCAAATAAACGTAAGTTCTTTATAATATATGTATATTATTTATACACAAGTATAATACTCATTCAGAAACGTAGGCTATATAATCTGTATCTGCGATCGTGAATCATTTCACATTTCGATGCTTTTCTTCTAATAGAGCTTTAAAGCAGGCCTACAATGTTTATGAGGTAAAGAGACGATTTGGAGTTCAACAACTTTGATTGAAGGCCTGATACCATAAATGCATTCTTAGAATTGAATACCAATGCATAGCAAAAAGATATGAACAAATGTAAGTCTAGCTTTTATAAGATCTATACAAGAAAATTTTGATTCTGCTCTCATTATACGCTGGGTTCACCAGTGGCGTCCGGCGTCCGGACGGGCTTCCTTTGAGTGGCGTCCACTTCTTTGTAGGGAGCATAACTCTGTCACCTTAATTAAGTCTGATTGACTTGAGACTTGGCAGTTATATTCTCCTCATTATTACGGAGTGTAGTGTACAAGAATCTCAACTCTGCCTGACCTATTTTTGAGTTATTGCCCTTTGTTTTTTTTTCTTTGTTGAATATTGTCCGTGGTATATCTAGATAAGTGTAATAGCTAGGATTACGAAACTTAATGATTGTATAGATCTCATCGGGGGGGGGGGGGGGGGGTGCAGTGCATAAAATATAAACTCTACCTGGCTTATTTTCGGAGGAATTGTCCTTTGTTGTTGGCCAAAAATAATTATTTCTTTAAATGTGTGTTAAAAGGGAACCGGCCCTTATAAAATACACGAAATGATTAAGTCAGCATCTTAACTTTCATAACACAAATAGAGTTTTTTTGTCTTCATTGAAATTTATTTCGCAGTAAATTGAATGAGTTCTAAATATAAGTGTGCTCGAATTACAATGAACTGTTCTATTTAAGGTCTAGACCATAACATTATTAAACAAAACCAAAGCTATCTTTATTTCAATTATACCGTCTATATATATTATTAAGTAAATGTCAGGAGATGATCGACATTACTCTATTAGAACCAGATACCGCTATTTGATACCA
Source organism: Fragum sueziense (assembly GCA_963680895.1). Taxonomy (NCBI): domain Eukaryota; kingdom Metazoa; phylum Mollusca; class Bivalvia; order Cardiida; family Cardiidae; genus Fragum; species Fragum sueziense. The sequence goes on along the minus strand of OY804609.1, from coordinate 16,282,598 downwards.
ATGCTAACCCTTTCTCAAACAACCCATAGGTTTTTCGTGTACAGTTAGGGGCGAAAATATGTAATATTCGTACCATGAAAAAATCTTCCGTCGAAAATTAATAATATTCATCCCATGATAAGAATTCGTCCCAGAAAAATTAATAATATTCGTACCACGAAAAATTATATTCGTCCCACGAAAATTAATTTTCGTGGCAAGAACATTATTTTTTTCGTGGCACGAATATTATGTACTTTCGACCCTAACGGTACACCATAGGGTAAACATCTTTTACAAAGAGTCTGGTAGGAAATTCAAAATAGAGACATAATAAGAAAATGCCACAGTATGTTATCAGTATGGACTGTTTTATGTACCACATGTAAGATGTCTACATTTATTCATTTTATTTGGTCGTATTAGATTCCTATTGAATTGTGCTGGTCAGACAAAATTTGTGTTGTCTAGAAAACGTTTATTACAAATTGGTGGGTACAACAGGGACTGTATGTAATAATTGAAGGTCTACATCGTCGCTTTTCTGCAAAAACCTCGTAACTGCAGCTTAAAACAAGCTGCAGTTACGAGGTTTTTGAAGAAAAGCAGCGACATATTACATACCATGGGTAATCGATATACACCATAACATTTCGTGCTATGATCCCGTAGGAATAAGAACATAATTCTGCAACACTTGAGATATTGGGATCTTACAAGACCGATTCTGGAATGCAAAGTTTCGACACATTTTGGTGCAAAAGGGATACATGTTTTGCTATTCGTTTAAAACCATGTACATGGTCCACAAACATTACCCCGGGATATCTGTCTATCTTATGTCCCAAAACAATTCAGATTATATCAATTTAGAAGCTGTTTAAAACAATAAAAAACGGATGGTGATAAAAGTGAATTGAAAAAGAGAATCAGCACAGAAAATATTGGAACAGCAGGAGAAAAATGTCTCAATCTTTTCCCAATAGCTTTATATCTATTTAGACCCATTAGAGACGTTACAACCAGGTCTTACTTATGAAAGGTACCGCGACTATGGCGCAGTTAGTGGCGCGGACTCACAACCAAGAAGTCCCTGGTCCGTATCCCGATCGCCGAAACTATCCTTTTGGACCAAATTTCTTCGACCAATGTTTTCATAATGGTTAACCGTCATATCGTCCCTTGACAGCCAGAAGTGGCTATCAGCAGTTAAATTTTAATTGCTGATAGCCACTTCTGGCTGTCAAGGGACGATATGTGGGCGAGCAGCTGAAGGCTCGATAAAGATGTTGTGGTAGTACTAGTATGATAAGTGACAAGAATCAATTATCATATGCTCCATCCGCCGTGATATGACCATATCAATTAAATGGGACTTTAAACCCCAGTCAAAAAAAATCAACTTGCTTGCAAAATTGTTAGAAAGGAAACCCCGTAAAAGCTATGGGTACGGAAGGTATAATACGTAGCTCAATTGCGATATTTTGAGTTATCATACACTTAGGCTCTATATCGCTAGTAATATAATAGACACCAAGAGGGTCATTTTATTGATTATGCAAACGAAACTTGTAACCCATAATTGTTTGTTCCACAACAGAGTTCAATGTTATACCGAAGTACTCTATTATTTGTATGATTTTATTGCCCCGCAGTGATGCATTCGATATTATTTTACGCCATCCCCGAAAACGCCTGGTCTCTGATTTGCTCAAGATTCCGAGGATACCTTTGAACCAAATTTTGAAAAGGGACCTTTATTGTACCATAGAAAATCTTGGATCCAGATCATCCTTTGCTCACGCAAAGTCTGATCAAGATCTATAACACCATGATCACCAACCATAGCAAATGTAATAAAGCAGATCGGATCCTAACGCATTCGATGGACGTGGTGGATTGTTTTTAAAATCAGCTGATAAAAAAGTTATTGAAGCCTAACTAAAATTTCGGTTGATCTTCAAAAACTTTTAATCAGTTTACTTTCAAAACTCCACCACGTCCAGCTTATTCCTGGCATTTTCCCACCTTCTCTACTTCAAACCAAATTCGTATTGGTCAAGTATTAACAAAAATATTGATGGTTTTCTTAAATTCTGGGTCACGTGATTAAACACCGTAGGTAAAAATAACATTCCAGGTTCAAAAAATCATAACAGAGTAAACCTTCCTTTGGGACTATAAGCTTGACGGATCATAATTTCAGAAAACCATTGTATGTGTCATTCTAAAAGATAACATCATGATTCAAGCCACATCTGGTCACCATATATGATACTAGCCCCAATTCTCAACGGATTAGCTCCATATATATTCATGTAAAACTCTTTCCTTAACGGCAAAACTTTATATGAAGCTGTTGCAGACGACAAAACGGATGCCAATAGAATTATAAGTTAACTCTATGACACAGAAAATCTTGAGACAAAAGGTTGAAATCCTGGTTGTTCGCATTTTCTTATTTTGTCGATTTCTTCTCCAAAGTGTTTTTATTAGGGACATCAATAAGGTCTTGTTTGGGAAAGAATTAAGTAAGATAAATGTTCATAAAAATTGACTACGATGCTCTCCCATTATGCAAATGTCGTCAATTCTGGCCTTACTGACTTAATTCGACATGGAATATGGCAATAATGACAAGAAGGGTTATCCTTTTAGTGAACAATCAATAACTATACATGTTTTTAGTTTCAATCCATATTCCACCGTGGTCTGTTGCTCATTTAAGCACGGTTCTGAGTAAGGCGACGATGAATTAACCACGATGGCATGTTGAATAGATACTCCAACGTTATTCTGAATCCCGCCAAACAATAAAACATAAATCAATTTACTAATCATAGGTTATAAAGATATCAATATGATGATAATCAGTATTTTGATGTATTGTCCACCCAAATTAACCAGGGACAACTTAATTTTCGTGCGCTAAGTCCGTTAGTTGAGTGTCTTAACAAAACATTGCCGAGGTATTGTTAAACCGAAGTGACCGTGCGGTATGAATATTTATAAACAAACGTAATCGTCTGCAATATTGACAATAATGAGCGCAAGGTTACTTCGGTTCAATAATAGGATCATTATAAAGGCCACACGATAATTTGATCATTTGTTTATTTACATTGACCTGTCCATTGTTATTGAAAACAGTTCACAGATTACGATTTTAGAAAGTATTCGTTTATGCACAGGTCGATGTGCAAGTCTGTGATAGCGCAGTGGAAAGACGTGGGACTTCTACTCGAACGAACCAAGTTCGATTCTACTAATAGACAGGCACAATTTTTATTTTTCAAGGATTTTCATTTATTCATTTATTTATTTTTTTATCATTCTTTTGTTTAATGTGTGCAGTTTAATCCATTTACAGACATCAATTACCGGTATGTAAATATTCCTAATTCTTTAAGGCGATACAAGAAACGCGCTTTTGAAATTTAAAAAGAAAAAGAGAAATCTTTGAGGAAATAAAAGTGCTCACTTTTTCATGCTTTTCTCTTTAAGTTTTCTGCGTGAAATGTCAAAGTAAAATATTTCTGGCCAAATTAAATGGAACGTTTTCATAATCCAGATCTTTTTTGTTTGCATGTTATTTATTTTTTTCTAAACATTTGTTGATATGTTAAAAATACATGATTTGTGATTTTTGTTGGAAGACCGTTTACAATAAAAACATATGCATATATTTGCATATTATATCCGTCGAGCAAAATGAAAAAATAAAAAAAACTTGGTTCAATAAAAAAAAAAAAAAAAAAAAAAAAAAACCGAAATAAAAATGAAATTTAATCAGAGGCGATTGTGAGTTTCGAACCCATACTAAAAGGCAACTTATGTTTTAAGTCTTCGACTGTTACCATTTGACCACTTTGACTTTTAAATATGTGTGACAAAAAGTATTTTATACCTAATCAACATTAAATCAATCAACCATGTCGGATAATTTACCTGGATTCCCGTACTTGACATCGACTCACCCGGGTCAGTGTAAAAATTATCGTTTTCAGTTTATACATATGCAGATGTCCCGGGTTAATCTTGCTGGACAATAATATTGACGAGACGATTTGCACGTGCGTCTCTACAATAACATGATTTTATAGATTAAAGGTATGTTTATAAACATCAGATTAGCGTGGGACATCTGTATTCATGAATATCGCAAAGGCTCCAGTTTCCACTTTCCGTGAAAGAATCAGGTTGAGTACATGGCAATTCATTTATGACATCTCACGGGCTGCAATGACGTTTTGTCGCCTGTTATATTTAATTTTTGAATTCTTCCATATTATAATTATAGGTACAAACGTATGTACACTTTGTCGTGCTTTGTTAGATGGTACACGAAAATGCCATTTTGCATGTATGATGTACATGTAACTTTACGCTCCTTGCAGTACAAATATTACAACAAAGAACAGTTGCGTGCCTAGAGGCATACATTCCGTACCAGATACATGCACCATGGTATATTAAAAGCATGGCGCCATGCAATCATGCAACGATAACACTCTCTCAATGTATGTCGTGACAACTTACCCTCCCCAGAATATCGCTGCTTTTCTTCGAAAACCTCGTATCTGCAGCTTGTTTTAAGCTGCAGATACGAGGTTTTCGCAGAAAAGCGACGATAAGCTTTTTGTTTCACGCCCCTTATAGTAAAACTTAGAGCAAGAATAAGAAAAGAAAGGAAATATAATTGACTCCATGTATATGTAACACAATGACGCTTTTTTGACGCTCAAAAGACAAATGCTTTAAAAACCCTGTTTAAAGATATCAAGTGCGTGTGTATTTGGACTAATTCAAAATTTTCTTTTTTTGTGCAAGAGGAAATTTAAATCAAATACCATGTAAGCTCTGCAGCGATATTGTTGACATGTAAACGAGAATTTGTGCCATCAAATCGATATGTTACATGTTATGAGAATTTTGCTGTCTTTATGGTCGTTTTCTTTTACTCGCCTAGGGTCTTTTTGGACAAGTTTTTATGCATGATAGTATCCTATTACACGATAAGTTTGGTCTTTATATAAAAAAAGAAAGAACATGTAAAACTTTTTTTTTAATTTACAAGATTTACTAAAACAAAGAAGAACCTTTATAAGAGGCATTGCTTATTATAAGAATATGTAAAACTTTTTTTCTTAATTTACAAGATTTCCTAATATAAACAAGAACCTTTGTAAGAAGCATTGCTTATTGTTGGCTAATTACGAAAATGCCTTTCAAAATGTGTTACTGTAGCAATTACTGTACTTTGCTAGATTATAGCAATCGTATGTATACGTTTGTACAATTTCTGCATTCGGACCATATTTCCAGCGTCTTTGCGTTTTAAGGAACTGGAAATTTAAATCAAATTCCACGTCTATGCGTTTAATGCAAGGGTAAATTTAAATCAAATATTATGTCGTCGCTTATCGTCGTAAACCTCGTATCTGCAGCTTATTTCAAACTGCAGATACGAGGTTTTCGTTGAAAAGCAACGATGTACAAGATCTTCAACAATATCGTTAACATGTAAACGAGAATTTGCACCATGTTTGTAAAACAGATCAAATCGATATCTTCAATGTAATGAGAATGTTGCTCCCTGTTTTTGTCGTTTTCTTTCAGCGTCGCCGGTCCCTCGAGAAAATCTGGCATGCCTGATACATTCTTCGAACGCAGTCATCTTTTAGAAAATTTACAGTTTACACTCAATATCTTGACATTTATCATCCCCAAATTTCTGCTTATCGCTGCATTTGTGTAAAAACTCCATAGCTACAGCTTTAAAGAAGCTGTCGTTACGATTTTTTAAGCAGAGCGACAAAATCGAGATTGTCCACCAGTATATTCTATTTAACCAAACTCACAACTACAGCTTTAAACAAGTCTGTAAACTATTGTAGAAATGAAGGGAGACGAAGTGCTGTTTTGCTGTAGATCTATACCGTTTTCAGTCTCAATTTGTTCGTACCTTTCCGATCTCGACGGTCTGTTATACGTAACATGTACATAACAACATGTCCAGAGAACAACTTAATACTTTTCCTGTTGTGCTTCATTCATTTCAATGTCGAGGAAGGAGGTTACTATTATACTACATTTGTCCAATGCACAACGTAACGATGGTGATTTGCTTGTATAATGTTGTGGAAAAGAAGGCAGGCAGACGCGCTATTTGCTGTAGACAGCTATATTTCTATCCTACTCCTATATATTAAGGTCCAACAGTTTGCTATAACAACATAACTAAAATAGAGAACAACACACGGTTACAATTAAACTGTATTTGTCCCATGTCCCTCGAAAGTGATTTGCTTATATACTGTTGTGGAAAAGAAGAAGAACAGACCTGCAGTTTTGTTGCATGGATATTTATCTATTATTTCTTTTCATTTAGGTCCAACAGTCTGTTATAACAACAATACTAAAGTAGAGAACAACAATACTTAATTTGTCCCAGCGTCATGATATTATCTAGTGATTTTCTTGTATACTGTTTGGGAAAAGAAGGGGGACAAATGGGCAGTTTTACTATATTATTCCCATATTTTCAGGTCCGACAGTCTGTTATAACAACATAACTAAAGTAGAGAACAACACACGGTTACTATTGTACTTTATTTGTCCCATGTCCAGTGATGGTGATTTGCTTGTATACTGTTGTGGAAAAGAAGGAGAACAGACGTGTTGTCATAAAGAAACATACGACAAAGAACAACAAACAGATGAAGAAACCGTCTTTAATGATATAGATTTAGTGTAAGTAATGCCTCATTTTCTTACAAGGATTTTTTTAGAACTGATTTAAGTATAGCTGGATTATGTGCTTCTATTTATAAAAACGGCTTAGGTATAGCGGGAACATGTATTTCTATTTTTAGAACCAATTTAAGTATAGCTGGATCATATATTTCTATGTTCTAAACTGGTTTAAGTATAGCGGGAGCGTGTATTTCTATTTGCAGAACTGGTTTAAGTATAGCGGGATCATGTATAAAAATTTCTATTTATAGAACTGGTTTAAGTATAGTGGGAGCATGTATTTTATCATTTTTAGAACCGGTTTAAGTATAGCGGGATTATGAATTTCTATCTATAGAACTGGTTTGAGTATAGCGGGAGCATGTATTTCTATTTATAGTACTGGTTGAATATAACAGGACAACCTATTTCTATTTTTAGAACTGGTTTAAGTATAGCGGGAGCGTGTGCCGCCTGTATCACCTTGTGTATGTTATTGTACTGCTGTTGTTGTCAGAGACGACCAGAAATACATGACGGGATCAAACTGATGTGGGTCAGAAGGTCCTTCGGTAAAGAGCGTAAGTAAATATGCTTCCTCGTAAACCCATGTATCGCACATGCTAAGATATTTTGTCCCCTGAGACAAATGGCTAGTAAGGATTTGAATAAGCAGACGAGAATCGGATAGCGAAAGATCCAATTCAATCAGCGATCTCTTGCTTTGACAGTCGTTGTTCGTTGAATCTTCCACCGAATATGACCAAGCAAGATGATGACAGCAAACGTTTAAGTTGAAGTGCATTCCGAAGAAAAATCAATAAATCGTCCCATTGGTCAAATCAGCGTGTCATGTACGATACCTGGGTTTCCGTTGATGATATGCAGAACCATGCTAACGACAAAACAGGACATCATGTAACACAATATTACATCGGTTACGTTTTAAATTCCATAACCACATTTCACTTCGTGAATAGCGTCTATACTATGATATAACCATGGCTTAGTGCTCCATTGTCACACTAAGATCATTTTTATATGCTCAGATTAATTTATATTTCACATGTCTTTGGCCCTTTCATGGATCAGAATGTGTCGAATAGTAGCTTTAAATGTTCGTATATATAAATTCTTCATCCTTAAAGTGATTTAAGTTAAATCATTTCCATAGAAACTAATAATCCAGGAATTTAGGGAGGAAACAAATTTTAAATACCGATAGTTTTTTATTCATGGTGGGAATGCATTGTGTTGGAGTCAGATTTATTTCTAAAGAATTGGAAACTTGGTATTCAGTAGAAGCCGTTTACCCTTTGTCAAGCAAAACACGTTTTTTACGTCCATTTAAGGAGATGATTTGGAAAATATTGAGACAAAAGAAGAAAATGCTGGTTACCAGCATTTTCTTCTTTTGTCTCAAAATTTTCCAGGTTATGATAAACATGTATTCTTTATCAAATACATGTAATACCAATTTCGTTGTCTAAAATAACTTTCATATTCAACTACCTGAAAATGAATGCCGTTATGGAAAGGGCTAAACATTATTACGGTGAAAATATCTCGGAAACTAACAAAAAAACATAGTCTGACCTTTAGAAGAGTGACACCATATACCGTGCGCCATTCCCCTGGGGTTTTCATGTTTTCATTCTCATGGCGTAATGCAGAATTGTCGTAAGTGCAAATAATTATATTTGTGCATACGATAGTTTTGAGCTAAACCCCCAATTATTGGCAATGAAATATTCAGACCATTACATTATTGTGTAATTTCTATACATATTGAGAATTTCATACAATTTCATCGTACTTAAGCTTACATGTATTCTTACTCTGTCAAATAAGGCCTGATTTGACATCCACGTGGAAAAAGCTTTGGAAATGACCAAGGAAAAATGTAATGTCCTCAGGTTAACGCATTCCATGTATAAAACACGCATTTCTTTTTACATGGACACTAACTAGTAGGAATTAATTTCATGAATTTAGATGTCTTTAATTCGATAAGCCGAAAATTTTGTCGTTTTGGAAATGGTTAGGATAATGTAGGTTTTCAAAACATATTTTGCTAAGTTAACAGTCTCATTTTTTCTAAGACCAAATGGGTTTTTGCTGACTTTATTGGCTATCTACTTACAAGTTGACGCCTTTATTACTTTCTTGGTTTTTGTTATTTTAGTAGAAAAATAACCATAAGACTCAACACGTCTTTTAGTTTGCTGTGGTATTCAGTTTTATTTTTTGAAAGTCAGATATGAGATAAAATATTTGCATCGAAACTTCGAATTTAAGAGAAACCCACGTTTTAAAGGCGGAAGACAGGTATTTTGGCATTTTTTCATCCAGTGCGGCTACTAAATCATAGTTCAAAATACACCATTCCTCCATTCAGAAATTAAGGGTGCCTTCAACAGATATTTTAATATCAACCAATATAAATATTTCATGGAACCTAATTGAATAAAATGAAATAAAACCCTTGACAAAATATGGTCATTGACAAAATCTAGTTGCTGTCATCAACATTCTTGAATTTCCAGAATGTGTTCCGAAATAATTTCTACCATGCTTGTCAAAACAAGGAATGTTTGGGAAAATGTTAACAGTCTAAACTTTTTGCCTTCTGGTAAATAGTTTAAAATTACTATACAGTCGACACTCGTTATGTCGACATCGGATAAGTCAAAATGCCGCTTAAGTCGAAGTGAAAGTCATGTCCCGTCCTTAAAAAATGAATTATCAAAAAGTTTAATCAAAATTATTTCGAAACAAATACAGCCATTGCAATTTAGTAGGAAAAGGATAGAAATTGCTCGTTTCGAGCAATTTCTTTCCTTTTCCTACAATATTTCAATCATGGATACATATGATGCCCATGAAAAATGGTTAAATATCATTTTCATAAAAAAATGATCAAAGTCGGATGAGTCGAGCTCCGGATGTGTTTAGGTATTTTGAAGACCCCTCTGACTTCGACAAAACGAGTGTCGACTGTATTTTGAAGTTGTTGCTGAATAGTCGAAAAAAGTCTTGGAAGTAGACACTGTTATGACATATTGTATTTTCATCTGACCACAAAATATATTCCTTGTCAACGATGCAATATTTTGGCTTGAAATTTAATGAATTTTCATATGAAAATATGTTGTTTTTTATGTAAAAAATTTGGTAGAATTAACGAAAAAATATTGAAATGTCTCTTTAAAGGGACATAACATTTCAATTTCATTTTTTTTAAGTATGTCTTGATGCAAAAATCAGTTGTTTTAATGCGTATAAATGCTATCAGTTTTTTAAGTTGTTTTTGATAAGCGAAAAATATGCCTTTAAGGGGGAATGCTCCAGTTTCCTATTTTTCTTTCCCAATAATAGAATTTATCTATATTTTGTATGTTGAAATTACATGTTATCACCAATTGAAAAATAACATAAAAATGGATGGTCAACGATCTTGTTTGAATTTTTTAGGCATTCGTATCACATACCCCTACATCGCAAAAATGCACAATTTCTTGCACCTGTCCAAGGTCACTAAAATGCTAATAGAATGCTGTATATTGATCGTTTAGTCCCAAAAACGGATTTAAAGTAACGTCTTACATTTAATAACAACGGAAAACCCAAAATATGTGCTATTATAAACGCGTAAATGTATAAAACAGCATGCTCACGTGTTCGGTTTGATCAACGAAGCTTGAGTGTTTTATGTCAAAATTTGTATATTTTTGGAAATATTGTAAGTTCTACATAATAGAATTTGATAAAACTCCCTCATTGTATTAAGCAACATGTCCTGGTAATAATTCAAAAAGAAAATGTATAGATCAGCGCACTTATTAGTGAATTACAGAATTTTTTATCAGCTACACATGAATAAAATGACGCAAAACAGTGGTAAATGCATACACACTTACGACTGTCTTGCTCTAAATAATCGATTTCCATATTGAGGAAATAAGTTTCGCATAATAAATACGCTTTTACCGTCGAAAATGGTAAATTGTAATGATGTGTTATATTATTGAAATTATAGTAGCGAAACATATTGGTACGAAAGATTTAATTTACTACAGTAATGACCGAGTGTTCCGAAAAACTGGAGCATTCCCTCTTAAAGTTGAGACAGAAATGGCAAAATCCATTTCATATGAAAATATGCTCTTTGAGATGAAAATAAAAGTAAAAGTCTTTAATGAATATTTATGAAATGTCTCTTTAATCCTTTTCAGTCAGTAGATTAGAACAACCCACATACCCAAATCACCTTGCTGTTGTGAGCAGCAGCCGTGCCGCTAGTCGGTCAGGGAGTCGGTCCGGTAGCCGGCTCGGTAGCCGTCAGGGCAGCAGAAACGCTAGCCGGGGACCTAGCCCGTCCGTCAGTAGACGAGCTTCGTATGAACGATCGCCTTCAAAGAAACATAAAGGTACGGCACTGAGCTACAGACAAGCGGGGGGTTATTGCTTTTTAAAGTGCAATATAATTATGTAATTAATTCGAGCGATCGGGATAAATACCCATAACATAGGGTATGAATTGGAAATACAGAAAGTTAGAATGTCTTTACACCCTCCCATCTGTAGCTCTGTCATGTGTGCATATAAATGGTTTATCTAAATACGCCGGTGCTCTGATTCGAATGTCTGAAAAGTTAGACTATCTATATAATTTTGTCCAATGAAGCATCAGTTGAATAATTCGTCGTTGCCATTGCAAAACATTGTAGCTACAGCTTAAATGAATAAAACTTGAGAGGTTTTGCATGTACATCGACGAATTATCACATTAGTAACTAAAATGGATATGTTTATAAAGCTTCTGCGTCTTTTTCAGACATAAGATATCATGTAGATATGTAAATATTATAAAAGAAGCAGGAAAGTTTATTATTGTCATACCGCATGGTCGTAGATCTCTATATAGCTCACAATACACTGTAAATGAATTGGTGGTAGAGCAATTCTAGCTATTAGCTAGAGATGCCCTGCCAGGTCATTTATTGTGAGCTATACTTAGTGTTTATAATAAAATTACAAATTCGCAATTACAATTGCAGCTAGTACAAGTAGTGAGAGTCAAAAGTTAACGGTGGATATCCCTAGTTCTGTGGTTATAACTGTTACAACACCTTCAGATGAACACGGACCAACTAATACGTACACTTTTGTGTTCCATAGACATAAACAAATGAGCCAAGATCTAAAAACAAGGTCCCTTAAGGCTTTTCAGCCCAACATGATTCAAGATCAGCCTGCGTACACACACAGTCTGATCATGAACCATGTTGGTCTCCAATTGCATGTTCGAGATATGTAGCAACTGTGAGGCAGCAGCATGGTTACCAGTGACACGGCTTTTAATCACAGGGTGATGATGAAATTCGACTGTCTTAAATGCAATAAGGGACATCTTTTCCAGGTCCTGTCTGAAATATATAACAAAATGATGCTGTAATCATTAATTATCAATTACAGTCACATCCGATACGAGTAGTGAACGACAAAAGTTAACGGTGGATATCCCTAGTTCTGTAGTTATAACTGTTACAACACCTTCAAATGAGCACGGACCAACTAATACGCTTTTGTGATCCATGGACATAAACAAATGTGTAACAAAATAATGTTTTATTTTATAGTTTGTAGCTAGTACAAGTAGTGAACGACAAAAGTTAACGGTGGATATCCCTAGTTCTGTGGGTAAAATTGCTACAACACCTTCAGAGAAGCACGGGCCAACTAATTCACTTTTGTGTTCCATGGACATAAACAAATGTGTAACAAAGATCTAGAAACAAGGTCCTTTAAGGCTTTTGAGCCCAACCTGGTTCAAGATCAGCCTGCGTAGACACGCAGTCTGATCATGAACCACGTTGGTCTCAAATAGCTCATTCTCGACCTGTCTCTGTCCGAATCGCTTATTATTAACCATCCCGAGGTGGTCAACACAAAAGTTTTGCATATTTTTTTTAAAAAAAAATCATTTTTTTCAATTAGACCATCCGTTACCGTCGCCCTTTAAGGCTTTTGAGCCCAACCTGGTTCAAGATCAGCCTGCGTAGACACGCAGTCTGATCATGAACCACGTTGGTCTCAAATAGCTCATTCTCGACCTGTAGCACCCTGATACAGCATCATGGATACAGGGCAAACGGTTTTTAGGATGATGGTGAGATTCGAATTTCTCAAATGCAAAAAGGGACCTTCTTTCCAGATCTTGGCTGAAATATATAACAAAATGATGCTGTAATCATTAATTATTAATTACAGTCACAGCCGGTACGAGTAGTGAACGACAAAAGTTAACGGTAGATATTCCTAGTTCTGTGGTTATAACTGTTACAACACCTTCAGATGAACATGGGCCAACTAATCCGCTTCTCAAATCCGTGGATTAAATTGAGGTAAATTATTAAGCGATTAATGGTTAAGTCAATTGAAATAGGACAAGTTCGGAATGATAGGATATCCATAACAATGCCAGGAATCAATACACAGCATTTTACAACAATTACAGATAATCTTCAACAATTTTGTTGAAAAAAAAAACTGATTTCAACTCGGTTTTGATGATATTGTGAAAATATGCCAGGAATTTGTTAGGTGGTGTGGACTTTTTTTAACAGCATCTGTTCAAAAGCTATTCACGACCAAACACAATTTTGTTTGGTCGTCAATGTTGTGTGTTTTTAAAGAGGTGTTATTAAAAAGATCTACCATATCCAGGATATCTATATTCCTTTATCGAGTTATCAGGGCACTCTCTTTTACAGAGGCTCTTTCACTTCGCCTCTGTACAAGGCTGTGGAAGAGTATGAAAAATAACTAGTATATGCACGGTGGGGATTGTGCATGATGGGATGGATAACGAATATGGAGTATACGGACAAATTTTGCCTCGCTTCAGGTAAGAAATTGTGCAATAACTTTCTTATTTCTGCTCCAATTTTCAAGCGGTTTATTGCATGTACCCCGCATTAGTGAGCTCTTTCCTTGGATATATGACTTGTTTTTAGAATCTTTGTACTTTGTCCAAAAATTGATCCCAACCGACCAGAAAAACGACAAAAAATACAGGCCCTTTTTCTAGTCGGTTGGGATCGGTTTTTTAGAAAAGTACAGAGAAGTTCCAGATAAATAATACATCTGAGAAAAGGGCTCAGTAAGACGGAGTACATGCAACAAACCGCATGAAAATTGACGCAGAAATAAGAAAGTTATTGCACAAATTCTTTCCTGAAGCGTGGTTAAATTGGCCGTAGTCGTTACCATTTCGCGTTCTGGTCGGTTGGGACAATATTTCGGAAAAAGTATCATGAGTTATCTAATATGTCATACATCCGATGAAAGAGCTCGATAAGGCGGGGTACATGCAGCAAACCGCTTGAAAATTGTAGAAATAACAGAGTTATTGCAAAATGTCTTACCTGAAGCGAGGCGAGTTGACATCAAATTTTGTGCAATAAATAGACTCAGTTAAACCGTTATGTTTTGATAAACCGTCGGTGTTGTTATAACATCTCGTAACTACGGTTTGATTCAAGCCGTAGTTACGAGATTTTATAACAACACCAACGAAATACTATTTATTTGTCCGAAATTACGTCACGCTTTACTTGATAAATCGTTCCCTATTGTCGGTAGTCGTTATTCATCCCATCATGCACAATCCCCACGGTGATATGAGTAACCTAGGAGGTTTGAAAAAGCAGTCCCATTTTAATTAGATCAATACTTTAATTTGAGAGCACTTCTGATGCAAACAGAATGATATTTTCTTTCTCCTAATGAATAGTACAAGAAATGAAACATTAACACAGTAATTAGAGGCTTTACCCTTCGGTAGACCACGATTCGTGGACTCTAGCCGAGATAGCCCATTTGCAAAGATGATATATGAAGAGCAACGAACGATTACTTTGTGGGGAGAATGATATCAGGGCATAAACTTGTGGTTTTACCGCGCCTAGATCTGTTGCCTTGTTTCATATATGTGTATCTTAATCAGTGTCCATCAATATTTTCAGATACAGAATACAAAGACAGGTACAGCTTACAACCAAAGTGTTGACAATCAACAACGTGTCTTGAAAAAACTGAGGTCCATTTTTTACACCGTGTGCTTTTACATGTATCAGTTTCCCAAAGTACAAAGTTTTACTGCCACAGTGGTACAAATTCACAGCTATCAAGCAAAGAGTGTAAATGAGCCAGGATCTGGAAAAGGGTCCTTTAACCATTTCCCAAACGACAAAACTTTAGGGTAATCCACTTCAAAAACTCCCACCAATGACAAAATTATTGTTATTATAGATAGGATTTGTGTAAAATATGACATAGAAAATATTGAGACAAAAGGAGAAACTGCTGGTTATCAGCAGTTTCTTCTTTTGTTTCAATGTTTTCCCATGCCCTTTTTATTAGGGACGTCAAAACCAGGTCTTGTTTGGGAAAGGGTTAAAGCTTTTGAGCCCAACATGTTTCCAGATCAGCCTGCGTATACACGCAGCCTTGTCAGGCAATATGCTGTTCTACATTAACTTCTTCGTGATCTGCCTTAGCCAGAAAAGAGCAGTATGGGTGTCTGCCAGGCTCCACTTAAGCACTGACTGGTCTTAAAATATGGCTACCTTAAATGCTTTAAAGGACCTCTTTCTATATTCTGGCTCAATTGTGTTTCAACTTCCCAAAGCACACAGTTATACTGAAACAGTGGTACAAATTCACAGCTGCCCAGCAGCAAGTGTAAATGAGCCTGCCAGGATCTTGAAAAGGGTCCCTTACAGGATTTGAGACAGCTGTGTTCCACGATCAGTCTGTACATAAGCCGTTTCACCGGGATCTATGCTGCTGTCTTACAGTTGCTACAGGTCACGAATATTCTATATATATTGGAGAACAGAATGATTCATGATCAG
Source organism: Fragum sueziense (assembly GCA_963680895.1). Lineage (NCBI taxonomy): Eukaryota > Metazoa > Mollusca > Bivalvia > Cardiida > Cardiidae > Fragum > Fragum sueziense. The sequence continues at coordinate 16,266,963 of OY804609.1, read as the reverse complement.
ACTGCGTATATACACAGGCTGATTTTGAACAATGTTTGGTTAAAACCCCTTAAAGGACTTTTCCAGATTCGGCTCAAATTTTTTTTGGTTCTATGAAAAGTTTAATGAATACGTAAAGTATTTTACAAAAAAAAAAGAGAAAATGCTGGTAATCTGCATTTTCCTTGTTTCCTTCAATGTGGTTTGAGAGCTTTTCTATGAAATACATGAAATTAAAAGCCACGGAGTGTTTGGAAGGGACAAAAAATGGACAATTGTTATCAAGCATCAATAAAACGATGAAAGAATAATGATTCGCCAAGTTGTCCATTTATGTGCCTCAACATCCATTTTGTGACGTCATTAAATTGAATGCTATACCTCAAGGTAAATAATGCATTTTAGATCCGGGACTTTTCGGCATTGATACAACTTAACAATGGAAACAACAAGATGTCCCCTTATGTGCCTCGAATTTCATTTTGTGGCGTCATTAGAGCACATAGAGCAATGAGAAAGTTCGACACTGTCGTAATTAAAAAATGGTGTCCAACAAATGGGACTGTTTGAGGATACTTCTTTCTTACTGAGGAAGCCTATTCAGGACATTTTTGTATCAACGAAGAACAGTAGCCTACTCGCACACAACGGTTATTTGGATATAATTGCCTCGAAAGTAAAGGAAGTCATATGAAAGCACGTGGACGGGGTATAAGAATTATTTATGAACATCAAATTTTCTTAGCGCCCTTGAAATATGTATTTGTGAAAATATGAAAATATCTTCGTTTTTCATCGCAAAACCTTTAAACAAAGCTGTAAGTACGAGAAATTCGAAGAAAGGAACGATATTTTATTTAGATCCATATGTTTTGTTTTACTCTTTAACTCTCCTGATATTGTTTGGGAAAAACGTCAAAATTTCTCACAATGTTCAAATACAAAGTGAATGAGAGTTTCATTCGTATCATATAAAATTATGTGGTATCTCCCATTGCGCATAAAATCCCTATTTGGGACACAACTTCTTATATCAAACATTTCCCGAACGGCAAAATTTTAGGGTTGTCCAATTTGAAAGATGCTGCAGAAGACTAAAGGAATGTTGCTAAAGAAGGGAATTATTCAAAGAATAACGCAGGAAATAATTAGGCAAACGGAGAAAGTGCTGATCCTCAGCACTTTCTTCTTTTGCCTTGATACTTTACCGAATCATTTCTACCAGGGACGTCAAAGCCTGGTCTTGTTTGGGAAATACGAGTTGAAATATCAGAATTTTATATATAAATACAAGTTTACGGCTTTTGAAAAGTGATATGTCAATTGTTATTTATTATGCCCCCTTTCGAAGAAAATGGGGGTATATTGTTTTGCAAGTGTCGGTCGGTCGGTCGGTCGGTCGGTAGGTCGGTCCGTCGGTCCGTCGGTCTGTCCGTAGACCAAACTTTGTCCGGAGCATAACTCGAAAAGTATTAAAGGTAGAATCATGAAACTTCATAGGTGGATAGATCTCATTATGGAGAGGTGCAGTGCACAAGAACCGTAACTCTGCCGATCAATTTTTTGAATTATTGCCCTTTGTTGATTTTATAACTTGATTCTTGTCCGGAGCATAACTCAAAAAGTATGTAAGGTAGAATCATGAAACTTTACAGGTGGATAGATCTCATTATGGAGAGGTGCAGTGCACAAGAACCGTAAGTCTGCTGATCAAATTTTTTGAGTTATTGCCCTTTGTTGATTTTCAAACTTGATTCTTGTCCGGAGCATAACTAAAAAATTATGTTAGGTAGAATCATGAATCTTTACAGGTGGATAGATCTCATTATGGAGAGGTGCAGTGCACAAGAACCGTAACTCTGCTGATCATATTTTTTGAGTTATTGCCCTTTGTTGATTTTCAAACTTGATTATTGTCTGGTGCATAACTCATAAAGTATGTAAGGTAGAATCATGAAACTTTACAGGTGGATAGATCTCATTATGGAGAGGTGCAGTGCGCAAGAACAGTAATTCTGCCGATCAAATTTTATGAGTTATTGCCCTTTGTTGATTTTATAACTTGATTCTTGTCCGGAGCACAACTCAAAAAATATGTAAGGTAGAATCATGAAACTTTACAGGTGAATAGATTTCATTATGGAGAGGTGCAGTGCATAAGAACCGTAACTCTGCCAATCAAATTCTTGGAGTTATTGCCCTTTGTTGATTTTTACACTTAATTCTTAACCTTGCCTATATCTCTTGTCTTTTTACACATACAGCTTTGATATCTCACACATAGATACCTCCTATCAACATCGTTCACATGTAATCATGACCTTGGACCTTGTGACCTTGACCTTGGAGTTTGACCTACTTTAAAAAAATTAAACTGCATATATCTGATGACCTTTTACAAATACAGCCTTGATATTTCACACATGGACACATCTTACCAAGACCTTTCACAATTGACCATGCCCTTGGACTTTGTGACCTTGACCTTGGAGTTTAACCTACTTTTAAAAAACTTTAACCTGGCCGATATATCGTGTCCATTTACACATACAGCCTTGATATATGACACATGGAAACCTCCGACCTAAACCTATCACATACGACTATGACCTTGGACCATGTGGCCTTGACCTTGGAGTTTGACCTACTTTTAAAAAAATTAAACTGGGCCTATATCTTATGTGCTATTACACATACAGCCTTGGTATTTCACACATGGACACATCTTATCAAGGCCTTTCACATTTGACCATGACCTTGTGACCTTGACCTCGGACTTTGACCTACTTTAAAAAAAACTTTAATCTAGCCGATATATCATGTCCTTTTACACATACAGCCTTGATATTTGACACATGGACACCTACGACCAAGAACTTTCACATTTGACCATGACCTTGGACCTTGTGACCTTGACCTTGGTGTTTGACCTACTTTAATAATACATTAACCTGGCCTATATTTCATGTCATTTTACATATACAGCCTTGATATTTCACACATGGTCACTTCCAACCAAGATATTTCACTTTTGACCATGACCTTGGACCTTGACCTTGAATTTTGACCTACTTTTAAAAATCTTAAACTAGGCCTATATCTCATGTCCTGTTACCTATACAGTCTCAATATTTTACACATGGACACCTCCTACCAAGACCTTTCACATTTGACCATGACCTTGGCCTGTGTGACCTTGACCTTTGATTTTTACATACTTTTAGGAATATTTAACCTAGCCTTTATCTTATGTCCTATTACACCTACAGCCTTGATATTTCACACATAGACACCTCCTACCAAGACCTTTCACATTTGACCATGACCTTGAATATTGCAACCTTGACCTTGGAGTTTGACCTATTTTTAAAAAGACTGAAACCAGGCATATATATCACGTCCTTTTACACCTACAGCCTTGATATTTCACACATGGACACCTCCAACCAAGACCTTTCACATTTCACCATGACCTTGGACCTTGTTAACTTGACCTTGGACTTTGACCTATATCGAATGTAGGCCCTTGAGGGGGCATATATGTTTTACAAACATCTCTTGTTTTAATGTATATTTGCTCATTTTATTAATCATGTTTTAAATATTTAAGGACAATATTTGTGTATATAAGATGTTTTTATTGGTGTTGTATTCCATGATTATGAATTAAGAGCACATTTCAACGATTATTTTAAACATCATTGCATTCAAAACTTGTAAGTCACCACTTTGAGTTTTTACATATATATTTGAAATGCTCATAACTAATTTTAAGGTAGTCCACCCGTAATAAGGTTCGCACGACGTCGGAATCTTTCGGGCACGGTCGAAAACATTCGGCGGTGGAACTTTCAACCGCCGAATGTTCACGCGGCCGCGTCCGAATAGGTTCGGATCGGTAACGACGCCGGTGTTTCATGAATCTCAAAATTGCCACATTACGGGTATTCTACCTTAAAGATAATCACCCTCTTGTTAAAGTCCATTTTAGATTCATTTCAGCACATATGTTAAAATGTTGAATAAATAAAACTCTTGATGCTTACATGAAAGATTAGTACCACCATTCTGTTTTGCAATAAGACCGGCGATAAGCTGTTTTTCCAGATTCACGCTCAACTCGATTCAGGGGAGACAACATAGGTTAACTTTCAGTACGACTTACACATTCATTATGATCCTTAATCCATTCCCACTTAATGACTCTTTTTGACGCATAAAAAACCAAATCTTTGGAAAACATTGTGGAAAGTGAAGAAAAGTTAAAGTGACATTTCAGAATTTTTTGTCATAAATTTTACTTTTAATTTTATCTGAAAGAGCATATTTCCTTATGAAAATTCTGAAAATTTCAAGCCAAAATATTGCGCCGTTTACGAGAAATTTATATTTTTGTGTTAAAATTGAACAAATTGTTGTGGACAACAGTTCGGATTTGTATGCAATTTATCGATTATGTCTCAACTTTATATGCGTGTTTCTCGCTTATTGGCAACAACTTAAAAAACTAATAGTATTTTTACTCATTAGAATAACCAATCTTGGCATCAAGACATACTTTAAAAAAATGAAATTGGAATGAAATGTCCCTTTAAAGCTAGAGGCTGTTTAGAAAAGGCTTACCAGTTCCGAGTAACTTTATCTTGGAATGTTTTAAGGTAGAATACCAGTAATGAGATTCGCGCGACGTCGGATTATTCTGGCGACGTCGAAATCATTCTCTCCACCGCCGAATGTTTACGACCACATCCGAATCGGTTCGGATTCGTAACGACTCCGTTTATAAAAAGCCGATTTTTAATGAATCTCAAAATGGCCGCATTACGGGTATTCAACCTTAAACACTAATTCACCGATTAGGCTTTGTCATCATTTTGTAACAATATTCAGAATTTTTATATAATCGATTTCAATTTAACGATTTCTTGAAATTTGTTCATGTGCACATATTACATATTTATATTCCTTTGATCGTTTAAACCTTTCCAAAACTGGTTTTTCCGTACCTATTTATTACACAGAAATGTTTGGAAAACATTAAGAGAAAGGAAGTTAATGTTGATAATTCATAACCATATTTTCCTTTCACTGATTTTGTGTCCTGTTAGAGAATACATATTTTCACATTTTGTAACATTGAGTCTGTAGTTCGCTTTGGAAAAACGAAACAAAATAAGAAAGTAATCATGGTCAGCAGTTTCCTCATTTGTCTAAAAATTTTCAATGCTATATTGTACATACAAACATCTTTACATTCATTTTCAGAGCCATCGACAGCTTTCAAATATGAAAAATCTTATTTTTGGACGGGAAAGTTGAAAGCCAAAGTGTTGTGGCTGCCGACTTGAAACTTAGTAATTGTGGATTCAAATGTCAAGTCGTTTGAATACGCTTCAGTTCGTAAACAAAGGCTTTAAACCGAGACTTATTTCTTTAAGTTTTATTTAACTAATTCAAAACAATAAAGGACTGTCTGTTTTCATTTATTAACAATCCGGAAGTGACCAAGAGACTAAAGGTTTGACTGTCCCTGTTTGGAAGCCGTTACAGACAAAACAGTAGATAGTAGTAATAATAAACATACGCGTGTATCAAAGCACAATTTTTATTGAGGCAATGGAGAAAATTATAATTATCAGCATATATCTCTTTTGTCTCAATATTCACCAAGCCATTTATTTTATAGACTTACAAATCGGGTCTTGTTTAACCCTTTCCCAAACGGCAAAATTTTAGGGTTATCCACTTCAAAAACAAATGACCAAATGGAAGATATTAAAGGTAGAATTTGTGTAAAATATGGCATAGAAAATATTGAGACAAAAGGAGAAATTTCTGTTACAATATTTTTCCAAGCATTTTCTATTAGGGACGTCAAAACCAGGCCCTGATTTCTCGAAAAACTTAAGTATATTATCATGAGAACATGCTCAACTTCAAAGGAATACTCTCCAACGTTGAAGGGTATTCGATTGAAGTTCACGTGGATTTCGTGCGATTTGAGCACGGTGCTAAGATTTGAGCATGAAAACGTACTTAACTTTTTTCGAGAAACCGGGGCTTGGTCTTGTTTGGGAAAGGGTCTTACCCGTCGATTTATCTACTGAATGACATGATCAGATAAACAGCATTGATAAAGTGAACACTTTTGTTTAAACAATGTTTAATACGTTCAAACATTAAGTTGTTATAAATGATTCGAACGATTTTAAACCCTTTCCCAAACAAGGCTTGGTTTCGACGTCCTTGAAATAATATGCTTTGGAAAACATTGAGACAAAAGAAGAAAATGGTGATAATCAGTATTTTCTCCTTTTGTCTCAATATTTTCTGGGGCTTAATTTCACACAAATCCTATCTTTTTTATACCTGAGATTTGCTGTGTGCAACTCCTCTGGAATTCTTTTATTAGGTGCGCCAAATTCTCGCCCATTTTAATGAAAATCATCATATTGCAACATGGTTATTATTTTGAAGAAAAAAAACGTATATTTTTTTCATTTCTATTTTTTAAGTATCAGAGGTTGATCCCACTTCGATAACGAACAGTTGATACTCGTTATGTCGACATCGGCATTGACAAATAACTACTTGTGTCGAAATGTAAATCTGATACATTGCTTACATAGTATCAAGAAGAATCAATGAGAAACTAACAGAAATTGTTCGTAAAATAAATTTTATAATCGGAATAAAAGTTTGCGAACATATTCCCTCCTTCATCTACTATTATTTAACTATATACGGCTACTGTACATTTAACCGAATCCTGTACCAAAAAAGACCGGGTTTTGACTTTCCTATTACAAAAAAATGGGAAAACGTTAAGACAAAAGAAGAAAAAGCTTATAAGCAGCATTTTCATCGCTTGTCTCAATATTTGGCGTACTATATTGAACACAAATTCTGTATTTTACAACATCAATTTTGTCGTCGGCAGCAACTTTTAATCTGCCCCCCCCCCACCCCTTAAAGGGACATTTCATTCCGATTTCAATTTTTTAAAGTATATCTTGATGCCAAGATTGGTTATTCTGATGAGTATAAATACTATTCACTGGTGGTGAACTCGGACAAAGGGGGGAACATTTTTCATGAACACAAGGTACAGATACTTCATGTTTAAATGCGCGTTTAAAAACCAGTTTTAGTAGTTTGAGCATGTACACAACGATTTGCACGTGTTTATCCGCCCAAAACAATATGGACGAATCGGAGAGACACTTAGAGGCTATTGAGTATTGTCAGTTTTGTTATTTTATTTCTCTGACTGATTCTGAAGTTTGAATTACAATTCTTGGAGTAGAAGTTTTTTTCCGATGTGAAAATCGTAGTTAACGTTTTTTGAAGGGGACGTGTACGGTTAATTTATGATACCGTGAACATTTTCAATGGCTGTTCGAATTGCCATGACTTTTGTCCTAACAATAGAATGGGTTTTCGGTTAAATATGGATACATTGTAGGTGTTGTTATAAAATCCCGTAACTACAGCTTCAATAAAGTTGAGTTTGTGACGTTTTAGATTTACACCGACGAAGCACTAGTGTTTGTCCGAAAAAACGTCATTAGGTCTATATATAGCAGATAAAATTTATTCTTTTTCAAAGACGAATTAATGGTATACAATAATCATTTCCAAAACAATAGGCCTATCTGGTATTACAGCCCCCAATTAGAAGGCCACCATATAGATAGTGCTTCGTTTGCCCGTCCGTCCGTTTTTCTACCCGTCCGCCAATTTGTCTAGCTGACTGCTCTAGATGTCAAAATACATTGATTTTATATGTTGAGAAGTTAAAATGTGTGTACTAAATAAGACAATATGAAAGAAAAATATTAAGAAAAAAGGAGCCAAATTATTTTCAGTATAGATCTATTCTTCTTTTGATTCAATGTTTGCTATACGCACTTCAACGTCAATTACACAAAACGTGGGAACGACGTCGTATTGTTTGACGGCGATGTTATAAAGTTATGAAAACAGATCATGAACGTAAACTTTTGTTTCAGGAGAAATGTAGTGAGACGTCTTTTTTAACATTTTATCTTTAAGAAATCTAAAATATTGAAACAAATGGATTTAATTATAGAAGCACAAATATACTTCCCGTCATAAGAAAGTAGCCACTAAGTCTTGTCTAATGCAAATGGTCGCCAATTCTAGGATTATTCATAAATGTACCGAAATAAATACAAGATATTGAAGCATGGCAAGTAAATCGAAAACAGCCGAATTACCCCATTAATTAGGCTGTTTTCGATTTACTTGCCATGCTACAATTTTGAGACGACTCCAACACATCCAACGTCTACACGTGACGTCATTCCGACAAGACAACCATTATCGAAACGACTACCTGTGAAATCGACAGAAAAAGGCAAACGTTACAAATACGTAGATTGCTTCCTGAGTTGAGTTCTATCAGCAATAGAGGCTGCATCTATTGTTTTCTAAGGACAATTGCATAGCATGTATTAATACCAACTTTGTTCACACTCGAAAATGTCTTGTAAACGCGAATCTTATCCTTATCCACTTTCAGGAATTGTTACGTTAATAACAAGTATAGTAATACATTGACAATTATTGAAAGTAAAAGATTAAATGTGCATTTGTAAAATTTTATTCATGTACCGTATGCAGTCAAGGTGTTAATTCAAAAGGAAATGCACACAGTTAACTTTTCCCGTTAGTATACTTTAGAATGCATGCCCGTAGAAAGCAATTCCATATGGGCCTTGTCTGGGCCAGTGTCTAATATTGGGGGGTGGGGCTAAATTAGATTTGCCATAAGTTTTAAATGTGAAATGATGAAAATTCGGCATTTTTGCCAACTATGAGGGGGGGGGCGGGGGTTGGCTCCAGAGTCCCCCTGTTCGTACGGGCCTGGGATGTGTGAAACAGTGGATCCTCCTTAGAATAAATGGTGATAATGGTAATGACAAATATTACAGTATAGATCTGGAAACGTTCATTTAGGCTTTTGCGACCAACATGGATCCAGATCAGACTTTGCATGTGCACTGTCTGATCAAGATCCATCTTGTTCTCATTTAATAGCTTATTCTCCACCTGTACCAAATTTAAGAAGGCATAACGAAAATCTTACCGGTGAAACTCCACGGTAACGATAAAAATGATGATGATGATGATGATGATGATGATGATGATGATAATCTATGGTTAGATGCTCAAATCAGTGCAATATTACCGAATAAATGTTTAAATGTGCCGTTAAGTCCAGTGCAATCGATTAATTTATCAAACATGTGCTCATAAAACACCGTAGCTGGAAAAGATAACATCGCAAACATGCTGTAACGTTGTCACGAAGAAACCGTACAATGATTTTCAATGACATGGCACCGAAAACTGCCATTTACAGCCTTTATTTGTACATTTATATGTCTTTTTGTATACTTGCAATGCAAATAGATAAACATAAACAGTGATATCGTACCATTTCGTTCGGGCGATTAAGATCAACCCACATGATCTCAATATGCGCTTTGTGCACTTGCAATCCGTTTATACCATTTGAAAATAATGATCGATAAAACTGATATTTTCGTGCGTATTATAAATCTTATCTACATACCTTAGTAACTTCCATTTGAGTGCATCCTTTAAAAAAAGACGGAAAGAGAAGTAAAACAAAATGCCACGTGTATTGTTTACAAAAATCCGTATGTGCAATGAAGTACCTGTACCTTGTGTTCATGAAAAATGTTCCTCGCTTTGTCCGAGTTCACCACCAGTGCTATTGGTTTTTTGAAGTTGTTGCCAATAAGCGAGAAACACGCATATAAAGTTGAGATATAATCGATAAATTGCATACAAATCCGAACTGTTGTCCACAACAATTTGTTCAATTTTAACACAAAAATATAAATTTCTCGGAAACGGCGCAATATTTTGGCTCGAAATTTTCAGAATTTTCATAAGGAAATATGCTCTTTCAGGTAAAAATAAAAGTAAAATTTATGACAAAAAAATCTGAAATGTCACTTTAAAATACCGTATGGATATGGTTAAAACATTTTGATGCAATAATGTTTCCTTACAATTTAGCACACTTCGGATGTGTCGAATTCCGGTTATCTCGTTGTCAGTAGGTGTCATTTGTGATTTCGACATACCAAGTTTCAACTGTATACTTTGTTTTTACATTGTACATTTATAGATTGTGCACTTACAATGTTTTGTCTTTTCACTTTTATGCAATTTCTATATTAAAATTTATAAAATTGAAATTGTTTTTGAAGTCATTTTATTTCTGCATAATATTATGTAATGTTAACACACTGAAATATCTATCCAAAATAAAGGGTTGTGATTGGATGGAGTCTAAATTCTTTCTCAACTGCTATGGTCATATCGCGATGACTACTAGTCTAGAGTACCTAACCATATATTCCTGTCTTTTCGCTCACCAGTAGATCTACTACCACAATATTCTTATCGAGCCTCCAGCTGCTAGCGCACATACATTAACGATTATCAAACCATTGGTGAGTAAGAAATGTCAGAGAATATGTTTGGATAGAACCCGGGACCTCATGAGTAAGAGTCCGATGCGCTACCAATGATATCTTGCAGAAACCAGTCTTGATAATTTCATCTCTTCAAACAAAAGATTATACCTCAACTTTATTCCTTTACCCTTTCCCAAACGTCAAAATTTTAGGGTAATCCACTTCAAAAACTGCCACAAATGACAAATGGGTGTTATTAAAGATAGGATTTGTGTAAAATATGGCACAGAAAATATTGAGACAAAAGGAGAAACTGTTGATTATCAGCAGTTTCTTCTTTTGTTTCAATGTTTTCCCAAGCCTTTTCTAACAAAGACGTCAGAACCAGGTTTTGTTTGGGAAAGGGTTAACCGTTATCAAACCATTGGTGAGTGAGAAATGTCAGAAAGTATTGTAAACAATGTGGGATTTTCTTTAGATTCTTTTCACAATTGTTCTGCTATGAATGGATAATGAATAAATAAGCCTCAGGTTAGTACTAAGTGACCTTTTAATTTGTTTATTTAAAAATTTGTTGTAATTTTGAAGATTGTCCCAAAAGATAGATGTTACATCAATGACTCTGATAATCAAACTAAACCAAGTGCCAGGATTTACCCCTTATATAAACTTTTGATCACCTAGGTTACACCCTCATTAACCAATCACAGGTAATGAAAGGTGTCCCTGAGCCAATCAACACGTTCCTGGCAGTCCAGGAATCCTGGCTGCAAACAGACAATTCCTGGCCATTTCGGCCATATTGCCAGGAGCAAATCCTGTCACCTACAATTACTCTTAACATGAAAAAGATATGGAATAATCATATGAATAACTAGAAAATACACATAATAAGCTAACTTTTCATACCCTACATTATAGGCAAATGACTCTGATAAAGGAGATTAAGACCCTTGAAGTGGGAAGGTGGAAAGGATTCAAACTTTCCCTCCTTCCAAACTTCCAAGGTCAGAGCCAGGAATGGAATTACACATTTAATACCAAATTCCAAGAAAACAAATTTCTGCAAAGACAAACTTTAGACAAAATACATGTAGCATGTTTTTAACAATAAGAGGCACACTGCAGGTAGTTAGTGTAGATTATATTGTATAATTAAGTTTAGGTCAAAGGGAGATAATCCAAAATGGCTGAATTTACCAATATAGTAAATAGGCTACGTAGACTGATTGTAAGAATTAGGTAGGTAGGACTGGTCTTAGAAATGTGCAGAAAATGCCTAAAAACCCAACAGTAACAAAATATCACTCAATAAAGCTGCAGTAAAGTAGAATGACCAAGGCCAGGAATTGATACAATTCCTGGCAATGGAAAACTGGTGGGTGGGGTACATATTCTCTTACATTCACCCCCACTTAAAAAGAATAAAACCTTGAAACATTGATGATGATGATGATGATGATGATGATGATGATGATGATGATGATGATTATGATGATGATGATGATGATGATGATGATGATGATGATGATGATGATGATGATGATGATGATGATGATGATGATGATGATGATGATGATGATGATGATGATGATGATGATGATGATTACGAACAACATGAAGAAAATGTGATGTCTATGAAGATACGGTACAAAGTGAGTAATGAATTAATTACATTCTAATGGGAATATGGCTTATCAACTCCAGATATCCGTCAACAATACCTGGTTTCCGCAGATGACCTTGACTGGTGAGCATTTCTGCAAGCGCTACGCTCGCCTTGGTTTTCAAATAGTCCCGAACTGCGCAAAATTCAAATATCTCATACGAGCTGTTTGGTTCTTTTGCACAGTTGGCAAAGTCCCTGGGAGTCTAAGGAAATTATACATATCAAAAATCTCAAACTCATCTGAAGTTGGTAAGCCATCATTACCCTCATCCAATTTAAGCACAGCAGCCATGAAAACTAAACGTTTTTTCTCAGGTGTGAAAGAAGTCCAATTCTGTGGGGGCCAGACCACAGTTTGCTGGGTTGATTCATTCCTGAATGTCACTTGACATTCAGGAATGCTCCAATCCCTCAAAGCTGGAGGAAACAAAGGCACAGAGCCAGAGTACAACAGTGAAACGGCCCTCACAGAAATTGGGGAGATAAGATAAATTTCTCCTACATTAAACTGGCAAATATTAAAGGTGGGTGCTACTTTAGAACTCATTTCATAGTAGTCCTGACCTCGGACTTGTTTGCGATTGTTGCCATAATGTGATGGTGGTACACCGATCACATTTTGGTAGAGACTAGGTCTTGTTAGAAGTTTGACATAGTACATTAGATCTTTGTCACTAACAATGCATTCTAATGCACTACTGTCAAAAAAGACAATATCTTCAGTGAGTTCCAGCATTTCTGGTCTGCTGGGGGAATAACCAGGTGTAACTTTTGTTGCAATGAACTGATTTCCGCACTCATCTACAACATGAGGACTACTCTGACTAACACTGTCATCCCTCAACGGCGTGCCTACCGCTTGCAACCACCCAGATTCCCACAGTTGAAGTTCTCTGGAAGGAGCATTTAGAGCTGGAATAACCAGCTTCAGGGCCTCCATGGCTTGCCTAGCCTCGTCGGAAGAGGGTTGAGTTGGCGAAACGGGCCTGACATACTCCTGCGGGTTATGGCATAAGTAGAACCCATTCCCTTCACTAAAGAATGACTTATGTAAAGACTCGTATATATTTGGGTGTTTTTTCTCCACATGTTTCTTTAAATCACTTATTCTGCCCAGGGTAGTTTCCTTGGGGTAGCAGTAGGGACAGATAACGGATAAATGCTTGTGCTCGATGGCCACATGGTTCTTTAAAAACTTTTTACTGTTTTGTTCCGAACCACAAGTCCAGCATTGGTAAGCCATCGTCTGAAAAACACAATTAATAGACCATATAGTTCGAAAGATTCACTATTGACCTCTCATTTCAGATTAAAACCAGTATACAGTCTAAAGTTTACAGCAAAGGACCTTGAGACGACAAAGACAAAAAAATGTTCCTCACTCCATGACAAGTTTCGGTAATTTCCAAGTTAATGGAGATATGTTAAACCTCCTGCCACTTTTGAGAACCCATCCATTATGCCTGGCTGCGCGCTCTAACCATCATAACGGAAACAACAGCGTAGACAATGATCGGCCAAATCACTTCTACTTCACCACGAACTCTCCATAGTTCGACCCGTACAATGTCATTTCAAAGTGTCATATACATAAAACTCTAAGTAAACTGATTTCAATCACATAAAGTAAATTAATAATGTTGCCAGGCCATAGAATACCAACTATAAGCTAAAATACTTAAACTATGTTATAATTATGTTATTACTATTATTTTCCAGAAAGACTTCAAAAGACAACTGGACTGCATACTAATTGGGGTAAGAATAAAAACACATTTGTTTCAAAAGCTTTTGAATCCATTTCAGATTCGCAATTCCTTGATAAGGCCTCATTTTGTCTATATGGTAAATACTAGGTTTTGACCTACTCGACCTTTGAACAACATAAGTAGTGTCATCAATTTTTGCAGTTATAACACATGGCCCTTTCCATTTCGGAGCTAACTTTGTACAAACACCTACTTTCCGCGGCGGATCATATAGCCAGATTAATTCGTTTTTCGTGAAAGCTCTTTCCTTTGATTTTTGGTTATAATATGTCTTTCTATATATAGCATTTCGTTTCAGGGATTGTCTAGCTAACTGATGAGCACGCGTCAAGTTCGATTGTATTTGAATCACACGTTGATCTGTTGGAACAGAGGTACACTGAGGGGGTAGACCGATGATAGCTGATACCGGTAATCGTATCTCCTTACCAAGTGTCATCATATTCGGTGAGTAACCAGTATTTGAGTGTACTGAGGCTCTATAGGCCATCATGACCTGGGGTAGATAACGGTCCCATAGTTTTTGTTCATCTCTGCAGTACATAGACAACATGTCTGCTATACAACGATTCATGCGCTCAGTAACACCGTTCGCTTGTGGACGATTTACGGAAGTTTTCACTTTTCTAATTTCCAAAATCTCGCAAATTTCTTTAAACAATTTTGAGTCACCCACAGTCTGAAAGGAGAGTCATTGGAGCACCAAATCGGACCACGAAATTGTTCACAAACGCATCGTCTATAGTCCTTGCTTCCTGATCTGGGAGTGTAACAGCTTCACACCATTTGGTAAAACAATCGTTTATTACATGAACAAAACGATTTCCATTCTCTGTACAAGGCAGTGGACCTAAGATGTCCAAGGACACCTTTTCCATAGGTTCACCAACTAAATCCTGTCCTAACGGGGCTTTTGTAGGCTTATTAAGCTTGCGACTTGAGCAAGCATCACACTGTATAATGTACTTTTTGATGCTGTCAGTCATCGCAGGCCAATAGAAAGATTGTCTTATGCGACTAAGCATTTTCTCTGTACTTACGAGGGACGGTCGGAAAGTAGTTGGACTTTAAAGTTTTCGTGCTGCTGTCTCTCCATTTGCAACTGTATAAACACATTATATATTGGCGGAATCTACATCCATTTGCCAATAATGTGGTCAGTTTATTTTCAAAGATAGTTGTATATATACAATATTCTGTCCACAAATATGTGATAGGGGTTTACTGTATCATAGAGGAACAACAAGGGTAACCAAAACAAATAAACATTCTAGTCACTTTAGTCGCGAAGAAGTTAAGTTTTTGAACTACATTATCACTGAAGATTAAATGTGGGTTAATAATTCCGAACTTGGGATTAAAACTCAGTCAAAGCAGCTATGAAAACGAGCTGGTTCCCCACCCATGAAAAGATTAAGATGTTACCTTCGGCTGGTAGTCATGTTTGTTGCTTTTGTGGATTCACGAGGATTGATAGTTAGTCATTTCATGTCAAATGGTAAAAACTGTCATTGCCAAGTACAATTCTGAAGTAACTCATAAAAAAAAAAAAAACAAGAATAAATGCTGAAGTAAACGCGTCCCAGATTAGCAAAGAAAAATGTTTTCTACTTCACGATTACGCACGCTCCCATACCACCGCATCTACAGTGGAGATTATCACCTATTACCAATGACAAAAGTTGTTTTACTCTTCTTATAGCCCAGACCCTACCCCATATGACTTTTATTTGTGTCTAGAACTGATGAAAATGCTTGCTGGGAAGAAATTTGAGACCAGGGCACCTTTGATACCGGTGGTTACACAGTACCTAATACAGTGGGTCTACGTCATGGTTGATAGTGGGAAAAGTAAAGCTCCTATTAACATGGCAAAAATGCATAGACACAGATGGACAATTTGTCTAAACAGTGTAGAAAGAATTTTGTTAAAAAGTTAAATGGTTTTAGAGAACTAGTCAAAAGTCCAACTACTTTCCGACCGTCCCTCGTAAGTGTCCTGCTGTAGGTATGTCATGGTAAAAGTTCAGAACCTCATTCACAAGCTGCTTTGGGACAATGTATTTAAGAAATGTACTACAATCTGTCTCGACCCATCGTCGGAAAAGCAACCCATCTGTACATTCTAAACGATCAAACATTGACCAAAGTTTCTTTGTTATTGAAGAATGACCCGAAATGTCCTTCCAGTCTAAGGTTTTACCATCTTCTTTAGCACTGAGGATTATGCCTATGTCAGCATCTTGCATTTGTTTTTGTCTTAAATCGGCAATTGTCCACCCTTCTAACATGAACTGTTTATTTTGACTGATATTTCCACGTGTCACGACTCTAACCTGTTCACTGTCATTTTGATCTTCATTTTCAGAGTTCCTGTCGTTAGATGAGGATGAGCTAGTAACCAGTTTACCAGAATTCAGGATGCTTTCAGGTAAATCTTCGCTGTCTTGTTGATTAGAGACAGTTTCATTGTTTTCTTGCTTTGCGCAAACACGGCACAGGGGTCGGGATACAAAATCAGCATTCCTGTGTTGTGTTCCAGGTCTATGAGTTATTGTGATATCATAAGTTTCAACTGTTTGGAGCCATCGGGCTATCTGTCCACTAGGATTCTTAAGCTTCTTCAGCCAGCTAACAGCTGCATTATCAGTTCTCAGTAAGATCTTTTGACCAAAGAGATAATGATGAAAATGTTTAAGTGCTAAAATTACAGCCAAGAGTTCTCTCCTCATTGTACAATAGTTATGTTCATGTATGTTTAATGTTTTGCTGTAATAAGATAACACTCTTTCTTGTCCATCTTTAATCTGTGATAAGACTGCACCAGATGCATGATCAGAGCTGTCAGTGTCCAAAATCATTGTTTCTCCTGATCTCGGATAAGCTATAATTGGTGCTGAAATAAGGCTACTCTTCAGTGAATTAAATGCGGTATTTGCCTCCTCTGTCCAGCTAAATTGTATAAATTGTCTTGTATAAATATGTCTAGTTCGTTTCAGTCTTTTACCATCACCCTCCGATTCCCAAAACAGTTGTAAAGCTGTTGCCAGATATCACATGTGTACCATTTAAGTCAAAATTTAAGTCAAAAACGTAAAAAAGTCAAAAAGTAGGAACGTCTTAAGTCTTGAGACATTGATGAAACGCGACTTACGACTTAAATCTACCGTAAGTCATTTTTTAAGTCAAAAACACGTCTTAAATGGTTTGATGAAACAGGCCCCTGGACCTCAAGTTCGATGCACTACCAATGATATCTTTGCACACCAAAGAATCCACCTCCACTTTGTTCCTTATTGTTCTAATAACTGAAAGGTTATAAACGTTCGAGAGAATGGAAAAATGTTGATATAAACCGACATTTTATATTTTCCTGTTGTATTCTTTACGAGTACTAATGTCAACGACTACTATTACTACTCGTAAAGATTATTACAATTATAATAGATCGATGCGTTTCCTCAAAGAACCCCGTAATTGCAGCTTGAAGAAGCTGCAGTTACGAGGTTCTTTGAAGAAAATCGACGTTACGTTTAAATTTCTAACTTTTAAAAGTATTTTGAATATGTGGAGCCTGCAACTTGCTCAATTGTAGTAGTTCGAATGTATGCGGTTTGGGATGGTATTTAATTACGTGATACAAGGGAAAGGCATCTGCTATCATTTGTGTAAAACGTCCTGCCATAGGTTAGGTCAATAATGATTATCAGGTCTTAATATGAAAACGTTATCTCTAATTTTTCAAAAATTTCAAAATTGTTCACGGACTTACATTAAATTCGTTTAAATAGCCCACATGTAAGTTCCAATTATTTAAATTTTCTTGTGTTTCTTGAGACAAACGGACCAGTCAAAATATTAAAAGCCTATAATATATCACCACTTTTGAGCACATTCGATGAGACTCTTTAACGTCGGGTTCGAGGAAACAAATTTACATGAGAGATGCAACTTATACTTGCTTAAACCTGCAGATTTTCTTTTTATGGTATTATACGTGTTGTTGTCTTGAACATTTTCTTTTATTTAGATGATCCTAAAACTGTCTATAAAAATCACGCTTTCAAAAAAAAAATTTTTTTTTCTATGCCTTATTGTGGGGCTTGGGGAGTACGAAATGGGGATAGGAGTGGGGTAAATTGTCCATTTACGAGATTCTGATAATGACGACACATTCCAAAGTCAAAAAGAACAATCAGACGAATGCGCAAGAACAGAACACATCACTTCGCACTTGAACTTAATAAATAGAAATGAGCCTGGAATATAGAAATCTGGCGCTGTAGGCCATCATAAATCTAGATCAGATTGTGTATGTAAGAACTCTTATTAACCCGTCACCAAACGACGAAATCTTAAGGCGGTCTGAATTGAAAGATCCTGTAAACGACAATTTCAAGTGAATGAAATTTTCAACTTTTAGGCCTTTTTGTATGGAAAACATTGTGGGAAATGAAGAAATTGCTTGTCACAAGCAATTTCTTTATTTTCCATGATGTTTTCCATGGCCATTATTTTGTAGGGAGTCAAAAAGATCCATTGTGTGGTAATGGGTCAATAATACCTATGCTCTTCACCCATAGTTTCATTATATAGGCATGTAATCTCAGTTCGTAAGCAGTATAAATCTTAATCAGCCTGCTATTTTGCACAGATATAACTGAATCTATAGTTGTCATGCAAATGGTATTATGTCCATACTAATCCATTACCAGACGGCAAAAGGGTGGTCAAAATTTTGCAAGTGAAGGTTACTGATTTTTTATCCCATAGATATTTTCTCATACATTTTCCTTTTATTCTTTTCTGCAAGAGCATATCTTCTAATGAAAGCCTATACATTTTAAGCAAAATTATTGCCAAGTTTACGAGGATTTTTTTCTTAATTTCGCCTCAACGTAAAATCCGTTTCTTTTGGTTTATCAGCAACACCTAAAAAGCTAATGACATAATGGTGTATAAGCATTAGAATAACCAATATGGGCATCAATACATACTTTAAGAATGGGAATGGAATGTCTCTTTAATAAATTCTAGCTCAATATAACGATTAACAAATATGGCGGGTTTAAAATGCGAGAGAAGTTCCTTTTAAAAATATTTAGGCAAACAAAAAGGCAAACTACTTGAACGATTTCATAATTTTGTAACTAGTCATTTGAGGAATCTTCACATCTGATATCGATAAAATGATATACGACATGAAATTTTGATTGCGAGACTCTTCACCAGAAATTGATTTTTCGAGTAAGAAATTGATTAAAGTAGGCCACCTCTTATTACATTCAGGTGACGTCGGAATTATTCGGGCAACATCGTAAACGTAGAGCGTTCCATCGCCGAATGTTGACGACGTCACCCAAATAGGTTCGGATACGTAGCGAAAGTAAGCGACGTCGCACGGAAAATTCCGGCATCATGACGTGAATCTTATTAGGGCGAATAAACTGCTGAAAAAATCAGGTAACACAAGAAATACATATACATTTTTATGCACTTTCATATTATGAAAATTGTCGCGAAGGGCAAAGTGGATTCATAACTTATCTTATCAAACTCAATCTTTCACTATAACGTTTTCCTAAACTAAAAAGCTGTCTTAATTAATATGGGTGATGATACCGATGTCAATATGAACGATTTATAAAAGAGTTTTATACAAACATAACACAGAAAATCCCATGGGAAATAAAGAGAATGCTGATCATTGACATTTTCATCCTTTCTCTCAATATTTTCAAAAGTGTCCTCAATAATTCGCATCTAATCTCGGGTAAGTTACGAAAAGGTTTAAACAACGCCTATCGATAACGTTATCAAGCTAGTCACTCATCTATGGTTATGTTCATTCATTAACTTCTAACGGACTTGTCAAAATCTGAGGTATTGTTACAAATCCATCTTATTTCTGGAGTTTTTTTTTTCTTTTTTATTTCTATTGCAAAGAAATATTTGTTCTAAAAGAAACATCCCATTTCGTTTTTCAATGTGTGCTTTGATGCCAAGATTATTTATTCTAATGCGTTTAGATGCTATCAGTTTTTTGTTATTGTTTGATTGCTGCCGATAGTACTATACTATAATCCAATTTTTTTCACCTGACAGGGTGTGTCTAAGCAAAGAGGTTATTCGACGAGTTTACTGCTCGATATTTTGGTTAAGATAAGAGAAAAACGTGCGGCACGAGCATGAACACATTTCGAAATTGAAAGAATGTTCAATTGTAAAATGTGTTGTTATAAAACCACGTAACTACAGCCTGATACACACTGTAGTTATAATTCTTTGCAATAATACCGACGATTTACCGCTAAGCGGCAAGGCTGTTTCTCCTCAAGCTAAATGTAATGAACCGTTTATTTGGCTCCGCCCTGTCTCCCGAATAAAAACAGAATATACTAAGCCAAAAATGTTTTTAAATTTGTGACGGAAAAGGCAAAATCTGAGCACACGTGTCATTTTGTGTAGGTCACATTGTTACCACATGCGATATGTTATCTTAATTTAAGGAATTAGTAGGTCTAACGTAGTCTTCCTCATCTCACTGAACACTAGATGCCAGCAGAGTACATGTTTGAAAAAGAAAATCTGCTGGACCCCTCTATATTGTATATTACAATTTCTCAAATCATATTGGTTTTCACTGAATGATAAAGAACAATTATAACATCAAGAAACAACTCTTTATAAATATCATTTCGTGGAGTTTTTTATGTTAATGTTACTTGCAAATAACTAATATAACATTTAAACAATGCGATTTCTTGGTAGGATGGAAGTTGAATTTAGTGATGGTCTTCAATAGCTACAGAGGTCCATCTTTCCATAGGTGTTACCACAAATAGAAAGTGCGGGTAGGTAAAGTTAGATACAGACTCGGTTAAGACGGAATGAATGGACTTTATTTAAGATTTCTTTGGACAGAAATGTTTAAAATGCAAGCATTGGTGGCAGATATTGTCCGACCAAAATATCCGGATGGACGCACGTACTAGTATGAACTAACATCGAATCGAATATGTGCAGCTTCAACTTGCACAACGCATAGCGGTCTCAACAAGAATTGTATTATTCTAGAAAATCAATTTTGGAATTTTGTAAAGTGCTTTTATGTTAATGTGGGAAAATATCAAGATCAACAAAGAAACCTTGTTTGGCAGAATGAATACTTATAAAAATAGTCAAATGTTAACGCTTACACGTAGATCATCGTATGGAGGTGTTGTCAACAATTAAAATTATCATTATAACTAAATATTTAACATAATGGTAATTTCAGTTAGGACATTCTAATCATTACTGTTTGTGAATCCACGTCTCCAACATTCATTTAACATTAAGGAGTCCACTGACAGCTAAAATTAAACCCTTTATCCGACAAGATCATCTTTCTAATAAGCTGGTTTCAAAGTTTCATTATTTTTAAAACATAAACAGTGTTCTAATTTTGTCTTTCAAGTGTCTTTTCCGATCTTTCCCGCAGACGAAATTTGTAAAAATCTTTATGCTGGGCCGTATGACGTCAAACGATTGCAAGCCTGTGAATTCTGACACACGCATTTAAGGGGGAATGCTCCAGATTCCTAATTTTTTTTCCATGTAATAGAATTTGTCTATATTTTGTATGTTGAAATTACATGTTATTACCAATTGAAAAATAAAATAAAAATGGATGGTCAGCGATCTTGAGTGAATTTTATAGCCATTCGTATCACATATCCTTACAGCGAAAAAATGCACATTTTCTTGCACCCGTCCAAGGTCACTAAAATGCTAATAAAATGGTGTATATTCATCGTTTAGTCCCGAAAACGGATTTAAAGTAACGTCTTACATTTGAAAAGAACAGGAAACCCAGAATATGTGCTGTTATAAACGCGTAAATGTATAAAACAACATGCTCACGTGTTCGGTTAGATCAACGAAGCTGGTGTGTTTTATGTCAAAATTTGCATATTTTTGGAAATATTTCAAGTTCTACAAAATAGAATTTGATAAAACTCCCTCATTGTATTAAGCAACATGTCCTGGTTACAATTCTAAAAGAAAATGTATAGGTCAGCGCACTCATTAGTGTATTACAGCAATTTTTATCAGCTACACATGAATAAAATGACGCAAAACAGTGGTTACTGCATACACACTTACGACTGTCTTGCTCTGAATAATCGATTTCTATCTTGAGGAAATCAGTTTCGCATAATAAATACACCTTTACCGTCGAAAATGGTAAATTGTAATGATGCGTTATGTTATTGAAAATATGGAAGCGAAACATATCGGTACGAAACATTAGATTTACTACAGTAATGACCGAGTGTTCCGAAAAACTGTAGCATTCCACTTTAAATGTTTCCCGATAGATTCTATTGTCACCGCTTTATGACAGAAAAAATGCGTATTTCGCCTGTGATTGGGGGTGGAGTCAAGTCATGATATAACGTCACACCGTAGCAATATACGGAAATGATCGATCTTTATTTTTCCGAAAACCAATAGTAACGATATAAAAAAAGTCAATCAAACTATTAACATAATCAAGTATAACGGATCGTTTATGAAATACCATATATGGTGAATTTCTTCTTATATGAGACGGAATCAACTGCCTCGTTTGATACCCTGTAAGATAAAATCATGTCTTAAGATAAGAAATTGTTTATAGATTTTCAAAGCACAATTTGAATAAGGCCCCCTTATGATATCCTCTTGACGAGACAAAACAAAGGATTTTCTTCGAACATATTTAAGCAGGTACATAAAAGTACCAGTAAGCTGGGATTGAAAAAAAAATGGGGTTTCATCGCATTTGAGACCAGCATGTACATGTATTATGTACTTACCACAAGAAACGCAACATTTTTAAATGCGAATATTTCTCTTTTAAGCAAACCAGGATCCTAAATTGTGTTTTCTAGAGTTCGCAGGGTAGGTTTAGCTTATTCGCAGCCTATACCAATTGCCAAATAGGAGCATTACTAATGATTAGAGTGCACCTTTACAAAAGCTGATCTAAAATGATTTATAGGCATTGAATTTTCGCCAGTCCATCTATGGTATCCGGGCAAACACGTGAAAAAAGGACTGACTGGTTTCGCGAATCACTTTAAAGCATTTTGGCTTAATAACCACGCAGAGCGCATTACTCCGGAATCCTGTCACCAAAACGTAGCAAGCAGAAAATTGCAATCAAAACTACATTTACTACAAAACAAAGTTTACTTTTTGCTCCAATTTTATCGAATAAAATAATTACATATAGTTGCAATTAGGTTATCCATTTCCCAAGCATGTGAAGCAAATGTGATGCGTGATAATCACCAAGAATGATCTTCACTAGCTCTCCCCTGCCTCAACCGCTTTCGGCGATAGACATCATTTTTTCATCATTTTTAGCAATCAAGCAATTATGTAAAAGACTGCTAGACGTCTGATTTCATAACCGCTAGTTGTAGGCCCCTACACGTGTATGCATGTTAAGTGCACTGCAATCTTGAAAGTAGTAGGCGGGGGGCCAGTGGGGCCTACCATGCACCCCCCCTAGACTTTTTGCCACTGGTGCCAAATTGTTCCTTAAGTCCTACTTGTTGAAAATCAGAGGTGCCCCCAAGAAAAAACTCATTCCCGCTATATGAAACAGCGCCGTTTCCATGGCAACCCTTATGCGCTTTTGAGAAAATGACATTAGTTGAAAAAACATCAATATCTCTGCTTACAGATATAGTAGATCAGTACTTTTGGTATCAAAATGAAGCTTAGACATTGTTCTTGAATTTGGTATGTGCATATGCAAATTAGCTAATTTGCATATGCATGATTTTTAAGATTTAATTAAAAAAATTGATGAAATTTTCATCGTTTTTTTAAAATATGATACAAAAATAAGCTATTACTCACTTAGTTTGTTGGTTATAGTAACAATTTTGGTATCAAATTGAGGCCTAGACATCCCTCTTTAATATACGTTAGTCAAATAAGATATTTTTTGCATGCATGATTTTTAGTGATTTTTTTAAATTTTGTCGAAAAATTCGTATATTCATGAATATCTGATATATGTAGTTCTTTCAAGCCTTATAGAAGGACTTGCTTACTTTGTATATATAAAACTTCATTTACAAAGTAGAATTAGGCATTTTAATGTCATTTTACTGAATCAGAGTGTATTAAATCATATTCTAGGGTGCGGTTTCCATGGCAACATATCTTGAAAAAGGGGTTTAAATGGTATTTTAGGAGAAAGAGCTTTTGTTCACTAAGTCCTGGATGTAGACTGACAATTAATGTTTTAGATTGATGTTTAGACATCAATCTTTACTTTTTAGAATAGTTATGCAAATTAGCTAATTTGCATATGCATTATAACGAAGATTTAATTAGAATAATCAATTTGATTAACATCATTTTTCGCAAGTGCAGCTGGAAAATCAAATGTAGCTCTCATAGTTCTGAATATATATTAACACTTTTGGTATCAAAATAAAGCCTGGACATTTCTCTTTATTTTCCAACGCAGTAATGCAAAGTAGCTAATTTGCATATGCATGATTTTAAAGATTTAATTAGTATTTTTCATGATTTTTTTGCAATTTCTATTAAGAATAAAACAGAAAAATAAACTTTAGCTAATTAAGTTGGTGGTGAAGAGTTACAATTTGAATATCAAAATGAAGCTTAGACATTCATCATGGTTTTCAGTGATGCAAATTAGCTTATTTGCATATGTATAATTTTTGATGTATTTTTAAATAAAATTTTAGTAAAGAAATATCTCAAATTTGGGAATATATGTATTTGATACATACAGTGATTTCAAGCTGTATGGATGGACTAAAACATATTTTTATGTAACACTTCATGTTCACCACATAATTTTTCATTTTAAGGCTGTTTTACAAAATCAGTTTGAATTACAGTATGCAAGAAGGTCCATTTAGAAACATAATATTATCTTCCTTAAAACAGTCAAGATGGCAGGAGAAAAAGCTTATGCTCTCCAAGTCCTGGGTGCAGATTCTGTATATGGGTATAAAAATAAGGCTTAGACAACCATCTTTATTGTTTTGATCACTTATGCAGATTAGCTTTCTTGCATTAGCTATCTTGCAAATGAGTTTGAATAATGATATACAATAAAAGTATCTTCTATTTGTTAAAACTTATGAGATATATAGCAAATTCGACTCTGTTGAAGGACTTCATCATGCTATATTTTGATATCAAATATTCTGGAATTAATAGTTTGTAACCCTTTTATGTTTGCGTGCCTTTCGGTCTGGCTGTATGATTTCTTGTGAAAAAGAAAGTGTTTGAAAAATGATGAATTCTGATTAATGTGTGTTTTGCTTAGATTTACCCAAAAGAGGAGAGCATGACGATGAAAGGTAATGTGCAAGCCATCTATCTAGTGATAGAAGGCAACTGGAGGAGTGAAGAAAGATATGAGGGGGGTGACTTCTCTCGCCTTAGTAAACAAAAATGGGAAAAGAGACCATTTTCTTGTCACAAGGAAGTAATCTCAATATATACTCTCCATACAAACATGATCCATAAGTAACATAATAGACCTGAACCGAAATTCAAATAGACCTGAACCGAAATTCCATGTACATCTTATCACATTGTTTTTCTTTCAATAACAAGTTACCCGTCCTTGCGACCCTCAAAGGTTCAATAAGATAAGATTGAACAGATACAGGTAGGCTAAAAAAGCATGTATTGAGTACAAAAGCATTGGTAAGAGCATTCTGGTCTTTAAGGAGAAGGGCTTTTGAGAAAATAATAACAATCTAGGCATCTCCTACCAAACAGGAGACGAAATATACTCAAACTACGTCAGAAGTGACTTGATTAACACAAGCAAGACCTTTCCAAGCCTAACCTAAAACGCCTGACGAAATGGCACCAAAATAATTATTCAGATCAGCAACATACAACCACAGGATATCTCCAATACCAGCTCAAGCGACCTACGCAAACAGCATGGTCTCCAAGACTTAGAAACCCCTCTTGAGGGAAAGGAGGATAAGATGGTATGGACATACAAAAAGGCATCAAATATCCTAGAAGAATGGAGAGAACTTGCATCTTACGTACCAAAGGCTAGTTTTGACATTCTGATTGAGTCCAGTTTCTCTTATGTAATACATTACTAGATTAGAGCAAAATTCGTTTCAAAACCGAATGATAGACCATGCCCATACAAAGCACAAGTAAATTACACAAACAGGCATCAATACTTTGTAAACATTGTAATCTCAGGCTCATCGAAAATTAATATCATTTCCTTTTAATTTGTCCGAAATACTACGATTTACACAAGAAATACATAAAGAACTTTTATCTTAATTGGCCAACTTTGAATAAATTTGAACTACTTATGAATATTAAATTAACAAAAATACTTAACAATCTTGCTAAGTTTATTTATGCTGCAAATAAGGTGCGCGCACTTGATTTGCCGAATAACTAAACTGTAGCAATTCCTACAAGTATACTACCTCATTCTTTTCTCCTTTATTTTCAGTATAATTACATAAACATAATAAACATAGATAAAATATTGTTGGTAATTTAACAAAGATATACATAGGCAAAGTATAGATGTTATTCTAATTATGGAAATCATTGAGGGACAGGTAAAACCGTTGAAGTTCAACGTTTTTCTCCCTCTCTCGATAGTCACCTTTAAATGTAATGAATTTCACACACACTTTCTTTATCAAAATGTAACTTGTTATATCAATATTCAATCGTCTTATTTCAAGGTTATCTAATTCTTAGTTGTTTGATGAGAAAGTAGTACAGAAATGATTTGGTTGATACGCATAATAAACATTCAACTGTTCAATCTTAAATTTTGCATAGGTATATGTGATAAACAGTTTTTATGTTTTAAACTTATTCTTAAAATAAAGTATTGCTTTATATGGAAGAACGAAAGATGTGGAAATATAAGCAAACAAAAGAGGAACAGAGAAGATAAACTTAAAAGCATGCTATTCTTTGAAGTGTATTATTTGGATCGTACTTTTTTATTGATCTTGTACCAGTCTCCCAACAATTGCCCAATTTTCTTTTTTGCTATCATTTTTCTGAGTTTGCTCGATAATTTTAAAGGGTAGTTTAAGGTGTCGTTCGAAGCCGTTTTGTGTGGGTAGGATCTTTTTTAGCTTGCTGTTGTAAATAGATCGTTTTAATTCTAGGTTTAACATATCAATTTTAGGTTTGTTTTCACAACCAAGTAAAACATCTAAGTATACTGTTAAGTTGAAAATTGTAATTAAGTTGGTTTAGCTTCTGATTTAAAAATTGGATTATAGGTTGAATTTTACTACATTCGAAGAATAAAGTAGAAGATTCTCTTCGTTTGTAAGACAAAATGTGCAAGTGCTGTTATCGCTAATGTTCATTTTTTGTAAAAGTGGGTTGGTTGGAAATATCCTATGTACTATCCGAGTTTGTAACCATTGGATAAAAGTGTCATTGGTTAAATTGAAAACATTAGAATACACTTGTTTCCGGTCTTCATTCATGTTATTGTATTTTGCTAGCCACTTATTTTTACTTGTTGGAGTTTCTTAATTATATATCAATGTTGAATAAGTATATTTGTTAGCATTAGATTTTGTTATGATGGGAAATATAATTATAGCTATTCATAGTTCTAAGGATTGTGACATTGATCTAAATATGTAAAATCGACATGAACATGCATCTTTTGTTTCTTATGCAATAATAGTCGAGAAAGTTTAGGTTACCGTTAACTAAATGAGTAAAGTATTCAAATGATTTAAAGTTTCCATTTCCCGTAAAAACGTCTTTAATTAAAATAATCCCGTTTTCAAATAGAGTTTTGTTGAAAACATATTTAGAATCGTTTTTATTCATTCGTTGCAGAAAATTGGTGCATGCAGTATTTGAATTCCATTCTCAAATCTAAACTTTTCAATATACGATATGTACGACTGCAGAACATCTATCCAGAATGTTTTTTTTTATTACTTCATTAAAATTAAACCATAAAATTTTCCGCTTTTCATTGATTTATTTATATCAATACAAATATTTGATAGGCCGTGATATGCGGATTCTGGCTTTAGTATCAAATCTTTTTTAAAACCATTTCAATTTCATAATCTTTATCTTTTTATATTTTATATATATATCTTTTTGATATACGATATTATGCAACTTTGTGAAGAAAAGAAAATACCCGGACTTTTAATGCTTATTGACTTTGAAAAGGCTTTCGACTCCTTGTCATTTAACTTTATAGAAAAAACGTTCTCCTTTTTTAAATTTGGCGATTCTATCCAAAAATGGATAAAACTTTTTCTTTACAACACAGAAGTGTCAGTACAACTAAACGGTTTTATTTCTGACTATTTTCACGTAAAAAGAGGATGCAGACAAGGTGATCCGATCTCATCTTATATTTTTATCCTTTGCTCTCAAGTGTTAAACTTAATGATAAAATCAAACAAAGATATCTCCGGTATTAAGGTTAATGGCAAAGAATTTCTTATTTCACAGTTTGCAGACGACACATCTCTTCTTCTTGATGGAAAAGACAAATCGTTACATTCTGTTTTAGATGTACTAAATCATTTCGCCAAATTATCAGGCTTAAACGTCAATTTTGATAAAACAAAAGTTATATGGATAGGATCTTTGAAATATAGCACTCGAGCAATTAAAACAAGATGGAAATTATCATGGGGAGAAACCCAATTTAAACTTTTAGGGATATCATTCGATGTTAATCTAAAAAATATGATAGATTTGAACTTTGCCAATAAGATTAAAAGCATAAAAAACTGTATAACATTTTGGAAAAGACGAAAATTAACGCCATTAGGGAAAATAACTGTCATAAAATCTCTTCTTTTGCCAATAATGAATCATCTTCTTATAAGTTTACCGACGCCGTCATCAGAACTTCTAAAAAAGATAACTGATTTATTTAAAGACTTTGTTTGGGACGGGAAACCTAAAATTAAAGCCGCAATATTAATAAAAAATTACGAAGATGGGGGGCTTAAATTTCCAGATATCGATTGCTTTATTAAAACTATGAAAATAAAATGGTTAAGAAATATGGTTTCACAACCCAATAATTTGTGTTACCAATTAGCTAATACTTTATTCGATATAGACAAACTTTTTAATACTGGAAAGTTTTTTTGTGAGCACATTTTAAAAGTAATAAATAATGACTTTTGGGCAGATGTTATACAAGCATATGTCTCATATACTGAAAAATTTGTTATTGAAAATTGGAACCAAGTTCTTCATTACCCCTTATTCTATAATGACAAAATAACAATAGATTCAAAGTTCGTCTATAATGACAGACTTTATAACAGCGGCATAAGATTTGTTAAAGATTTTCTTTCAGAAAATGGCAGTTTAACGAATTATCAAAATATAAAACAACATGTAAGAGGAAAATTAAACTTTTTGGAATTTTACAGTATCCGAAATTCAGTAAAATCATTTTTGCAAACTCAAAATATCGAAAAAGATTTCTCCAAGCTTTATACAGCACACAACCCATCTGCATCATGCTTTATCTTTCCTCTGGTCACAGAGCGTTATATTAACAAAACCATTTACTCATCATTGATAAAGAACACTGAAATACCAACAAGCCAAGCAAAATGGCTATCCATTTATAACCATTTCAACAAAGATTGGAAAACAATTTATTCGAAAACTTTTAAATTAATTACTGACACATACACACAATGGTTCCAAACAAGAATAGCTCATCGGATACTCCCAACAAATTCTCTGTTAAAAAAGATGAATATCACTGATGACGATCTCTGCACATTTTGTCATACTAATGAAGAAACTCTATTACATATATTTTACGAGTGTGATAAAGTCAAGCCGATAATTCAAATGATAAACCTATGTGTAAATGATTTTTATATCAACTTTCAATTACGCAGTATAGACATCATTTTAGGATGTGATGATAAATCAAATGTTGATATTTTATGTTTAGAATATAAGAAATACATATACATGCGTAAATTGAAAAATACTTTTCCATCAGTTAACGGATTTTTAAACTATTTAAAACTATCCATTGAAATATTTGAAAAAACAAAAAGGAAAGAATTAGTTAAGACCAACTGGGCAATTGTTAAGAGGATGGCACAAAGAATATAAAGAAGTTGAATGAATTTGAAATCATTTATAAAATCATGATAAGGTCAATTACATTCTTTTTTTTCTCCTTTTGGTATGCAATATATATGTTTTTTTTTTCATTTATCCTTTGTTCATGTATACGATAGTTCCAATACAATACATACGTGTAGAGGAAATAACTACTTTATGACACTAGATTCAAACTCTGTACTAGGTAAACATATGCCTTAAGCAAAATGTGACAATATATTTATGAATTTACAAAACGGTAGAAAGTCTAATTTGGAAAAGAGGACACTTTCACAAATGTCATTTTTCCCAATTATACTTTGAACTTAATAAGTATCACGTTGTCTACCCCATCTCCAATCAAGAACTAGTTTTGACATCCCTGAAAATAGACTTGGAGAGGCTTTGAGGAAGAAGAAGTAAATGCTGATCATAAGGTCTTTCTTCTTTTGCTCCAATGTTTTCTTGATGATATTTTTATGTAAACCCTATCTCTGCAACATCATTTTTGACTTCTGTCACAGCTTTCAAATTTGAATTGTAAAAATAAATATTATTTGAGAAATAATATAAAGTACAACCCATTGTTATATTGAATTGGTAAATTGTGTATAACGTGTATGTATATTTGTGTGTGAAAATTGGATAAATGAAATTAAAAAAAAAAAAAAAAAAAAAAAAAATCTTTATCTTTTTATAAAGCTTACAATGTCTGGTATTTTTAGCCCACCTTCTTCATAGTCTAGCTTTGATCATGATAGAATACTTAATTTTAGGTCGTCCATCCCAAATGAATTCGATAAAGAACTTGTTTAATTTGTTAAAAAAAGATGCAGATGGGGTCGGCAAGCTTATAAAAAGATGATTTAATAGTGGCATTAAAACAGTTTTAACGACTATAATTCGACCGATTGGAGTAAGTTTTCGTCTTTTCCAAAAAGATATACTATTATTTATACTAATCCATTTTGTGTCGAAATTCAAAGCTACCATTTTATTTAGATCAACGTCAAATAACATTCATAAATAATTTAAATTGTGTTTCTCCCCAGGATAATTTCCACCTCGTTTTGATTGACCTTGCACTGTATTTTAAGGATCCAATCCATATAAGTTTAGTTTTGTCGAAACTGACTTTAAGACCTGATATCTTAGAAAATCGTCAAGAATCTTTAAAACGGCGTGTAAAGATTTATCCGTTCCATCCAATAAAAGTATACCTCATTCTACACAACTATCAATTTCATATCTTCTCTTGGTAATGTGATTTGTATCAAAATGTAATTTGTGTCATTGTTCCCACGTATGTTGAATTTGTTAAAATTTGTATTGTAGGCTATAAACATGCATATTGCTGTGTCATGCTGAATAAAATGTTATGTTATGTTATTTTATGTTATAATCATTGTGTTGTCATAATCATTGATCAGTATGTAAACAGGTCATGGTACTGTCGAGTGTCAGTGATCCAGATGATGGAAAAAATCGTACAATATGAAACCCCGGTTCTTGTCATCGAGTCAAATCCGAGTTGCGAAATAAACTCACTCCCCATTATCAATATCTAAATCCGTTTCAAATATACATCGCGTGGAAACCCCGTTTCTTTAAAGTAGGTCAAATCCTTAAAGAACAATGATCAAAACAGAATAATTTGTCAAACACAGTACATGCATTAAATTGAGTAAATATTCTAATATTGTCTGCTTGCAGAAAACGCATAAACAAAACAAGGCTTTCAACAAAAATTGTACAGGTGAAATGGTCCGAACTGGTTTCGAACCAACGGCGTTCCAAATTATAAACTGAAGACAGGTTGCAAGGCGAATCCTTTCTCGTTTGAACTATCGCTGCAGTTCATTATGTAGGGCGTTTGTTGACTTTATTAATATAGTATATGTATGCATCGCTTTCTAAAGATCGTGCCTTTTACACAATACCACGAAAGCCACATCACTACAAAATTGTTATTTTGAAGAAACAATATCAAAAGCTAGTAAAAACGTGGCGAGCATTGGATCGGGCGAAATCTATTTTAGAGCTTGTTAGAAAGCACATAGAATGCAGATAAAATACGACAGTACTCCTATATGGCCACCAAATCAATTTTGAATTTTGACCAACTTGCAATTGAGTCTCAGTAGGTTTGTTTGGTAAAAACCCCTATTTTAAGAGTCCTCAGGGTGATCTGAAGAATTGGACGTCCGAAAGACGTCCGATTAAAATTGAAATCTCGATCGTTTTAGTTTCGAGAATGGAAAAAGGTAATACTTACATTATACAGGCCATTTGAGGAGCAGGCTCGACAAAAAAATAACGTAATAAAATTTATTTTCTAAAACGAATAAGATAGTGGAAGTATGAACATGGAAGGCAAGGTAACCATTATCAATTTCTTCTTCATTCTTCAATTTCAGAATAAAAAAGGGGATGGAACACCCAAAGAGGCAATTTCTCCTACACTTTCTGATAATCATTGGCCTCACGTTCAGTAAAGCAACAGAAGACAATAATGACTTACCACAAGGAAAAAATTCAAATGAAACTAATGTAACAAAGGCACCATCAACCACAATAAAGGATTCAGATTTAACATTTTTTCCATCAACCAGCGTAAAGGATTCAGATGTAACGATTGTTCCATCAACCTCCATAAAGGATTCAGATTTAACGATTGTTCCATCAACCTCCATAAAGGATTCAGATTTAACGATTGTTCCATCAACCTCCATAAAGGATTCAGATATAACGAATGTTCCCTCAACCTCCATAAAGGATTCAGATTTAACGATTGTTCCATCAACCTCCATAAAGGATTCAGATGAAACGATTGTTCCATCAACCTCCATAAAGGATTCAGATTTAACGATTGTTCCATCAACCTCCATAAAGGATTCAGACGTAACGATTGTTCCATCAACCTCCATAAAGGATTCAGATTTAACGATTGTTCCATCAACCTCCATAAAGGATTCAGATTTAACGATTGTTCCATCAACCTCCTTGAAGGATTCAGATTTAACGATTGTTCCCTCAACCTCCATAAAGGATTCAGACGTAACGATTGTTCCATCAACCTCCATAAAGGATTCAAATGTAACGATTGATCCATCAACCTCCATAAAGGATTCAGATTTAATGATTGTTCCATCAACCTCCATAAAGGATTCAGACGTAACGATTGTTCCATCAACCTCCACAAAGGATTCAGATTTAACGATTGTTCCATCAACCTCTATAAAGGATTCAGATGTAACGATTGTTCCATCAACCGCAAAAAAGGATTCAGATTTAACGATTGTTCCATCAACCTCCATAAAGGATTCAGATTTAACGATTGTTCCATCAACCTCCATAAAGGATTCAGATGTAACGATTGTTCCATCAACCTCCACAAAGGATTCAGATTTAACGATTGTTCCATCAACCTCCATAAAGGATTCAGATTTAACGATTGTTCCATCAACCTCTATAAAGGATTCAGATTTAACGATTGTTCCATCAACCTCCACAAAGGATTCAGATTTAACGATTGTTCCATCAACCTCCACAAAGGATTCAGATTTAACGATTGTTCCATCAACCTCTATAAAGGATTCAGATGTAACGATTGTTCCATCAACCTCCACAAAGGATTCAGATTTAACGATTGTTCCATCAACCTCCATAAAGGATTCAGATTTAACGATTGTTCCATCAACCTCCATAAAGGATTCAGATGTAACGATTGTTCCATCAACCTCCACAAAGGATTCAGATTTAACGATTGTTCCATCAACCTCCATAAAGGATTCAGATTTAACGATTGTTCCATCAACCTCTATAAAGGATTCAGATTTAACGATTGTTCCATCAACCTCCACAAAGGATTCAGATTTAACGATTGTTCCATCAACCTCCACAAAGGATTCAGATTTAACGATTGTTCCATCAACCTCTATAAAGGATTCAGATGTAACGATTGTTCCATCAACCTCCACAAAGGATTCAGATTTAACGATTGTTCCATCAACCTCCATAAAGGATTCAGATTTAACGATTGTTCCATCAACCTCCATAAAGGATTCAGATGTAACGATTGTTCCATCAACCTCCCCAAAGGATTCAGATTTAACGATTGTTCCTTCAACCTCCATAAAGGATTCAGATTTAACGATTGTTCCATCAACCTCCATAAAGGATTCAGATTTAACGATTGTTCCATCAACCTCTATAAAGGATTCAGATTTAACGATTGTTCCATCAACCTCCATAAAGGATTCAGATTTAACGATTGTTCCATCAACCTCCATAAAGGATTCAGATTTAACGATTGTTCCATCAACCTCCATAAAGGATTCAGATGTAACGATTGTTCCATCAACCTCCACAAAGGATTCAGATTTAACGATTGTTCCATCAACCTCTATAAAGGATTCAGATTTAACGATTGTTCCATCAACCTCCACAAAGGATTCAGATTTAACGATTGTTCCATCAACCTCCATAAAGGATTCAGATTTAACGATTGTTCCATCAACCTCCATAAAGGATTCAGATTTAACGATTGTTCCATCAACCTCTATAAAGGATTCAGATTTAACGATTGTTCCATCAACCTCCATAAAGGATTCAGATTTAACGATTGTTCCATCAACCTCTATAAAGGATTCAGATTTAACGATTGTTCCATCAACCTCCACAAAGGATTCAGATTTAACGATTGTTCCATCAACCTCCATAAAGGATTCAGACGTAGCGATTGTTTCATCAACCAGCGTAAAACCAAATATCACTTATACATCACGTCCAACAATATCAATTGGTTCACAGACCGCTGAAACATTCTATATAACAGGTTCGTATAATTTATTCCACATTTAATGTTTGTTTATTGCTTAAATATAAACTTACACTTGTGTAAAGTAATATACATCAGTGTCCTGTCAAAACCGATTAAAGTATTTGAGATATCATCTTGGGATTTTAAAGCATTTCCCTCGATGTTGCTTGGATGTTTGAAAAAATCATGGTATTTGGAACAGAGTGAGTTACAATTGGGAATGGTCCTCTCAAAAGCGCTTTAACAGCTAAAACGAGAATATCTGTCCCATGGACCTAAGAAGCTATGTTTGAGCAATTATATTGATGAATCGTCTTTAACATAATGTCATAGGGGTGGTCAAATAGAAATGATGACAAAACCCCATATATCTGGTGAAATATGTGAGTAATGTCTCGATAAGTCGGAAAATGGGTAAAAAACAGCTGTCCCACCTCGATGGTAGTCCAGTTCATCACTTGTGTACAGAGAGTACATATATAATACATATACAGTATACCTAGTATCCCAACCAGTAGGTTTTTCAGATTGCTTTTAGTAGTGAAATAAATATATTTAAGATAAATACATTTTCTGCGAACAAATATACACATGTCCCATGGTTAGGTGTGAATAACGTTATTTTTGTTTTACGCATATTCTAAAACCAATCCATGTTATGGATACATGATAATAAATGTCGTTTACAAATAGTCAACAGCATGTGCAAACACATTGTATTACTCTTTAAAATAATAGTAAATTGTAATAAGTCACACTTTGTCATGAAGGAAGCTACCCCGCTCAATAAGCACTAAATGTTGATTACGTTAATGTTCTTTTCACACAATCAACTCTTAAGTAAACAAGAGATGTTTGTAAAACATATATGCCCCCTAAAGGGCCTACATTTGATGTAGGTCAAAGTCCAAGGTCAAGTTAACAAGGTCTAAGGTCATGGTCAAATATGAAAGGTCTTGGTAGGAGGTGTCTATGTGTGAAATATCAAAGCTGTATATGTAAAAGTAAAATGAAACATAGGCCAGGTTAAAGTTTTTAAAAGTAGGCCAAATGCCAAGGTCATGGTCAAATGTGAAAGGTCTTGGTTGGAGGTGACCATGTGTGAAATATCAAAGCTGTAGGTGTAAAAGGACATGATATACATGCCTGGTTTCAGTCTTTTTAAAAGTAGGTCAAACTCCAAGGTCAAGGTTGCAATATTCAAGGTCATGGTCAAATGTGAAAGGTCTTGGTAGGAGGTGTCTATGTGTGAAATATCAAGGCTGTAGGTGTAATAGGACATAAGATAAAGGCTAGGTTAAAGATTTCTAAAATTATGTAAAAATCAAAGGTCAAGGTCACACAGGCCAAGGTCATGGTCAAATGTGAAAGGTCTTGGTAGGAGGTGTCCATGTGTAAAATATTGAGACTGTATAGGTAACAGGACATGAGATATAGGCCTAGTTTAAGTTTTTCAAAAGTAGATCAAAATCCAAGGTCAAGGTCCAAGGTCATGGTGAAACGTGAAATATCTTGGTTGGAAGTGACCATGTGTGAAATATCAAGGCTGTATATGTGAAATGACATGAAATATAGGCCAGGTTAATGTATTATTAAAGTAGGTCAAACAGCAAGGTCAAGGTCACAAGGTCCAAGGTCATGGTCAAATGTGAAATGTCTTGGTAAGATGTGTCCATGTGTGAAATACCAAGGCTGTATGTGTAATAGCACATAAGATAT
Organism: Fragum sueziense; assembly: GCA_963680895.1. Lineage (NCBI taxonomy): Eukaryota > Metazoa > Mollusca > Bivalvia > Cardiida > Cardiidae > Fragum > Fragum sueziense. The sequence continues at coordinate 16,230,354 of OY804609.1, read as the reverse complement.
AGGCCCAGTTATTTTTTTAAAAGTAGGTCAAACTCCAAGGTCAAGGCCACATGGTCCAAGGTCATAGTCATATGTGATAGGTCTTGGTCAGAGGTTTCCATGTGTCGAATATCAAGGCTATATGTGTAAAAGGACATCATATATCGGCCAGGTTAAAGTTTTTAAAAGTAGGTCAAACTCCAAGGTCAAGGTCACAAAGTCCAAGGTCATGGTCAATTGTGAAAGGTCTTGGTAAGATGTGTCCATGTGTGAAATATCAAGGCTCTATTTGTAAAAGGTCATGAGATAAATGTCGGGTTTAATTTTTTAAAGTAGGTCAAACTCCGAGGTCAAGGTCACAAGGTCCAAGGTCGTGGTTAAATACGATGTTGATAGGAGGTATCAATGTGTGAGATATCAAGGCTGTATGTGTAAAAGGACATGAGTTATAGGCAAGGTTAAGAATTAAGTGTAAAAATCAACAAAGGGCAATAACTCCAAGAATTTGATTGGCAGAGTTACGGTTCTTGTGCACTGCACCTCTCCATAATGAAATCTATTCATCTGTAAAGTTTCATGATTCTACCTTACATATTTTTTTAGTTGTGCTCCGGAGAAGAATCAAGTTATAAAATCAACAAAGGGCGATAACTCAGAAAATTTGATCTGCAGAGTTACGGTTTTTGACCACTGCACCTTTCCATAATGAGATCTATCCACCTGTAAAGTTTCATAATTGTACCTTACATACTTTTTGAGTTATGCTCCGGACAATAATCAAATTTGAAAATCAACAAAGGGCAATAACTCAAAAAATATGATGGGCAGAGTTACGGTTCTTGTGCACTGCACCTCTCCATAATGAGATCTATTCACCTGTAAAGTTTCATGATTCTACCTAACATAGTTTTTGAGTTATGCTCCGGACAAGAATCAAGTTTGAAAAACAACAAAGGGCAAAAACTCAAAAAAATGATCAGGGGAGTTACGGTTCTTGTGCACTGCACCTCTCCATAATGAGATCTATCCACCTGTAAAGTTTCATGATTGTACCTTACATACTTTTTGAGTTATGCTCCGGACAAGGTTTGGTCTACGGACAGACCGACCGACCTACGGACCGACCGACCGACCGACCTTCCGACCGACCGACCGACCGACACTTGCAAAGCAATAAACCCCCATTTTCTTCGAAAGGGGGCATAAACATATCATTGGGTATGTACCTACACTGGTGTAGATTACATACACAAAAAAGAAATGTTCTCTTCAGAATTATTACCTGTGGAATTTTGTTGTATTTTCAAAATCGTGAATTAGGTGTCTGTGAATTACGTTACCACATTTTACGTTCCATGTGTTATGTCTAAGTCTGAGGTAAAGGGGGGAGGGAGTCTCATTTGCGCCCACGCACAGATTTTCTTGTAACTTTACTCATAGAATGCCTCTGACCTATGAACTACAAAAATATTATTTTTTTTTTAAATTATATTCGTTTTACTCAAAAAGTGCATATAGGCCTATACGCGGCACCTTAAAGTGTTCCCGGTTTTCATTGAAACCCGTATTACAAAACCTCAATGTTAGCTATCTAGTTTTGGTATAAATCCACAAGTTTTAATTAAAATTGCAAGTGGAGTCATTGTAGAAACTTTTGGTACCAATACTGTTGGTACCAACATGCGCAAGAAATTCCTAGAAATTGTTTTACTCAGAAATTGTCGGAAAAATAGCCAAGAAATTTTCAAAACCTTAAATTCTATCAATTTTTGTTGTATGTTCCCGTCTTTGTCAAACTATGAAATTGATAAGAAAGTTGGCCATATATGTTCCCTGTTTGTATGCAAAATTTGGTAAAAATTTGAAACCGGTAACATTGTCAAATAATGAGAATTGTGAACAACGGCACCTTAAGATGCTCCCGGATTTCAATGGTACCTGTCTAGCAAAAGCCCAATTTTGCTTACCTAGTTTTGATATCAGTCCCAAATTTTAAATCAGAATAGCAAGAGGAGTCACTGTAGAACATTTTGGTACCAATATTGTTGATATCAACATGAACAAAAAATTCTTAGAAATTTATTTAGTCAGAAATTGTCAGAAAAATAGCCGAGAAATTTTCAAAACCTAAAATTCTATCCATTTTTGTGTATGTTCCCGTCTTTGTCAACATATGAAATTGATAAAAAGATTAGCCATATATGTCTCCTAGTCGTATGCAGAATTTGGTGAAAATTTGAAACCGGTAACATTGTCAAATAATGAGAATTGTGATAAACAGCACCTTAAAATGCTCCCGGATTTTAATGGTACCCATCTAGCAAAAGCTCAGTATTGCCTACATAGTATTGATATCAGTCCCCAATTTTAAATCAGAATAGCAAGAGGAGTCATCGTACAAAATTTTTGTATCAATATTGTTGATACAAACATGCGAAAGTGATGCATGTTCTTCTCAACCCTGAGATTATCAAAAAGTTAATATGTCAACAAAGCAGTGGCTAGTTCATCATTACAATAGAAATATTAGCAATTTTGCATTGAAAGGTACAATTGATGTACAATAAAAACTGCTTTTGTGTTCTTTTTATTATCTTGAGCAGTGTAGTAAAGAGAAAAATGTTTGTATTTTAATAACTGTGCGAAAATGCTCTTAAAAGGGCCCAGCACTGTAATCGGAAGAAGAAAGTAGTCTAAGTGCTGATAAGCCACAAAGGAAAGTTAAAAAGGGTGACATAATAGATTAAATATGTAACATTGTGCATCTCCTTTATTTTTCATCTCCACATTTTATAATTTACCCCGCTGTTTAGGATTTTTTCTTCCATTATATTATTGGTGGGTGGGGTACGATAGTGTGCCCATTATTCATTAAACTCATGTTTTTGTGTAAAAAAAGCTAAAATTAATGCTATGTATATGTTCGTTATGTTAAATGAAGACACAACAAAGCATAATGAGCTATTTACAAATGTATATGAAAATAATTAAGTAGAAACTTAGATTTTACATTCTTAGAAATCTGGACCCTTTACACCTAAATTCAAAAACAACACTGTTACCGGTTTTATTTTTTCTTCACATTTTACCATAAGCATGGGCATATATAAGGGCAATTTCAATGTAAATTGCATGGGTTGACAAAAACTGGAACTAAGTGAAATTAAGACCTGAATTTGGTCGAAATATTTAAAAACTAAAAAAATTGGCGATGAGGTCATACAAAATCTTTTAGAAAATTGTTTTTTGGTGAGTAATATACATGTATACTATTCTCGTTAAAACACGGTGAGAAATTATCAATCTGAATGAATCCAGATAACATAATTTCATAATGTTACATCTTAAGATCGCGCATTAGGGGTCATCTTCTGTGACCTGCGTATTTCCATTTTTTTCTATTTTTACACCAACCAATCAAAACGCTCGTTGCAAACGCAGGTCTGTTGTCCCTGACAACAACACCACGCGCTTGACATCGAGCAAAGAGCAAAGTCCGTTAGTTTTGAGAGCAAAGATATGGCATTTATTAATGAAGTGGATATGTCTTGGTATATTTTTGGCACTGTACTAAGTGGCAGTTTTGTTCGATCATTGTGCTAACCCGAAGTAGAGCGGTATGTAATTTTGAACATAAATAAACTATGTACTGAAAATTGGTATACTATGTCAGTAGTAGTCAGATTAGCTCAGTTGGTAGAGCTGCCGACTTGAAAACCGTAGATTTGGGGATCGAACCTCGCGCCGACTTCAACTTTTTGTCCCCCTATTTTTTTCATCATCTTTATTACATTTTTCCATACCAAATTATTCTAGAAATTGCAAAAACGAAATAAAAATACAATTACCAATTATGTTTTTATATCCGTGATTCTTTTAAGTTTGAAAAATATAAAATACATAGTAGGAAAAAAATATGAAGCCAAGGTGGGAGTCGATCCCTGGTCATCAGATTCATGGGTAGGTTACTCTACCGACTGAGCTAATTGGGAATCTACTTTGGGTTGATTCAAATTGCCAATATATAGTTTATCGTGGATGGTTAATAAACCTCGTAACTACAGCTTGAAAAAGCTGGAGTTACGAGGTTTTGACACCCCACCGACGTTATACGTTTATAAGTTAACATCGCTATGTTCCGGGTTGGCGTGATGATCGTGTTGAACTGTTGCTGCCATGCAGAAGACTATCTGCTTCATAAATGCCATGTCTTTGCTCTCAAAATTAACGGACTTTGGTCTTTGTCTTTGTAGCGAAATCACCACACTGGAGGCGTCCATGGCTACTAGTTATCGTTAGAAACGGAAGTGTAGTGTGCACAGTAGTGCGCATGCCCGTGCGCATGCGAAAAATCTTTCAACTTTTCCAAAGTAAAATCTGATTGGTCCAAAGAAAGGTCACAGAAGATGACCCTCAACGGGTCGTCGTTAGATCCTACTGAAAGATAGGATCTATATTTCAATTAGATTGAGAAATTATAAGACATTATTTTGGGGACAATTTGGCTCGAATACAACAAAGCTGGGTGTACGTATATGGCCTCTTTAAGTTAGTATACCCCCATTTTTAAGCAAAAATCTTAAATACTTAGAAAATTATTTTGCAGAATAGATTTAAAAAATATAATTCGGGAATAACGCTGTAATAAAGAATACTAACTTCATACCAAATTTAATGAAATTCCGAGCGTGGGCACAACCCTATGGGAATTTCTAATAGGGTGAGACCCCCCCCCCCCTTTGAATGTGATATTTTTATGTAGTAACAAACAACACTACATGGCCCAACATTTTCACATAGTTTAAAGATCGGAAACACACTGTTTTGAATTGAAATAGACAAGATAAACTACAAAAGGTATGTGCTTATGCAACGATAATCATATTCTGATTTTTAAAATCTCAAAATTATTGACCACATCTTTATTCGAAAGCAGAAGTATATTGTTTAATGTATTTGAACGTCCGTAGCTTCCTTCTAGTCTGACATATGGTAGCGTTTCAATTAAAGAGGTAACGTAATTCATCAAAATGATCACGTAATTCACCATAGCCAATTTTGTCGTTTACAATTATGTTACATGACATTGTCGTCACCCAAGTCGTCTATTCATCCCGTAATATGTCTGTCGGTATGTCTGTCTCCATTGCACGTCTGCTTTTGATATCTTGGACCAATCATCAGTATTTATGTCTTCTACCGAGGAAAATGTGGTTATAGTGTTTTGCAAGCGTCCGTCGGGATGTTGGTCGGTCTATAGGTCTATAGACCACGCTTGTCAGAAGCATAAGTCAAAAGTACATAAGGTAGATTCTTGAAACATCATAGACAGAATTAACGATGGATAAATGCAGTGCAAAAGAACCATAACTATGTCGATCAAATTTGTGGGAGTTTTCCTTTGTTGATTTTCATACTTAAAATACTACCATGTTGGACTGCTCGAACTGTTGCACAAGAACCGTAACTCTTATGAACTTATTGCCATTCGTTGATTTTCTATTTTCAAATATTTTCTCTTGGCATGACCATAAAAATATGCAAGATAGAGTCATGAAACTTTATACGTTGACAGATCTCACAATGAAGTGGCGCAGTGCTTAAGGACCGTAAATCTGCTGATCATATTTATAGAGTTATTACCCATTGTTGATATTCATATAATTAATTTGTTTTGACCGGTGCACTACTCAAAAAGTATTAGTCTAGGAGCCAGCTTTTACAAAGGGGGTTAAATTAACAGCTCTTGCAACCGGTGCCCTATAAAAATTGGAGTGGTATTTTTCAATACGTTATGGTCCCACGCTTTGGTTAAGGGTGGATGACATGCTTAAAAGTGGTAGGATTTTTTTAAAATCAAGGTCAAAGGTCATTCGGTGCACTTTTCATACATACCTCCTAAAATACCCCATAACTTACTCATTTATTAAGCTAAAACAATTATTTTGGTATCAAAATAAAGCTAATAAATTGCACATTGACTTACATGAATAATAAACAGCTTTTTGATTTTGTATTTTTGTGAATATTCATAAATATAGCAAAAATTGGCGAAAAATCACCAAAATAAGTTTTGTCTACAAGTGAAAAAAAAGGTTTTAAAATACAAAAGGTATGTTTGTGTGATTGAAGTCATACTTAAAAATTGCCAAGAAACCTGTTCTTGAGTTATATGTATTTCTTCACAGAATTAGTCTTTAGCTTAGGCTTGTAGTCATAGCTAAAAGTGGGTGGGGTAAATTTTCCCAAAAATTACAAAATATGCAAACATTGGTGTAACAAAAAATCTTATATATAAATGTGATGTTTTAGTAAAATTATGCTTTTGAAATCATATTTGCAGTGATTTGTAAAGCTTTTAATGCATATTCTTGGAAATTAATTAGAATTTTAAGAGCCAAAATAACAATTCAATAAAACAGCATGTGAGATGGATACAGATTACATTAACACCATAATGTCAAAGCAATGACTCTTAAAACGAATATTTATCAAGTATCTATGTACTAGAAATCGGCAGCTGAAAATATTCCCCAGACCCGTGCTAGATTTTTTAGGAATCAGAACAACATGGGACGGTCAGATTTTGCATTGTTGGGTAGTGCATTGCTTTTATAGAGCCAAAGGGAAAGGAATTTAGCGCTGGAACCAAATAGCTCATACACAAAATTTTGCGGTTCTATCATGTAATTTTATATATGATGAATAACACATCACTTGAAATACAGTTTACAGTTTAATTGAATAAAACAATATCTCTGGTATTACATACTTATAAGGGATACAGATATATCTTTTTTTTCTTTGTGTTTTGTCAAAAATGGCCAACTAAATTCAAGTTGACCCCCATAATTGTGTATGTGTCGAAAATTTTATATAGATAAAAATAAGACCACAAATTAGTCATTTTGATGCCCCCTATCGTTAGATCGATGGCATAATGTTTTACGTTGTCGGTCTGTCTGTCTGTCCGTCCGTCCAGCCGGTCATCTGTCTGTCCGTCCGTCCGTCCGTCAGTTTGAAACACGAAAACTTAACATTGGCCTTTTCTCCAAAAATATTCCACATGCAAAGCTCAAATTTGGTATGTAACCTTCTTTCAATGATATTTATCTGATCCATGCAATATGAACTTCCTCAAGGTTATCCATTAACCCTTATCAACCCTTAACATTAAAACTAATTAACGTGAAAACTTAACATTGGCCTTTTCTCCAAAAGTATTTCACACACAAAGCTCAAATTTGGTATGTAACCTTCTTTTAATAATATCTATCTGTTCCATGCAATATGACCTTCCTCAAGCTCATCCATTAACCCTTATCAACCATTTACTTAAAAGCTTAACATGAAAACTTATCATTGGTCTTTTCAGAGGCATTCATGCTTCACAAACACATCTTGTTTCAATATTGGGCTGAATTATATATGAATACTTGAGAGATAGCCATTGATGTGCATTTTAGAAAGTAAGAGCAATATAAAGAGTTTAATTTGTCAAATGATGACCGAAATGTCTTCTGCATGATAGTTGCGTTAAGCAGAAGTCGTGCATAAACTCACTGTTTTGTTCATTTTATGTCTCTTGTATACTTTACTAAATATAATGTTCTTATATTCAACACTATCCTCATCATCACCATCATCATCAACAGCAACAACAACAAAAACAACAAGACACATGAAGCAATAACCAGACTTTAAATATCCATAGCTACCCTATACTAAACACTTCAATACACTTAATTCAGGCCATATATACCAATCATTATCACTGTCTAATGCACCAAGATACGTCTATTTATACACAGTTCTGACTCACAAACACATGCATCAGTGCATAAAAGATCTTCTCTTTGACACTTACACCTTCGCGTGTGGCAGTTAGTTTAACACGAGTATTTTGTGATGTCAATCAAAGCTAGAGGTGCAGGATCTTTACGCATTCTTATAGGAACTAAATTGTTGTTGTCATTAACATTGGCATTTTCTCCAAAGGTATTCGACATAAAAAGCTCATTTGGTTTGTATGAGGGCTGTTAATAAAGTATCCGGAATTATGTCATAACTTTTTCATGTACTAACTCTTAGGATATTTTCAAAACTTAAAATTTAGGAAATTATGCTTTTGATCCAGCAACAAAATCTAAGCTTTTTGCATTATGGTGCATTCTACAGTTGTTATGGCAACGTAGGGTCATATTGAGCGGCGCAAATTAGGTCTGAGATGGATACATCAGGAACGTCTGTCTTACACATCTAATATTTACATCTTTTCTATATATTTGCCACTGCATGATATCCACATTTCCCACATATGAATTTATTCCTCAAAGAAGCGATTGACGATTTCGCCGACGTCCAGATCTATTGAGGTCAGAAGCATCATGGGTAAAATCATTTATAAATGCATTATACCACTCATAAATGCTTGTTTTTTTCTCATAGAAGTATTGCTGTACGTGTTCATAATCATAAAGATCGTCTCGGATTTTAATTTTCCAATTTACACTCAAATCATTATTGAATACCATTGCTCTAGCACCATATTTGCTATATAAGCTAAGCGATGTATTCACCTATAGGTGTTTACAGAAATTGACTCCAAATGTCAGCTGACGATGTTACGTTTGCCGAGAAAAAATGTCCGCTCAAAGGTAAAAACATTTTTGACAACTGTTGAAGTGAAAAATACAAAATATGATCGCTTTAAAAGCGATTGATAAGTCATAATTTTGCAAATTATCCAAAGTTTTCCCGCTCAACTTGACCCTATGTTTCCATAGCAACTGTCGAATGCGCCCTTATCAAAACAGCAGCGTTTTTGTTGCAGGATCAAATGTATAATTCTTCAAAGCATATGTGTTTAAAATTTCATCTCTGTTGGTTTAAAAGTCAAAAAGTCATGCTACTGCAAACGACAAAAATGGCAGATTTAAAAGATTTGATTTGTGTTCAATATAGCCTAGAAAACATTGAGGCAAAAGAAAATGCTGATAATTATAATTTTCTCCTTTTGCATCAATTTTGCTCAATCCTTTCTCCTAGGGACGTCAAAACGAGGTCTTGTTTGGGGAAAGGTTAATGATTTCTTTGATATAGATTACATAGATCAAGGGCGGATCCAAGATTTTTTCCAGGGGGGGGTCCAAGCCCAAGATTATTTTCCAGGGGGGGGGGGGGTCCAAGCTCAAATTATGGCTTAATATGCAATAATATGTAACGTTACACTAAATTTATATAGTCAAAATTTAATTTTCGGCCAATGCCAGGGGGGAGGGTCCGGACCCCCCCCCCCCCCCCCCCCCCGACCCCCCCCCCCCCCCCTAGATTCGCCCATGTAGATACTTACAAATGATAGATGCACAATTGATTACAACAAAAGTTATTACCAGGAATAGTTTTAGCAATGTAATAAGTAAAACACTGTCCAGATTTTTGTTAGGTATATTTTCGTGGGGATTGAGCTATAACAACTGTAGGTCCGAAAATTTCCATTATTTTTATACCAAAAGTTTCTCTGTGTCTACTCAAATATGTATTAGTCGTGAATCAATAAACAAAGTCATGTTATCATGATTTGATTGTGAAGGAAGGATCAACAACTGTGGTATCTTTATTTTCTACTATTTACTTGTAACATAATGTCACATGCAATGAATGATTTGCATAATAAAAGATATAGGGACTATTGGGTTCAATTTCTTGTACAATTAAAGCTTATTGGGTCACAGAATTAATGAAAAGACCAGATACTCTGTTGTCCCTTTTGAAGGCATGTACATAAATGAATATACGGTTCTAACATGTTCATGGTTACTCTTGGAGACCTTCATAACCACACATCATAACAACCAGATTCCAGACTGATGATAGTGATATGTTTTCACAATTTGCAATATTCTGTTCCTAATTACATTTTATGTATACATGTTCGAATGTTCGCTACTAGGTGTAAGCATTGTAATGACGACAGCTTTGTAATTATCTTTAAAGAGACCCATGCTAGGTCCTAGCATGGGTCTCTTTAAATAAGGTTGTCGGGCATACAAACATATATGAAATATGTTCACGAAATATTGTATGGAATGGTCGACCTGGATAGCTAGATCATTTCTGCACAAGTAAATTTCAAATGAAGTTCATTTAGTTCTTTTAAATTAAGTCTGGTCTTCTAAATCAAGTGTAAATAATTAACTTACCCGCACTTTATATTTATAGTAACATTATGTGTCACTGAACCCTGATAGTGAAAAATTGAGTTCCAGCGCTAAAATTGCTTTCCTTTTGGCTCTATAAAAGCAATGCACTACACAACAAAGCAAATTCTGACTGTCCCCATGTCGTTCTGATTCCTGAAAATCTGGCATGGGTCTAATGTCATATGCCCGTAAGATAGAAAGAGAAATATGTTCAGCTGTCGATTATGCTAATTTGAGTCTTGCTTTATATAAAAAAAAATTGTTGATGCTTGATAAATATTCGTTTTAAGAGTCATTGCTTTGACATTATGGTGTTGATGTAATCTGTATCCATCTCACATGCTGTTTTATTGAATTGTTATTTTGGCTCTTAAAATTCTAATTAATTTCCAGGAATATGCATTAAAAGCTTTACAAGTCACTGCAAATATGATTTCAAAGGCATAATTTTTACTAAACATCACATGTATGTGTAAGATTTTTTGTTACATCAATGTTTGCATATTTTGTAATTTTTGGAAAAATTTACCCCACCCACTTTTAGCTATGACTACAAGCCTAAGCTAAAGACTAATTCTGTGAAGAAATACATATAAGTCAAGAACAGGTATCTGGGCAATTTTTAAGTATGACTTCAACAACACAAACATACTTTTTGTATTTTAAAAACTTTTTTTTCACTTGTAGACAAAACTTATTTTGGTGATTTTTCGCCAATTTTTGCTATACTTATCAATATTCACAAAAATACAAAATTAAAAAGCTGTTTATTATTCATGTAAGTCAAAGTGCAATTTATCAGCTTTATTTTGATACCAAAATAATTGTTTTAGCTTAATAAATGAGTAAGTTATGGGGTATTTTAGGAGGTATGTATGGAAAGTGCACCGAATGACCTTTGACCTTGATTTTAAAAAAATCCTACCACTTTTAAGCATGTCATCCACCCTTAACGAAAGCGTGGGACCGTAACGTATTGAAAAATACCACTCCAATTTTTATAGGGCACCGGTTGCAAGAAAAGTTCCATACCAGGACCTGGCTCCTAGACTAATACTCAGTACAATAATGAACATATCTAGATAGATAAATATCATTATGGAAAAGTGCAGTGCGCAAGAACCATAACTCTGGATATGATTTTATGAGGTATCTTTTGTTTTCGTTAGTTTTCATACTTAATAAATACTACCATTGGACTGCTTCACTTGTTAGATGGCTACATCAGAGGTTGGTCCTTGAGGGGAGAAAGATGTTATAAAAATATTTCTTGGCAATCAGAAGTCCTCACTTAAGTTTGCGTTACGTTTTTTTCACAACCTTTTCAATGATTGCTCTTCAAATTCAGCCTCAGAACTCTATAGATTTTTTCCCAATTTACCATTAATAATTTCAGTTACCAAACACTGATACCATCGTTGTTGAAATACTTAAATACTCTTAAAATGCGTAAATATGTTTTGTAGATTGTTTAAAGTATCACGCTGTGTGTTTTATTACAATAATATGCACTTGTTTGTGTTGCGTAACATAAAGTCCGATCGAATTCAAATACTGCGAATTACGTTACATAAGTCCTTTTGTTCAATGCATTATTTTATATGCGTCTGTCGTTAGATCTCAGTTTCAAATTACATTTCAAGAGTTGAAATAATTACAGCAATAAGCTGCATGCTTTTAGAGTAATAGATAATCCCATGATAGTAGAAAAATCTTCAATTTAGGTTTATGTCTACTATTGTCTACTAGTGGTTAACGTTTCCAAATGATTTGATGATGTGGTATGGAAAATATTGGATATTTCTCAACTTCGAATGTACATTTCAACTTGTTTTGTTTATAATGAGTTTACACCATACCAGAATTGCCATAGAGTGAATAAATATCAAGTAACATTCAATTGTTATTGTCGTTTGATTTCATTTGTGAATTACGTTATGATCACCATTAAAAAGCGTTTTGAGTGTTACGGAAATGGAATCAAGTACTCGATGTTGGCCGCACATAACCCTAACATGTTATTCTTATGTTGTGATAAAAAGTTTTCCTATTTCTAAGACATTTAAGATTTTTAATCGTTTCTATTTTTGCCAGTGTATTTCTTAATTTAACGTAAACACGTTTGTCTATGTCCAGATGAGCATTATATTTTGCATTTTCAATCGCTTTTGTTTGCATTTCCATGTTCGATGGGGGTTTGAAAATAAAATCAAACGCACAATATAGCATCTTTTATATAAAATACACCAAACATAGACATTTCCTTAATAAGAAGCGAATATCACGTAAATCAAAATGAAATAATAGTACATACATTAAATGTCGCAAAATAAGAAACAGTTGGGCCATGTTTTTAAAAAACCTTTATTAAATTTAAGTAGTTGATAGATAGTAAAATCAAAATCAAAATATGTCAATGAGAAACAAATCTAAGACCGAAACGATTGTGGGACATTTTTCGTTCGTAATTGTGCAGTTTAACTCGTTTTAGATTTCTTGGCATTGGGCAGTTTCGAGATGATTTTGATTTATATTATTCCTAAGTTGATGGGTAAAACTTCGATGCAGAGTTTGATAGATGATAATGAATCTAATATTGATATAAACGACGGACTAGAAATGTATACCGACGGTTGCGCGACCATATAACCCGTTTACTTCGTAGGTGGATATAGCAATTCAAGAAGATGTAAAAATAAATCCAGAATGATTATCTCTACCGCAAATGGTTATTTTGACTAAAATCTATAATAGTACGAGTGTCACAAGGGAAACAATCTAGTTTTCTGATATTTAGACAAGTCATATGTTTTTTTTCCATTTTAGTACGGGTCTTAAAAATACCGATGGAACTTGCAGTTAACAAGACGTTTACTACGGACTTGAAAGACAGAAACAGTGACGCGTATAGGACACTGGTCGGTCAATTTCAACAATATGTGAGTATAATAACTTTTTTTCTGTTCAAACACCTCGTAACTCCAGCTTAACCCTTTCCCAAACGGCCAAATTTTAGGGTGGTCCAAATTGAAATCCGCTGCAGACGTCAAAGCTGATGTAAATATAAGATTTGCGTAAAATATGCCATGGAAAATATTGACACAAAAGGAGAAACTGCTGGTTATCAGCAGTTTCTTCTTTTGTTTCAATGTTATCCCAAACTTTTTCAATTAGGGGCGTCAAAACCAGGTCTTGTTTGGGAAAGGGTTAAACCAAGCTGCAATTACGAGTTGCCTGTTAAAAATCGACGATAAGTAATACAAGTGGCGGTTTGGCAAACCAATAAAAGAATTTTACGTGAGTGTGCTTTTTGGTTTCAAAAGAGGAATTGTCGTTTGACGATCGGTCTGTATCTCGGTCCTAACATTGTAGTTACTGTAGTCTATTTACAATTTCGAAGCATTAAAACATGTTTACCGATTACCATGATACAGTGTACTGCTGTATGATTGCAATGCAAAGTGGTGTCTAGAACATTTATTTATTAAGTTTAATATCTTTTAAAGCTGCAATTGCCGTTGTCAATCGGATTGGAATCCGGCATTAACTGACAGTAATATCGGACACCAGAAAGGGCCCGGGTCAATTCCAGTTACATTTTCTATTGATCAATACATTATAACGCTTTCAAAATTCTGAAAACCGAGAATTATGCCATTAGAACATCACATTTCTGTGCAGGAACATTTGTTTGCACGTACTTAAGGAAAAATATAAATAAGAAGATACTTAATTGCTTGTGATAAATATAACTGATTTTGGTTACCGTTTCCCAAGGTCATAGAAGATGACCTCCTAACTGGTGTCTGTCAGATGTTACTGTAAGTTAACAACGGATTTAATCAAATTGTTGACGTTGTTCACATACTATGGTCCTGGTTTTGATAAATCCTTACGAACATTACTTTTGTCAAATGGATTGTAGTAAATCAATGGAACTTTTCTTAAAATTTAAGTAAAACTAGATTTCTAAACTTAGTACTCGTAATTCCGTCTTGATATGCTTTGTTACAAATAAAGTGGCAGCCAATATAATACAGAATGATGATGCTCTTTACTGGTGAGAAGCAAAATGAAACATAATTGGCAGGTACGTATTTTAATATACTAGGACAAATAAGATACGCAACTCCTATTTTTCATAATATTTTCGTCAAAATATGTTTTAATGGCTATTGAGTACATTTTTGATATACCTGCATCCATACGCAGAAATATAGTGTCATTTTCTATAAATGTCGTAAATTCACCAAGTGATACGTAGTAAATTGTTATAAAAGAAATTTTCCCCTGCCGTGTTTTCTAAATGACTAATATCGAAACATATTTTCTTCAAACACAAGCTTAAACATAGACCAAGAGGAGGCCAAAGCGTTCATGCACTTCTCACTACCCTACGCATAGCACGGCTACGCCAAAACCAGCGCCAAGCTGTAGTAAGGATGTTGTTAGGTGGAAAAAAGTCAAAATGTTGTCGCAAGACATTGGTGTGGCAATGAGTCGACACATTTTCGACTGTATACGCTGTTGATTCTCAAGGGGACCACAACCGATCGAGCACGGATTGGACGTGCAAGAGATATGACGCCAAGGCAGGACCGTATCACTAGGTTAACACCACCTACAGGATAAGTTTCAGACTGCAACAGAGACCGCTAAACAATCGCATGGAATTCACAACATTCGAATATCGGACCAAAACGAACGAAACAGATTGTACTTTTCGACCTACATACAATTTCTTTGTCAAATTGTGTTGACGCCCGGTGTAAGCTGGGTGTTTTCTTCTTAACGGAATTTGCTGCAAACAAGATTTTGTGAACTTTACAAGGTGAAATGTAATTACTTTAAATGTATAACATTTTTTTTAAAACCTGATTTGATGTCTTTGCGTAAGAAGGAATTGAAAAGGAAGTTGCGTTTCTTTTTTTTGTCTAGTATATTATGACGGCTCTACAACCAAAATTACGTTGAATACTATGAACCCTGCAAGAATAACCTTGAAATGAGTTGTCCAGTGTATTCGCATCTGGTTTTAAGGACTAGTAACATTGGACATAAAAGGTTAAACGTCGTTTTCCAAACGATAAAAGCGAGCATTTTAGTGAATTTAGACCACATAAATCTCCAAACATGATCACAGAAACTCGGGAATGTTTCACTTAATTTTCATCAAATTCGTACGGATAATTGAAAACATGTGTCTGTAAAAAGTATGCAAAAAGTAGTGTACCGGTATTCATTCATTATGTGACAAAATATCGATACTTTTCCGGCAATTTATTGAACAACCCTCGTAATTTGAACTAACAAAGAACGATTGTTAATCCGTAGTGTGCATATACCCATTTCCATTGTAGAAAAATAGATTTTGTATTTCAAAGAATTTATATTATCACGTTAGCATGTATCAAACATAATTACTACTCTGAGAAAATTGGAAATTGAAAGAAAGTCGCTCGATTAAACTCAGATTCCGTCGAAATAGAAAGCCTGGTCACGTGATTCCACGTCCACATCATGGCCGGAGCACGTCTATAACAGGAATCCGTGCAGTATAATTTTGGAAGCGAAGTGGACGCGATATGGCGCGGAGTCGTATGTTACCAAACCTTTACGTCTTCATTTTTAGTCGCAATGATCGCACCATATGCTTTCTTGAATTAACTCAATAATAATTTTATGTTGGTTCCTTATATGATATTTAATTATTAAGTTGGCTATTCACAGACGATTATAATTGAAATTGGAAGAAAATGCTTGAGGCAAAATACACTCAAAATACCGTGTTTCATCGTATTGTTGCAATGTGTTGATGATTTAATTGTTGGTTTTCAGCATGGTCGTCAGCGTTTTGAAAAATAAGTATGTCTATCTCACACTGATACCATTTACGAAAGAAGTCAATAACGTTCATTTAAAAATTGATACGCATGCACATATAACATTTACCCGAATAAGTTCGGATTTACCATGTATAATGGAACAAAGACGGGGAAAATATTAAAATGTAAGTAACCAGCATTTTTCACTTTAGTCCCAATGTTGGCGTTGCTAAATTATTTGGCTCGAAGGCGAAAACCCATTTTGTGGGCCTCTGAGAATGTTACCGACAGAAAAACGTATATTAACGCTTTTATAGTATAGTATATGTCGGTATGTACATCCGCGTGTTTTGAATTATTATTTATGCCAACAGTGTGGAATGGAAAGAGTATAACCATAAACTGGAGTGAAAGAAACTGCTTGTTGGCATGCATGTACCCGCGTCATATTTTCGTGACGCCACGGTAAAGAGCGCGATTCTATGGTGAAGTTTAGATACAGAATTCAAATTTAATGATAAATTCAAGCGATTGAGTTTTGAAATTTAGCATATCATAAATCCGACAGGATTCTGCAAACCGATATATAACTGTTGTATGTTTGCTTTCTATTCTAACCGCGTCATACGAAAAGGGTGCGAAAACAGTTTTTCGGCCCATGAAGCCCGAGATCTGCCTTATTTGTTTTTGTTTAAAATGAATATGAAAGCTGGTTAATTGACAAATAAAAAGCAGAAAACGCCGAGCCATTATCTGACGATGTAAATATTTACGTGAACAACTTAACTCGCCTATACCGGAATTTGTCAGAAAAATAGGTCAAACTTCAGGGTCAAGGTTTTAGCAAGAGGTATCTATGGACGAAATATGAATATTGTATCTCTAATCGTGGGTAAGATGTATGTTATATTAAAGTGCCTGAAAAGTGGGTCAAACTCCAAGGTCAGGGTCACGAATTGAGAAGTCGTTGTCCAAAATGAAAGGCACTTATAATAGGTATTTATGTATGAAATATCAAGGCTCTATGTTTAATATCGGTATTCATTCTGAAAAGGAGGTTAAAGTACAAAGTCAAAGTCACAAGGTCAAAGGTCATGGGCTTAAAAGAAAGGCTTTATGAGGAGCTCTCCACATGAGTAATATTTAGGCTCTATCTAATAATAGTTTATGAGATACAGACCAGGTTAACGTCTTGCGTAAGTGACCGAGGTGAGCACCAATGCGGAAATTTTGAATGAAATCTGCTGGTTTGCCCAGGGAATATTATCAAAGATCCAAGTGCAGCGTTAGAACTTTTGCTAATTATCTGGGTGTGGAACAATATCGAAATTCCAAATGACGCATTGTTATGGCACAGATTCCTGAAAGACTGCTTTTGTAGGAGAGAGTTTGTTCTGACTCAAACTGTTTTCGGCGGAACAACCACCACATCAAAGCATTATAAAGAGAAATATCTGAACCTGGATAATACAGCTGAAATACGAAACGTTCCGTCGTAGCAAACGTTATTCCACAGAGAACATGGACACATGCAATTGCGTTAAGCGAATTTAAGATACCAGTTTCTGCTTTTTCAAACGCCTTCCAGAAAAACGTCTTGCCTTTTCCACAATCGGACTCTGCATATTCTGCACCGAAAAGTACATGTACAACTTGGAGAACTTCAGCAACATTGCAGCCAATTACATTGACGCAAAACATTCAAAAGTCACTTTTTAGTATCGTTCAGTAAGGTCTTAACGTAGCTAAAGGGTCACAACAGAAGATCACAACGAATTTCGATACTCGTTTTTGACCAAGGACAACTGTTAAACAATTTTTCAGGCCCATAGGAACAGAAGGGATGGTGTGGCTAGGGCCAAAAATACCGAATTTTCATTATTTTACACTGAAAAGTAAGGAAAAATCCAATTTAGCCCCTCCCCCTAATATCCAGACACAGGGGCTTCAGCCACCCCAATATGAAATTGCTTCCTATGGACCCGTTTCTTAACTACCTGAAAAGTTTTTTTTACAACATCAACGTTTTCAATTCATAACGATTAATTACACGTCTCGTCCCACAACATTCCCACCAAATGTCCAATCATGTGCTCTTTAAGTGACAAATCGGAGCAGCGTGCTCGTAACGGGAGATCGTCAACGTTGTTCTCACGTAGAATACTTTGGACGCCATCCCAGTCAAGTCTGGCACTTGCATGGTGTGGCGTGAAAGGCACATGTGTACAACGTCCGGCCAACGTCCAACACACACCCGACTGCACAGACGATTACCGGTGATTTGTGTGGATACTATATGTTGAAATTCCTGAAGAGGTCACTCGCATGTGCTGGTGCCGATATGGAACGATTTTATTGTGATTTTGGGAAAATATGACGGCCAACATGTGGTGGCGTTTTTGTGTGTTTTTCGATGTTCTAGACCGGGTCTGCATATATTTCCCAGCATAGGAATGTCTAATAATGTTTCCCAAATGGTTACTTATGCTTTGAGAAACGTAAAACGAACTTAAAGCGCTTTAGAACCCGTTCCGCCACGTAACAACACAACAGCGATATAACGCACTTTTAACGTATGTAAATGGTCTATTCTCTGACAGTTTCTAACAACTTCTTGAACGGCTTTCGACTTATTGGCCAAAAAACAAGTAAGAGTAAATTTACAGCAAAATGTTCTACAGAATAATGGTAAAGTATACATGAATGCCATGGCGGACATAAAAACTGGAAATGCTTACCGGAAATACGAGACGAAAGTGATAGCGGTATAAAATGATTTTGTTTGTATTCTTTGGCGATAACCAATCTGACGAACGTTTGATTTTCAAACATACTTTTGCTATTAAAGATCTATTTACACATTGTTGCTTATTACTATGTATAACAATTTTGACCCTGTCAGGAAAATGACGTAATTTTGCAAATACGGCGCGGAACCCGAAATGACAATACTTGATCCTTGTTACAGGACCCTACTGCGATTACGAAAACACTTGTTGTCACAAATATTAATAATTCAAAACACTTGATCCCCAAATTTGAACATACTGACATATACTATCTAGAGATTGTTGCATTTTCACCCTTGACCCCCTTATTAATGACTCGGAAAAGCGTGTACAACTCACACAAATGATTAAATAATTATGTATTATGGAAATATTCATATAACTTTATGTTCGGAAAACTGTGATAAAATGTACAGATTTTCCATGAACTCAAAATTTAAGTAAAAATATCAATTTCGACCATGCCTGGAAAATGACTGAATTTTGCAAATATGACGCTGAACCAGACATGCCAACAACTGATTCCAGTTACAGGACCCTATTGCGCTTACAAAAACAGTTGTTGGCACTTGACTGACCCATTTACAAGGAAGGCCATTGGACTGATCTTTTAACCATAATAATATGAGGTTATTTAACATGTCTTTGTACAATACCGAATTCTATTGGATGAATACTTTGCAGAACGAGGCTATATTTTGGACGAAATTATCAAATGAAACAGTTTAGAAAAAACGGCACATTTAAACAGAGCGGCATCAGAATTTCCATTTGAAAATCGGTGGCGCGTGGTTCAAACTGTACTTGCGACGACAAAAGATGCCGTAACACGTCTTATTTGGTGACCACAGTTAGTGAATACTAAACCTGCCATCGATTTCAACGTCTCAAACCTGAAACGCATATGACGTTAACGTAATACAATAATACAGCTTCTTGTATAACAGGCGTTACATGAGGTCAATCTGACTTCGGCTGATTGGTAAATGTTTCTGTTACTCTTACTCGTCGAGCAAGATGCATAATCGGGCAATGCAAGACGACAAAATGTCAGGCTGCTTGTTCTTGATTTTCCGCCATTCGAAAATGGCTAATCTACGAGCTCTATTTCCAAGTAGTGTGTCTATTTCAAACGTTACTTTCAACAACAACATTTTCCAGAAAAACATTTATTTGGCCACCACATTTACCGACTATTCGACAGAACGTCGATCCCAACGTCACAAACCTGAAACGTACATGACGTTAACGTGGAGAATGGACCTTTCCGACTTGTCAATCGAGCCGTAAATATTGACCAATCAAATTAATCGATAAGGGGTTAACCACGCCCACCGGATATCGCCGATGACGTTGTCCCACATTCAAAACAAACGTGTGAAACGAAGGATAGCTGTTGTTACGATATTTTCTTATTTTTACCTTCGTTCTTTTCAATACTGATGAAGTATTCGAACAGAATCAATCATGCAATGTTTGTTTTACTACCGAGCCGAATGATAACCGGCGATATTGTGTCAATAATGGATTAAACTAATGAAACCTACATCGCGACTGACACTGACAGTCGAATGTTGACAAATAAACAAACAAAAATATGGTTGTTCTACGGTATAATAGATTCACAATTAAACGAGAATAGTTACCGCTTTCTCGCTTTAATTTTACATAGGTAAAAGTAATAGTCCTACCTAAAAATAAACCACAACAACCGTAAACCATTCTCGTTTTACTTTGAACGTATAATAAGAAACTCGTCTCACATCACGGCCACCAATCCCTCTCATTCATTGCAAAATGCTATGAGCGAAATCTCAGAAAAGGGACTTCCGGCTATGAAGAAACGGGACCCATTTTGTGAATGTAAACACACGTTGTTACTTTAAATCTGTGATTTTGCCAGTTTTTGGCTGATTCTCAAAAATCGGGGAATGCTATTCGATGGTGAGTATATTTAAACTTCTTTTGGCGTATGTCTCCTCGGCATGGTCTCACCGTGCTTGCTTTAAACTGCTTTGTCATGCGATCACAGTGCTGTGTTTTGAAGACATGTCAAAATTGATCGAAAAATTATGGTTTAAATACTACTATAATTCCCTTCTATACAGGTCCCATAAGCTTCGAATGCTTTATCTTATATATATATATATCCATTAAAATCCAATGACTGATTTTCTAATAGAGAGAAAAAGCTAAAAAAGTAATACGCTATGAAGAAGAGAGATCAGCTATGAAGAAAATGGACTAGATATGAAGAAGATATAATACGCTATGTATAAGAGCTCGGATATTCAAAGCGTCGGGTTTTGACTTAATTTTGCCTTTTCGCTATAATTTTCGCTCGGAAAGTGATACGAATTTATTTTTAATATTATTTTATATTTGGGATTGTAAGATCAATCTAATTTCCAAATTAGCATACTTCAAGACTTTTCAGTATACAATGTGGTTATATTTGGAATGATGATATAATTATGTAAATAACATAGGCCTGCACATGCGGACGCCAATGTCATTGTAAACTATTTAGGCAAAACTAGGCAAACCGTATAAGAACCCTAACATTTTAATAATTTTAAGCCTATGCAAGATACATTGCATGTATTTTGAATGAAAACAGGTTTTATTAAGGCCTACATGTTTTTAGCGGCCAGTCGAGCTTTTGTCATTGCGTTGTGTCCGTCATGCGTCCGTCGGTTATTTTTTTCTTGTATGCACTCTAGAGGCCACATTTTTGTCCGATCAATCTGAAAGTTGGTCAGAATTAGATTATTTCCTATATGACCCCCCCCACACACACACACACGACAGCCTCCGGAAGTCGTCCTTAGAGGCAAAAGTCGAAATTTTTAAACGGGGAACGATTGACCGTAAATCCAATAAAATAACCATCTTATCGGCTATTAACGAATTCATTCAATTTTATTATTTTTGTTCAACTTAAAACTTCGCTTTATTACTGTATATTGAATGCACGTGCGCTTTATCGCTGTATATTGATTGATTGCACGTGCGACGACATTGTTTTCTCCGCGTGTTTTGGGAGCCTCGTTTTGATAATGTCGATTTGTTACTATCTTTAGTAACAATTCTCATGTATGTTCTAAAAATGCATTCTCACGTGATGATAAGTGAGGCCCGCAGTAACAAGTGGGGGCATGGAGGGGCTAAGACCCCCACCCCACAAAAAGGTCTGCCCAAAATGCTGAATTGTCATTATTTTGCACTGAACATTTTTGGGGAAATCCAATTCAGTTCCTCCAAAATTCCGACAATAGCCAGAACAGGGGCTTTAGCCCCCTCCCCCCATTAAAAATGTTTCCAGTCCTACGCGCCTTTAAGTAACCGGTCGGCATTAAATACATGTTTAACCCTTTCCCAAACGGCAAAATTTTAGGGTGATCCACTTCAAAAACTGTCACAAATGACAATGGATGTTACTAAAGATATGATATGTGTAAAATATGACACAGAAAATATTGAGACAAAAGGAGAAACTGCTGGTTGTCAGCAGTTTCTTCTTTTGTTTCAATGTTTTTTCCCAAGCCTTTCCTTTTAAAGACGTCAAAACCAGGTCTTGTCTGGGAAAGGGTTAAGCTGCATAACAATAAATATCGTTCTATCGTCTAGAATTTGATTTTTCAAATGGAAATTTGTAAAAATATTGGAATTTCTGTCTTCAATTCTTCCTAAATTAAGAATTATGAAGTCCGTGCTTCTTCATAGCTTGCTCCCTCTTATTCATAGCTACTCTCGCTTCTTCATAGCTTACTGCTCTTCTTCATTGCGTACCTGTTTTTCTCATAGATAAACAAAGGTTTTCAAAATCGTACGTGCGGAATACTAAAAGAGACCATAAAATAGTAAACTGAACATGTCTCATTCGAAAAATGCATATGATAGCGCCGTAGGAGTCGTTTATGTGCCGTTTATGTGTCGTTTGATTTGTTAACATAAGTGTGTGCACTCACTTCGAAAGTAATTGCAAGTTTACTCTGTAAGCTAGAACAAAGGGCTTTGGCAATATAACACATCATTCATTACCCCATCGAATAGCATTCCGCGATTTTTGAGATTCAACCCATAACTAGCAAAATAACCGATTTAAAGTAACAACGTGTGTTTACTTACTCAAAATGGGTCCCGTTTCTTCATAGCCGGAAGTCCCTTTTCTGAGATTTCGCTCATAGCATTTTGCAATGAATGAGAGGGATTGGTGGCCGTGCACATGTTATTTTGAGTTATGCAAGTGTTTAATACTTTCCCAATCAATATCCCGTTTTTACTTTGTAATGGAAAAGGTTGAGAAAACACAAACGAAGATCGCCTGACATATGTGTGTGTTTACACATTTGGACTTGACCCGATCGGGTCTCATGCACTCTGTCTTTCTCGATATTTTCAAATCGTTTGGGAATGTATTTCATAAAGACTGGTTTTAAACGCCCCTGAAGGAACGAGGATAGGAAAACATTGAAGCAAAAACAGAAAGAGAAAAATGCTGACACGACCCTTTTCCTTCAATGTTTTGTGGGCTAAAAATAGAACCCAAATTCAATATTTGTCAACATCGCTGTCTTGTCCTCGGTTTCAAATTACCTTGTTCTTCTTCTTGTTCCCACTAGAAAAGAAGAAAAAGTTCAAAAGCAATGTTTTCTTTTCCCATAATGTATTCATACACATTTATCTAAGGATCATGCATTTAAAATATCTATTTCTTTGGTGTGAAATTTGCAGCTTCAGATTATTCTGTGGAAAACAATGAATTGGAACAGTCTAAATTTCTGTTGATTTGGAAAGAATTAACCCTTTTCATGAATAGATCCAGACATTGTTCCCAAAAGATCCCAAATTTTCAGGGGGTCTGACATTATTGGCACATTAACTTTTTCCATTCTAAGCCATGGTGGCCACCAGCTGCTCAATTTGGAGCAACAAAATGGGCATTGATAAAAATATGATTTGTGTACAATATAGCACAGAAAATATTTAGGTAAAAGAGAAAATGCTGATAATCAGCATTTTCTTCTTTTACAGTAATGTTTTCCGAAGCCTCTTCTAATTAGGGACATCAAAACCAGGTTTGGTTTGGGAAAGGGTTAAACTTTTACAATTAAGGTAGAATACCCATAAAGAGATTCATGCGACATTGGGATAACAGACATCGGATTTATTCGACTGGGGTCGAAAACATTCGGCGGTGGAACTTTCCACTGCCGAATGTTTACGACCGCGCCGGAAGAGACTTGGATAAGTTCGGACACATAACGACACTGTCCGAAAAAATCTGATGTTTTATTTATCTCAAAATGGCCACATTACAGGTATTCTACCGTAATTTTGTTGAGGGCTGCTGGTAGGAATGAATTAACACAAACAAGATATCATTATGATTTTAAACATTCTTCATTTTTTCTCTTTGTGGTGAAACACTCTTAATTTATTACACATTACATGTACTAAATATACACATCAAACTTTGTTAGCAAAATTATAAACAACTGTTTTCAACCCTTTCCTAAACAAGGCTTCTTTTGAAGTGCCTAACAGCAAGATTCTGGATTTTTTTTTATTGAAAATAAGAAATTGCTGATAATTAATTGAAATTATTCCCTTTTACTTAATATTTCCTGTGCAATTTACAGGTTGAACTGTGAACCAGTGAATGCCATGAATGATACATGCTACAAGAGTAGAAGAGTAAGTATTCAATATACAATGTCAGAATTTTCTCATTTTGTCTCAAAATTGTCAATGCTATATTTTACAGAAATCAAGAATTTTCTGATTTCCAGTTATTGTACAATTTTCACTGAATTTCTGCATGATAATGAAATAATCAAGCTACAGAGGGGGTTGGTTTGAACCCCCAAACCCCCTCTGGATCCACCATCGCCCTGTAAACTTTAATTGTCCTTGAATTTTGGTGTAACACTAGTGTTTCTATTCATACTCATTACATGTATTTCTTCTGATGTAATAATTTGAGTATGTACAATCTGTACTCATACTCATTACATGTATTTCTTCTGATGTAATAATTTGAGTATGTACAATCTGAATTTTTTATTGCTATTTCAATGACCAGTCCTCTTCATGTTCCAAATCCATTAGATGTAACTTGTACTGGTGTATTTTTGTGTCTTTTGTCTGTAAATACGTGTGTATAATTAACTAACAGTTCAAAATATTATTACTTTGTTTATCCTTTCCTAATCAAGACCTTGTTTTATACATGTCCCTTATATTAAAGATTTGGGAAAACATGGATACAAAAGCAGAAAATGCTGAATAATCAGCAACTCCTTCTTTTGAATCAATATTTCCTGTGCTATATTGTATACAAGTCCTATCTTCATAACAACCAATTTTGATGTCTTCTGCTCCTTTCAATTTGTAGTAGGCTTAATTTCTTTCCTTGTTTAGGAAGGGTTAAATACTGCTAGATTTGTAATGACAAACATGTTTATTGCAGGGGCCTCAACTTTAGATTTCCTGTCACCATGGAATTGCACCAGATAAAGTATGTGGTCAAAGATCAAGAACAGAAAATTAAAGAACTTTAAAAAATTAGTGAAAACCAAAGATGTTTGAATCAAAGATATTTTCCCTTGTGTTACTTAGATATACACTTTTACAGTCTGTGTATTTTTTAATTTGATGTAATGCAATAAAACATAGAGCTTTGCAAACAATACATATTTTTTAAAATTTGTTGTTTCTCTTTGTGTTGATTTTTTGCCATTTCACCAAAATAGATCTGGTGTTCATGTCTTACATGTTGCATGCTTGGGAATACATTGACTCAAAAGAAGAAAATGATGATTATCATTCTCAGTATAATTCTTTTGTTTCAATGTTATCAGGATTACATCATTCACAATTCTTTTCAAAATTCATTTTGCCATCTGCAGTAAAAGAAACAACAGGAATTATGGTTAGATTCCCAGTTATAATAGTGTTAAACCCCATTTAAGGTAGCTCACACCTAATGAGTTTCACGTGACATCGAAAATTTTCGTGCGACGCCGATTTACAATCGTTACCTATCCAAACTTATTCGAGCGATGTCGTGAACATTCGGTGGTGGAGTGGTGGAACGTTCCACCGCTGAATGTTTAGGATGTCGCCCGAATAATTCAGACCTCGCGTGAATCTCATTAGGGGTGGACTACCTTAATCAAACAATGTTCAGAATGATGATTACCTGCATCCGGCACATAAGGCCCCAACTGCTTTTACTGTTAGTTTTCAAAAGAAGTGATGAATGTGTCCAGACATAAAGAGGCGTCCAAACCTAAAATGAAAAAGTCAAAGATATGAAAGTACAAGAGCTCATCAGATTAACCCTTTCTCAAATCACAAAATATTTGGGAAACTCAGATTCAAAAGACAATTTGGATCATGGATGTTTAAGATTTGTGTACAATATATATAGTAGCACAGAAATCATTGTGACAAGAGAAGAAATTGCTGGTTATGAGCCTTTCCTTAATTTACCTCCCTGTTTGCTCAAGCTAAAATCATGTCTTGTTTGCGGAAGGGTTAAACTGAACTGACAGCTATCTAATTCTAAATTAGACTAATCTATAGGCCACATATTGAAGCAGAAATCGTGTAGATGGTAGAATTCTCAAGTTAAAAGCCACACTTCAGTCTTCTTGTCGAGGAAAGGACTAGAATGTTGTTGTTCCCGTTTCTAAAAATAGAAAGGAATTTGTGGAATCTTATCGGATCAAAAAGTTAAACCATAGATCTAGTGTTGACCGATTCGACATAAATTTACAAAATATGTGTGAATATGTATGTGTCCTTACTCAACATGTGCAATAAATCTCCGTAAGGGACTCGGTTGTAGATATTTCCAATTGAACACGTTGCGGCCCCTCTGACTTTCGCATCGATGTCAGCCTCTCGCAACCACTTTGAGTCGCCGTCATTCGCCTTTATTCGATTGTTGTGGCAATATCCATGGTTATAGTAATCCAAAGTCTTCTATGCAACACTTTCACAGACAAAGATTTGCTTGTCTATTAAAATTAACGGCGAAATGTCTGCTTGATTGTTCAACAAGGAATCAAGCGTAACTTCACCGGCCGCCATCAAATGGGGGGGGGGGGGGGCTATGTTAGCAACAGTATCTAAGGGGCGGGGCTTATCTACAAATCTCGGAAAGGTGCATTATCTTGCTTTATAAGCGTTACGTGAGGTCTAGTTGACCGTGGCTGATCAATAAACGTTCTCAGAATTCTAATGCGTCGATCAAGACACCGAATCGAGAAACAAAATATGTTGAACTGTCTTGCGACTTGTTTGTGCATTCGTCGCATTCAAAAATGGCTATATTACGAGCTCTTTTTTCAGAATTTAACCTTTGAATCCTTCAATTCGGATGTTTCTTAAGAAAGTCTTTGAATGCGTGGTTGCCTATCCACTAGCACATGTTACTGTGTAAAATGTGACCATTTTCATCACGTGATGTACATGCACGAAGCGCACGTAGAAAACGTGACCAGTCACCGGAAATGGACAAGTAAACGGATAGAAATGCATATTTTTTTTCATTTGCCGTAATTGTCGGTCAAAATGATAATGTACAATACATCTCACTAACATTGTAACAGGCAGAAGGAAAATTACGACAAATTTCATTGGAGCGTTTCTTTTGGACGTCAGTTTATTTGTTTAGGGTTTTCCTTTCGTTTTCAGCTTACAGAACTTTACAGAAACATGACAGGTTTCAAGTCAGTCGAAATAAATGGATTCAGGTAAGAAATTCACAAAAACTTCATTTGAAAATACATAACACTTCTGTACATGTATGTGCACGCAATAGTACATAACATGAACATAATTGGAAATTCAAAGGGGTTTTGAAGAAAGCGAGTGTTATAATGTTTTCTATTTAGCTACCATATACATGGTTCTATTTAACATGTATTGCTTTCACGAGGCTTTGTTGTATTATCGGTTGAACCAGTACTAGATTTTGCAGGAATTTGAACTAGCCACAATGTTAAAAAATCTCCAACAATATGTTTAAAAGTACCAGAGAGTGACATAGTATATTAGTCGTGGATAAAAAGTGAGCGAGGTCTGTATCATCAAGATAGTTATTGACAAACTTTTTTTAAGGTTTGTGCTTTTCTCCAGGTTCGAATTTACAAAGAACATTTGTCCAATTTTATATAAACCTTGCTAAATAGATCTAAGCATTAAGGGGGGATGCTCCAGTTTTTCGGAACACTCAGTCATTACTGTAGTAAATTCAATGTTTCGTACCATATATATTTCGCTACCATATTTTCAATAATACAAGACGTTATTACAATTTAACATTTTCGACGGTAAAAAGTGTGTTTGTTATGCGAAACCGATTTCCTAAAGATGCAAATCGATTATTTAGAGCAAGACAGTTGTAAGTGTGTATGCAGTTACCACTTTTTTACGTCTTTTTGTTCGTGTGTAGCTGAAAGCTGTAATTCACTAATAAGTGCGCTGACCTATACATTTTCTTTTTGAATTAATACCAGGATATGTTGCTTAATACAACGAAGGAATTTTATCAAATTCTATTATGTAGAACTTGAAATATTTACAAAAAATGCAAAGTTTGACATAAAACACTTCAGCCTCGTTGATCTAACTGAACAAGTGAGCATGCTGTTTTATACATTTATTATTTATTTATACGTTTATAATACCACACATTTTTGGTTTTCTGTTCTCATTAAATGTAAGACGTTACTTTAGATCCGTTTTCGGGACTAAACGATGATTATGCAGCATTTTCTTCATCATTTTAGTGTCCTTGGACTGGTGCGCGAAATTGTGCATTTTTTTCGATGTAGGGGTATATGAGAAGAATGCCTATATAATTCAAACAAGATCGCTGATATTTTGTTCTTTAAGATCGCTTTTATTTTATTTTTCAATTGGTAAAAACATGTAATTTCAACATACAAAATATGAATAAATTCTATTATTGGGAAAAAATAGGAAACTGGAGCATTCCCCCTTAATTGCATAAAAATAAGTTTGTGAATTTGGTTTGTTTACGATTCAAACGTTTTTAAAATAATGAAAATCGGAGTGGGTCGGGTAGGATAATGGATGTCTTCTTTACTCGCTACTTTTATTTAAATAGAGAAATACATAAGCTTAAAAGACAAAAATCATATGTGGGCATGTAGGCCCAATTATGTATGTGTAACATAACTTTAGCAAAGTTTCAAATAAAAAGAAAAACCTTTGTATATTTAGGTAACCTCTGTATTCCACCATCTTTGACGACATTTTAAATTCTAAAAATCACCATTTTGATAGGTTAATCGTTACAAAAAACCAAATTCACCTTCCGAATTAAACTCAGAGTATTTTACAATGTGGCAATATTAAAATGTTAATAGTGTTAGGTGAAAATTTTCTTTTCCTTGTGAAATGTGGTAGATTGGGTAAGATTTCATGAAATTACAAAGTTTTGGTAAAAATACAAATAAATTTTGTTTTGGAAAACAAGTACGTTTTCTTTTCTTTGAACACACTTTCTAAACGCATCTTAACATATTACTAACAATTCTATTCCACAAAAGTATCCATTTTAAGTACAAGTATATTATCTAAAAACATGACATTCCGCCATTATGGACGCCTTGTTGATTTCTAAGAAATGCTCAAGGGTGCTAAGGTGGCACTCGCAACTTTTCAAGGATTCACAATATTAGCTTTCAGAAACACCAAAAACATTTTAAAAGGTATTCAACCTTAGGCCAATTTTTCTGAATGTCGGACTTTTTGGGACGATTTCAATGAAATAATACAGTCGCAATTCTTTTAAATTCCCACCATCATTTTAGATATGTTGCTCTCGTCAACTGCTTGTTGCGATACTTCAATTGTAATGCAAATTATCTTATCTTTATAATACTTTATTTTTAGCTCACCTGAGCACGAAGTGCTCAAGGTGAGCTATTGTGGTCGCTTTTTGTCCGTCCGTCCGTCAGTCCGTCTGTTCACATTCTGGTGTTACTACTCTAGCACCCAATCAATCAAAAGAAAACTTGGCCACAACGTTGGTAATCATAAGATCTTGCATGAGCTTGATTTTCAGTGTGATTGGAGCAGGAAGTCAGGAGTTATGTGCCCTCGAATTTGACAAATTTGCCGTTTTCGACTTTCTTTACACTGTAGCATCTACATTTATCAACCAATCAAGACAAAACTTGGCCACAATGTTGGTGACTATAAAATCCTGGATGAGTTAAATTTTCAGCTTGATTTGATCAGAAAAACAAGAGTTTTTGGCTCTTGAATTTCACAAAATTACCGTTTTCAAATTTATTTTCACTCTAACATACACAAATATTGACCAATCAAGACACAATAGTCCATTTGAAATTTTCGGAACCTTGTAATGTCGAGTACAATGAAGTTTTATTTTTTCTTTGCATTATATAGGTGTTCTAGAGCAGATCTAGCTTGGTTGCCAGAATGGCAAACTTGGGCAACTCCCGCAATTCGCAAAAATCCAAGATGGCCGCCAAATGCAGCTGGAAAAATCAACTTTTTGTCAAATTGTCCAAAAATGTTGCAAAAAATGTCTATCTTGGGGTTTTTGTGTATACTGAATATAAATCTGATGATAAATGTAGCATATGTATATCAGAAAAGTACTAAATTAGAAATGGCTGCTGGATGCCATCTTGAAAATCACATTTTTTCTGCATTAGTTTTATTCGGTCTTTAAATGGCACCTTTTCAGAAATCTTTGTAAGCCAAATTTACTTAACTTCCCATTTCTTGACATTTTCATTTCATCTTTTCTGTTTTATACCAACCTTGTTTGAATACAATTCAGAAATAGCAGCCAGATGCCTTGTTGAAAATAATTATTGGTTGAAATACTGATACAAATTGCTGCCAAATTAGATATTTACGAGTTATTAAATCTCTTTACTTACTTTAAACACATTTGGACTAAATTTGGATATTGCACATTTCCTTACTGTTCTCATATGAATGATAGTAACAGATATGGCAACCAGTTGCCATCTTGGTACAAAGAGCAATTTTTAAGAGAGTTTTTCAAAGTAGGACATCAAATGCCTAAAAATTTGCTCTTTTCGCCAACAGTGATAGAATATCAATTAACCTTAATTTTAATGACTCTTAAAGTTTTGTTTATAAAATTAAAATGCTCTTAGTGGAACAATGAAATGAAATATTGTTAGGTGCTGTTGTTGGGTATCATTATCTAGGTTTGAAATTTTTGCTTTGGAAATTCAAAGTTTGATACACAATTGTGTATAGGACTTTGTTTATTTTAAACACTTGAACTAGATGAATATATAGAATGTAATACGTACATAGACTACAAGTTGCCATGATTATTGTTAAATGAAGGCGATGTTTGTGTTTTAGGATTGAGATATGTCTGTATGTAACTGTGATTTTAATCAATTATGGCCACCAGTTATCGGTACAGTTCTACGCATTTTATCTACATAATTACATAAATATAAATTCATGGGTATTATATAGAAATTAAAGGCGACTGTCATGCTAGAAGAAAATATATCATTGAAAGTGTTCCAATATTTATCTTTATGAAATTATTTTCCTTGTGAATATCTTAAGGAGTCTTAATAGAACAATCGTGATTGATGCGCTATTCAGTAAGTTCCTTTCGGAGCTGATCTTTTAAGCTTTCTTACATGTACCTTTACAATTTAAAATGTATGAAGAAAACCCAAGTGATCATGGTCAACACTACAACCCTTTGAGTGCCATACATAATGCAATGCTTAGTCTTGTCATACTACAGTCATGAATGATTTAACGTTCAACAGGAAACAGTACAGTCCTGGTTGTATCTTCATGTAAGCAATGGTAGCCTTAGATAGCTCCAATAGATTGGGGTAGATGTGCATGTACACAATTGCGAGAAAGTTGTCCAATTTGCGTTCAACTAAAAGAGTGCATGTTCTGTCAAGACTTATCATGAGCGCTTCACAGACACAACTATGATAGATAGAGTTATCTCGCCTTTTGAAAAGTTCATAAATACGTATACACAATACATTAAAGACAATGTTGGATTTTAGCAAATACTTCATTTTGAGAAATCAATGTAAATTGGGTATACATGAAGTACGGTACATGTATTTCATTTTTTAGACTTTCTGACAAAACCATTCATTAAGATGGGTCTGTAAACAAGACTAAGAATCATTACCAATTTAGATGATTTAATGAAAGAATTGCGTCTCATTCCGACAGTTTATATTTGTTGTTGTTTTCTTCTTGCTGATATTGTTATGGTATACCTTATTCAAAAGAATCTTTCAGACTTATTGCTTGAAGACTGTAAGTAGACACAATACATAGTTGATTAACAAAATGGGCCTTAAAACAACGACATTACAGATTTAGATCAGTTCTTGCAATAACTTGAGTGACAATTGTATGTGCAGTGAATGCACTGTTTAAATTCAAACATTGCTGAGGAAATTTTCCGAAACATGGTGTCTACCAAAAGAAAAAAATATTTTGGGAAAATTATTGAAAAGGTTTACGAACGAAATATTCTAGTAAAATAATCAAATAATTTGATGAGATTTGAAAGGCAAAAACCATTCAGAATCAGATGCAGAAAATGTAAAATCGTTCAATTTTAACCAAGTTGTATCTTACCATTTCTGTTCTATTCCCAAAAAATGTGAATGGACAACCTTTATTTCAAGGTATCCCGATACAAGGAAAAAATGGACAGGATTTCTCTATGAATTTATGTAGATGTCCTGTAGGTACGGAAACATGTGCATACTCTTTCATAAAATAAACGTTTTTGGTGGCATCTTACCCAGGTTATCAAATGCTTGGTAATTTCAACCTTCTTAATTTATTGTTTGTGTCTTTTTCATCGAGCAAAGTTTCTTGTAAACAGTATAATCTTCAATACCGACTATGAACTGGTAGTAACAGTTTAATCAAACATGTCTTTTCGCGTTTGTTTTATTTTATTGTTCGTTTCTATTAATCTAGTAATCTAATGGTGCGGAATGATCACATTCAGTGTATCGACATCCGATGTTGACTGTACATAATCATTCCTCTTAAGGTGGCCGAATGCGATTCCATAACAAGAAAACTGCCCTAGAGAATTGACTCATACTGTCGCATGTTACAAAGTGAATCCTTACTGACAAATTAAGATAATAAAAAAGATAAGTCACCATCTAGGGAAAGAATGAGGGCCGTCTCAAAAGCAGCACTGAAATGGCTATTTTTAACATGGAGGCCAATGGGAAATTTGAATATTTTTACACAAATGTTAAAAAATAGAGAATTTCTGCCCTAGAGAATTTGATAAAATTTTGTAAATTGATGAACCTGGTCATGATCTGTGAAATGAAAAAATAAAAAACAAAAGTGACCACAGTATATGAATTGGGGGTTGTCTCAAAAGTGCCGAAACAGCAGTATTTCAGCTGATTTTTGACGCAAATGTTAAAATTTTAGAAATTTCTGCCCTAGAGAATTTGATAATATTTTGTAAATTGATGAACCTGCAAATGATCTGTAAAATAAAGAAATAAAAATCAAAAGTCACCACAGTATATGAATTGGGGGTTGTCTCAAAAGTGCCGAAACAGCAGTATTTCAGCTGATTTTTGACGCAAGTGTTAAATTTTTAGAAATTTCTGCCCTAGAGAATTTGATAATATTTTGTAAATTGATGAACCTGCAAATGATCTGTAAAATAAAGAAATAAAAATCAAAAGTCACCACAGTATATGAATAGGGGGTTGTCACAAAAGTGCCGAAATAGCGGTGTTTCAGCTGATTTTTGACGCAAATGTTAAAATTTTAGAAATTTTTGCCCTAGAGAATTTGATAATATTTTGTAAATTGATGAACCTGCAAATGATCTGAAAAATAAAGAAATAAAAAACAAAAGTCACCACAGTATATGAATTGGGGGTTGTCTCAAAAGTGCCGAAATAGCAGTTTTTCAGCTGATCTTTGGCGCAAATATTTATTTTTTTTAGAATTTTCTGCATAAGAAAATATGCTAATGATTTGGTAATTGATGAACCTGCAAATGATCTGTAAAATGAAGAAATAAAAAACAAATGTCACCACTGTACATAAACGGGAGACCGTCTCAAACGTGTACTTTTCCACTGAAAAAAAGCTGACTTTTAGCTCGATTTTGTATAGCTATTAGTACATAGTTACATGTATAAGAAGTATTGACCAAAATCATAATCATGATCGTTATATGTTGCTTGTTTGATTAAAACATAAAATAGATTTTAAAACAAATGTTTGGCGTCTCAAAATTGTATTATTATATTATGGAAAAGGGAAATTTTAGGCCTAAATGGCTTTGGAGTAAGCTATATTTATCTAACATTGGTGTAATGTCTGGAACTGTAGTGTGAAAGTGGAACGTATTAGACAAAGGTCAGTAGATTCCGATAATTCGAACCAAATTTGGACTTTTCTAACGATACATTCGTCAGAAATCGGCCGATTTTGTTAATCTTACCTTTACCGTATTACCGACGTCGTTACTTTGAACGTCAAAACGCACGTGTTTAAATGACGTCATCAAAACATTTCAAATACGGCCTGATATATTTTCACGTTTTATTCTTGTTCGATGAATAACTGATGCAAAAATTTGTATAGTTTTACTAAAATAATGTAACGGATCTAACTTTCTACATTTTTTCTGAAACTTTAGGTCGCTATCTTATTTACGACAACATGCGCGTTTTGGATGCGCACTCGAATCGAATTCGGCCACCTTAAGCTACACACATTTCGTAGATCGGATCTGTGTGTAAGATTAACACTGTTCCACTGACCATGCATCAAATATATCTTCTGAAATACGGTTAAGAATTTCAGAATTCCGAAATGAAAGTTATTCATTTCTGCTTTACCAGTCAATGTTCTATTTGCGCTTTGGGTGATGTTTAAACATTCAATATTTTGATGTTGATAATGGAATCACTTCTTCAAAATTAGGAAGAAGCCATAGGAATTAATGATATAAATTCTTAATGGTACTTCAACCCACACTGGCAACTTTTGTTTTTCAATGTCAGAACTGTGTATATCATTACACAAAGGTGATGGTCGTCTTTTGAATACTGTTTTAACCATATCATCTGTAACGGTTTCGAAAATGCTCAAAGACGGCCAGAATTATATAAATGTTTACAATAGAAAAATATAACGTTTTGAAGAAATCTGGGATTTGTGAGAATTGAAATATTACCATAAAGTTCAATATAATTATTTTCTTTTGTAATATTTAGATAAAATGAAATAAATCATTAAATGAATAGATGGAACATGATACATAATTATCACATTTTGGCCGCATTTTCTACAAGTAGGAGTAAATAGTAATAAGTGAATTAAGCCAGCTATCATTTTCAATATGACGTATGGTGGTCATGCCAGAATTTTATGTACACCAGATAAATCAGAATGTGAATTTAAGAAATAAAATGGATTTACCTTATGAAGTGTTTCTAAATACATGAATTCTATGGGCCATGTAAAATTTTGGGAAAATTGTGATTTTCGAGATGGTGTCCGGCAACAATCTCTATTTTAGTATATTTGTGTTATCCAAATGTTACATTTATCAATGGATTTGGATTCAGCACACGAAAGAACCCCCGAATAGACATTTTTCGCATCAATTTAGGACAATTTGACAAAAAGTTGATTTTTCAAGTTGCGTTTGGCGGCCATCTTGGATTTTTGCGAATTGTGGGAGTTGCCCAAGGTTGCCATTCTGGCAACCAAGCTAGATCTGCTATAGAGCACCTATACAATGCAAAGAAAAAATAAAACTTCATTGTACTCGACATTGCAAGGTTGTCATATAGGGCATATAGCAGCGTCAAATGGACTACAACTTGGTCACAATGTTGGTGACCATAAAATCCTAGATGTTTTAATTTTTCATATTGATTGGACTAGAAAAACCAGAGTCGTGTGCCCTTGACAGTGACAAAATTGCCGTTTCGGACTTTGGTTTCACTCAAACAACAATAAATATTGACCAATCAAAAATAACTTGGACATAATGTTGATGAGAATATCTTTATCAGAACAGAGTTATATGCCCTTGACTGTGACAAAATTGTTGTTTTCTTCCACTTTGTTTTAACTGTAACAGCCACAAATATTGATCATTCAAGATTAATTTATGAAAGCAGTTTTCAGCTGAATTATAATCTCGCATTTTCAATTATGTGCTCTTTATTCGACAGCATTGTGACTTTCATTCTATCTAGGTTCAGGTGAGCAATTAAGGACTACCATGGTGGCCTTGTTTCTATTTGTACCCATATTTTTCGAAAAAAAAAATACATATGAACAAAACTAAATAAAGAAATCGTTGTAAGAAGTATACCTTTTGTAAATGATAGATCCACGGTAATATAAAATTACAATGGAGTTCTTTTTTTTTTTTTTCGTTCTTTTTTTTCTAAATCTTACATTTTTTCAGGAGCGGCAGTGTTATTGCGGATCACTCAATAAATATGGAAAATGTAGACAAGGCAAACGTTACAACAGTTTTACAGGCTTATGTTAAACAAAATATAAACAAAACTGATGTAGCCGAGAAGTATCATTTGACTGTTGAAATTACCAAGACTTTAAAACTTGTGGAACAGAAAATCAAAGGTATGCTTAAATTCGATAGCTAGCTTAAGGGGGAATGCTCCAGTTTCCTAATTTTTTTCCCAATGATAGAATTTATTCATATTTTGTATGTTGAAATTACATGTTATTACCAATTGAAAAATAAAATAAAAATGGGTGGTCAGCGATCTTGTTTGAATTTTATTGACATTCGTATCACATAACCCTACATCGAAAAAATGCACAATTTCTGGCACCTGTCCAAGGTCACTAAAATGCTAATAAAAAGCTGTATATTCATCGTTTAGTCCCGAAAACGGATTTAAAGTAACGTCTTACATTTATTACGAACAGAAAATCCAAAATATGTGCTATTATAAATGCGTAAATGTATAAAACAGCATGTTCACGTGTTCGGTTTGATCAACGAAGCTGGAGTGTTTTATGTCAAAATTTGCATACTTTTGGAAATATTTCAAGTTCTACATAATAGAATTTGATAAAACTCCCTCATTGTATTAAGCAACATGTCCTGGCAATAATTCAAAAAGAAAATGTATAGGTCAGCGCACTTATTAGTGAATTACGGCAATTTTATCAGCTACACAAGAATAAAATGACGCAAAACAGTGGTAACTGCATACACACTTACGACTCTCTTGCTTTAAATATTCGATTTCCATCTTGAGAAAATCAGTTTCGCATAATAAATACATTTTTACCGTCGAAAATGGTAAATTGTAATGATGTGTTCTATTATTGAAAATCTGGTAGCGAAACATTTTTGTACGAAACTTTAAAATTACTACAGTAAAGTCCGAGTGTTCCGAAAAACTGGAGCATTCCCCCTTAAATACGTTACCAAAAGAACGTTTGTGTCTCGAAATCAATGTCGGTAATAAATGAAGCTCTCACATGATCTTGGTTTTTGTTATTACACGCTTCAGTGATTTTTCTAAATGTATATAATCTTCGAGACAGTCTGTCGTATTTTGATCAAAAGGCACTGGAGATTACAAAGCCATAAACCGAAAACTATCGACTCTGATCGCAGCGTACAATTGTAAGCGGGTATAGATTATTCCGCGTATCAATTGTTCATTGCACACAAGCTGGGTTCAGGTGAATTCTGCTGGGCAATACAATATACGTATATCAACAAATACTAATGTACTTAGCATAAACAAACTTTTTAATAAAGAGAGATTGTTTCACGTTTAGGAGAAGTTTTCTAATGTTAAAAGTCCACATTTTACTTGAGTTTGAGTTTATTGGGGGTATACGCCGTTTTCAACTACCAAGGTACACTTACCCATGGATTCATGTTGTTTCTCAAACCAGTACTACCACAACACCCTTACCGAGCCTCCAGCTGCTCGCCCACTTAGGTTAACGATTTCAAACCCATTGGTGGGTGACAATTTTGTCAGAAAGGGTATTCGCCGCGGCCGGGTATCGAACCCGGGACACATTTTACTTGAGTATGATAGTTGAACTTCGACAACAAACTCACACGTAACTCCGTATTATGTATTTTTTCTGATAAAAACCGAATTCTTCTTCGTGACATGGTTTGTTTTATAATGACTAGCCATTAAAAAGTTCGTTTTTCGTGTAATTATATTACAAGTTTACATATTTATTCGTTTCAGTTTTCGAAAATACTAGTTTGTGTTCCATGAATAACACAAACACCTGTCCGTTCGGTTATACCTGCACATCTAACGCTTCAATTTCAAGCCTCACTTGTACAGACAAATGTTCCACTAATAAATCCCTCTGTGGTCAAAATGGCGTGTGTTACGTTCACTATAGGGACGAGGAAATTCTTAAATGCCGGTAAGTACATTTTTGAATTTGGTAATATTTCGGTAGTCTAAATATGTAGTTTTATGCTAAAAACAGAAATCAGAATAAGATTTTTTTTAAGTCGATTAAATGTCCAGTCAGAATGGATCGGTGCGATAAATGCCAGGAACACATAGATGGTTGCACAGATTGCCGCATATTCCATCTTTTTGCCACTTAGTAACGTAAAGCAAATATTCAAAATACCATTCGCATCACATAACTGAAGGAATAAGCATATTTCGTATATGAACTGGAGTCGCGCTGTAAGAACAAGGAAGACAACTTCGGGTTTGAATACGCGTATTATTTGTGTATCTTAATCTCCCTTTGTTACAATTATTGAAAATCAATCTGATTCAAATCCTCTGTTAGCTAACAGTAACATCTGACAGGCACCAATCAGGTCGTCTCCTGAATTTGTATTTAGTGTTAAGATAAACCAGGGATACTATTTTCACGTTTATTTTTCAGATGTAAGGAAACAGATAGTCACGTGTATGCAGGCGAGTTTTGTGAGATAGGTACAGAAAAGCTGAAATTAGGATCTACCAACATTATAATAATTGGTGCCTCGAGTGGCGGGGCTTTTATCATCGTTATTATCGTACTGTCCGTCTGTCTGCTGAGGAAAAGGGCGAGAAGTCACAGAAACAAAGGGTAAATTTATATCCCTGATTAGCTGTAGTAGGATGAATTCGACTTGAAGATGTTTGTCAAAGAGCGAGCGATACCACAATTTAGATTTTAAACATTTCTTATACATGTATTATGTAATACTTGTTATATGAAATCGCCATCCCCCATACATACATACCTAAACGAGACGAAACATCGACGTGAAATTTTGTCAAACGTGAGGAAAAATCATTGTCTTAATCTTGTAATAGCTCAATAAGGAAGTTGTCTTGTTTGATAGAGTATAGAGTAAAACCTTATTTCTATTTTTTTCTTGTAAGTATTACTAATTTCATTTGACATGGCGCAGCATGAGCTTTTATTTTAAAGAATTACACACTCGCGCCTTTTCCTAAAAATAGTTCAGTATGTTTTCTTGCCTTTCTTTTAAATCCGCGTATTATGATATAAGCCTCCTTGATGCATGTTAAGACATTTTCTTTCCAAAAATTCAGTACCATGTCTAAAACATTCACTTATAAATATGAGACAAAACACCACAGGAAATTGCTCTGCTTTATTGTAGAAGTGATGATGAAGACTACCGGCACAAATCCGTCAGTATGAACGATCTACAGTCGTTTGGATCGTACGACGGGCCTCGCTCCCGCACGACTACATTACAACCCAATTACGATAGTGGACTACCAGGAACCAAGTTCGTAGACGGTAGGGAACACAGGATCGTGAAGGACGACGATTTGGGAACGGAGGTACATATATAAATATATAAATTAACCCTTTCCCAAACAAGACATGGTTTTTACTGGCAGATCTAGAAATAATTCAAAAGCAAAGGAAGAAAAATCCTTTATTAAGCATTTGATATAAAACACGATATTTGAATGCTATTTGACATTCCCAAAACAATTCAAATAAAAGAAATAGAAGACGAGGTTCATGTTCTAGTAGAGTGTCCGTTATATTTATTTCATTATATGATGAAGGCATCGCTCTCTTCTTATCAGCCTACACATACACGCAGCTAGAGCAAAACACAATTTAAGCCAGGATCTGGAAAATGGTCATTTAAGGCTTTTGAGCCCAACATGGTTCCAGATCAGCCTGCGTGTACACGCAGTCTGATCAAGAACCACGTTGTTCTCCAATATCTTATTGATGACCTGTAGCAACTGTAAGATAGCAGAAGGGGTCCCTGTCAGTCTGCATTTAGGCCAAGATAATCTGAAAACATGGCTGTCTCAAAAGCTATAAGGGACCTTTTTACAGATCCTGACTCATTTGTTTTCTAAAGATCAACTGTAACATAAATTATCAGTTTTGGTCCTTATAAAAATGTATTGAGCTATTAAAACATTGTACACACAAGCATTATGACAAAACCCTTTTTCAAGATTCGAGCTCATTTATATATTTGCAGGCCTATATTTACCAACCGATACCATTAAGGACAAAGGAAACCAAGGACTGGGGTGATTATCGGTCTTCACGGTCAGGATCAGTCTATGATCACATAGATACTGAAACAAAGGTATGGGTCATTTTAGATGTTCATGCAGCCAAATGATTTTTTCCATAATCACTGGTGGTGAACTCGGCCAAAGCGAGGGACATTTTTTCCCGAACAATGTATTCCGTCGGTGTTGTTATGAAATCTCGTAACTACGGCTTTTAGACCAAATTCCCCGAGTTCACCACCAGTGATAATAATATACGTGAAACGTTATTGTTTTTAGCACACCTGCGCTATACGTGATTAAGGTGAGCTTTTGTTATTACCATGTCACGTACGTGTATCACAAAGGCGGATCCAGGATTTTTTGCCAGCGGGGTGGTCCAAGCCCAAAATTTTTTCCAGGGGGGGGGGGGGGGTCTTAGCCCAAAATATGGCTTAAAATGTAGTAAATATGTAACGTTACACTAAATTTATATTGTCAAAATCAAATTTTCGGCCAATGACAGGGGGGTCAGGACCCCCCCCCCCCTCCCCGATCCCCTCTAGACCTGCCGATGTACCAAAATTGTGTCCTCCATCGGAACTCGTCATCGTGTTTTTCAAGGTCTTCTTCCAAACCATTGTGTTGACTTGGACCAATCGACACTCAAATGTTCCTTGTGTAAACCTCTTTTTTATGAGAATTAATGATTTGATATTCGCTAAAATGTGGACGAGCCAGGACGGGACTTCGAGAAATTGTATTAGTACTTTAAAAGATTTCGCCCCCCATACATCACTGAAACAATTTGGGACAAACTTGGTCAGAGTCTTTGCTAAACTTGTTTACTTGTAAATTTGTAATCGCATAATAATTGGGATATTTGGGGGTAAATTCAATAAATCGCTGCCTTTCACCAAAAACCTCGTAACTGCAGATTGTTTTCAGCTTCAGTAATCTGGTTTTTCTTGAAAAGCGACGATATAATCAGATGACATGATCGATTTACTGCAAAACCTTGTAGCTACAGCATTAAACAAGCTAGAGTTACGAGATTTTGCAACAACGCCGACGAAATCTCGTTTTTTGTAGCATAATGATAAAGAATTATGTTCGAATTCCTGGCATTTATGTACAGCTGTATGTACGACATTTCTCGGACCTTATTAAAGTGACATTGCACAATTATTTTTACATAAACTTTACTTTTATTCTATCTGAAAGAGCATATTTTCTTGTGAAAATTCTGAAAATTTCAAGCCAAAATATTGAACCGTTTACGAGAAATATATATTCTTGTGCTGAAATTAAACAAATTGTTGTGGACAACAGTTCAGATTTATATAGTATTTGTCATTTCTGTCTCAACTTTCAAGAAGTATTTTTCGCTTATAATAATAATAATAATAATAATAATAATAATAATAATAATAATAATAATAAAGACTTTATTTAACGAGGCAGCACAGTTGGGATAAACCCAGTCTTCCCTTATAAATAACAACTTAAAAAAACAGATAGCAATTCTAGGCATTAGAATAACCAATCTTTGCAACAGGACATACTTTTAAAAAATGAAATAAATATGAAATGTCACTTTAAGGCGTGGTCACCACACGCACAATTCCTCATTCGTCCACATCACGGCCAGAGCACGTCCATATGTGATCAGTTTTACCGCTTATTTTTTAACATGCTGTGGACGGGAAATGGGGAACCGTAGCGGGTTAATTGCCCCTGCGAGTAGTGTGGTGGCGCCGTTGTTCCCGGTCCAACCAGCATCCGGAAGTTCCCTTTATTTACATGTAAAAGCTATCACAGAACGTAAATACGTTGGTTACTTTCAAGCTATTTTCCTAAATT
This sequence comes from Fragum sueziense, assembly GCA_963680895.1. Classification (NCBI taxonomy): domain Eukaryota; kingdom Metazoa; phylum Mollusca; class Bivalvia; order Cardiida; family Cardiidae; genus Fragum; species Fragum sueziense. Next base: position 16,188,097 of record OY804609.1, on the reverse strand, counting down.
AAAACGTAAAACACAGAAAATGGATTAGAAATTTGGTTTTATGAAGAATCCGGACCTGAGAAATGAACTACGAAAACGAAATGCTAGAGTTTCAGGAACAAAAAGCGATTAAGTAGAGCTGTAAGTATCAGCATGAAAACGAAAGTAGATAGCCGGAAACCGACATGAATCTCAATATAAAATCTCAGTTCTATTCGTAAAATTCATTTGTTATCATAAAGTTTTTATTCTTGAAATGGATATATATAATGTTTAGACTAAGTTTTCTTCGTAAAATCCAAACCATTTTCTGTTCTCACGATCTTTACATCCCTTAAAACTAGAAACATAGCATAATTTATGCTGTGTTAAAACGGTTGTAAAGCGCTAATAGCTTTATGGGCGCACACGATATTGTTGCTCATTAACACCATTAGGTTGTTAATCAATTTTTTAATTCTTTTGAATACAAAACGATTCCTTTTGGTAATCCTTTTTGGTAAAGTTTTAACCCTTTTCCAAACAAAACATTGTTTCAACATCCCTAATACAATAGGCTTGGAAACTTTGAGGAAAGGAAGAAAATGCTGAAAATGCTGTAAACCAACACTTTCTTCTTTTTCCTCGATATTTTCATTGCAATATGTTGAGCACAAACAACATATCTTTACCAATATCTGTTTTGTTGTCAGCAGGAACTTACCATCCTAAGATTGTGTCATTTAAAAAAGAGTTGGGTCACCTTTGAAAACAAATGGGAAAAAAACATTTTCATTTATTTTCCTGAATCAAATGTTTTGCAGTTAAACAAATAAACTACTACATGTATACAGTATTGAGTAAGCGTGTATGCAATAGTTAGAAACATTGTTAGAAAAGGAAAAGTGCTGGAAATATCAGCCTTTTCTTCTGGTGCTTTCTTAGCTTTCTCAGAAATTTGAGATCTTTCACTATTTACCCTTTTCCAAACCTACGTGTCTTAAAGTTTTCCAACATTAAAGGTAATGTAGATGCCAAATGCATCTTGATAAAGGTAGGACTTGTGTGCAAATTATCATAGACTACCAAAAAGTATCAAGTCAAAAGGAGACAATGCTAGATATCAGCATTTACTTGTTTTGCCTCAATGCCTTTCAATCCTTATCTATTATTGATGTCAAATTCTGGTCTTGTCGAGAGAGGGTTAAAACCAGGTGAAATTATGGAAAATGGTTAACAAACTGAATGACATAAACTTCTAAGAAGTCTGTATCATGAGGGAAAACAGAGAAAGAAGATTAGAAAATTTGGGTTACCGGGAATCCCAAAATTTTCATTCTTTGCCCTCCAAATTATGTTAGATCTAATAGGGTTCTACTTAATCACGTAAACAGTGACATAATTTCGGATATTTTAACATTTTAACAACAGTTTAGTTCGGCGATCGTGTGTTTTCCTTGTTGTGTATTACCAGGTAAAAGGGCGAGTGTAATTAATATTGGACCGTGAACCACTGCGCCGCCTATCAAAGGAAAGATAATCCGCTACGGTTCCCCATTGAATGTGACCAAAGCCATGAGGTGAAAGACGATCTAGTATTTCAATCTTTATTTCAGTTCGAGATTCGACGACCAAACGTGAGAAAGGATTCAAGCTTTTTATATTGAAGTCTAAGTTCCGTCCAGTGCAAATGATTTGTTCCACAATTGTAACCAGATTTCAACGTTAGAACTACAATGTATAAGGGAGATTTTTAAATGGTGTTCCTAAGGGAATAAATATGACAAATCTTTAAAAATTGCTCTGCAATATCTACCAATAGATGTCGCCACCTGTCGATTACCATCTATCTCTGGTGGGCATTCTGGGTTAACTACTTTCAAGATGTCAGCGCCCATAAAATGCATACACGTGGTACTTCCTCATGACTTCCTGTCACGCGGCATATTTGCTTCATATGCTTGCAAAGAGTAAAATGAATAATCTAATTTGAATTAATTATTTTATTAGATGAAATTGAGACGAAAATCAAACTTTATTTTGTTGCAAATGTATTTGTAGTTGCAATTTTCTGCTTGCTACTTTTTGGCGACAGGATTTTGGAGTTATGCGCACCGCGTAGTGATTTTTATCCAAAAATGGATAAAGTGATGCGTCAAATGAGTCAGTCCGAAAATAAAAAAATAGACTGGAAATATTGTAGACTGGCTGCTTAGTCAATGAATTGCTCTATCTCAATATTTCGGCATAGAAGCATTTTTCTAGTCTAAGAGAAAAAATGTAAAAGAAATAACGCTACGTTATGATATCATATAATTGTTTACGTTAACGCTTACAGTAAGGGGGATGTTTCAAATACAATATATGTAAAAGGGGCCTATGCTAGATATTCCAAAGATTACAACCACAGGGGGACAATCAGAGTTGCATCGCTGTACAGACAAGATTTAGAAGGACGAAATTAACTCCATTAGAATTTTCGTTACTAGATAGAAATGATTTACCCATGGATACATTGTTAATTATTCTAAAGTATACTTGTTGAATATATTTTTACCAGTTTGTTTGTTGGACAACCTAGCATGGGTCCCCTTAACCCATTACCACACAATAACGCTTTTTGACTACCTACAAGCTATAAGCTTTGGCAAACATTGTGAAAAATGAAGAAATGTCTTGCGACAAGCAATTTCTTCATTTCCCACAATGTTTTCTATCCTAAAAGACCGAAAAATTTAAACATCCATTTATTTGAATTTGTCGTCTGCAACACCTTTGAATTCGGATCAGTCTAAAATATTGTCGTTTGGTAATGGGTTAAGGTCGATCATTACATTTACTCGTGAACGTTGCAATTTTCTCAAAACTGCTTGTAATTAGAGAAAGCAACTTCAACATATTTTTACACTTTTGTACAATGGTTTCAAAATTTGCATTGGTCGTGTAAATATTCGCAATGTTTGTTATTTTGACTTTTGTTTTAATAAGCATAATAAATAATGACGCTTTCCAATTGTGCAGATATTTGACACGTCGTTGTAAGACAATGAGCTATAACAATCTACAGAGTGTCCCAAAAAAAACGGAACCCATTTTTGAAAGTACATTTCTCATGTATCAAGTAATATTTCTCCACCAAATTTACATATGCATTGGCAACGACAGTTTTCTATTAGCAGTTTGAATTTAGTTGAAAAATGATCATTAGTTTTGAAAATATCGGCATTCAAATTAATATACCCGGAAAATCATTTTAACACGATATCGATCTTTTCGTTTTGCAGCGCGCCTACACTCATTGGATAAATTGACGCTATACAATTGGTTAATATATTCAATACAATACAAAATGATTTTGAAACATTGTATTTACAATAGTGCATTTCCATTTCATTTTTTTGCTAATAAATAAACTGTTAATGCTGCGATGTAACTAAAATGAATACAAACAAAATATCCATGTGCATCACAGACTCATGAATAATAATTATAGGCACTTATTTTATTTCTGACCAACATGCCGGTCAATGCTCAATTAAAAAGTTTTACGGGTTTCATTTGACCCGACACTGACCTTTATGCAAAACACAAATAACACAAAATTCACCAAAAAGAATGAAATCATAGTCCACAGAAATGTATACTATGCAAGAAAATTAAGACTGGACTAATTTTAGGAAACATATCAAGCTTGTAATTTATTAAAATAAAAGTTAAAACTGAGTCATATGAAATGAATCACATAATAATTTGAAATTAATTTAAACAACCACCCTATGGACTCAATTTGAATGTACAGAACGTGTACATATTAGATTTTGAGATAATCGGTACATACACGTACAACGGTACAGAATTCAACAGCTGAAAGTTAGTGCGCTTTCACGAACAAACAAGACGCAAAGATCAATATCATGTCAGATCGGTTTTTTGGTGTCATTATTAATTTGCTTATAACTTTTGAACCGATGTATATTTTTAAGTGAAATTTGGAACACAAATGCAAAAATGATGTATCTTCAGTACTGCAAATTCAAAAATTTGATTACTCGCTTACGCTTTAAAAAATTTGACTTAGAGATAGGGTTCCGTTTTTTTTGGGACACTCTGTATTATACTTTTAAAACCAGCCTTTTCACTTTTTGACTCAAAACTTTCTCCTTACATGTTTGTGTGGGGTTTTTTTTTGTAATAGCTTTCAAAGTTTAGAATCCAAAATATTGCCTTTTGGAAAGCTTTATTTCATGCCAAAGAGCAATAAGATTACCTGTTAAGTACGAATTCAAAGCAACTTCACATATTTTATACCTAAAAAATTTAGAGGAGGAAACAACTCTCTAGCTTGAAACGTTCTAGCAAAGGCCTTTCTTAGATCTTTCTTGGATTGTTTGATAGCTATTCCTCATAAAGACAAACAAACATTGAATGCCATTTTGCCATTTTACATTTAACACTTTCCAAAACAAAACCTAGTGTTGACTCTCCTTATAGAGAACATTTAAGAAGACATAAAGGGTAAAAGAAGAAAGTTCTGATAACAAGCAGTTTCATCATAATTAGACGGGTCTAGGCTTTGATCGTTGAAAAATTAAAAGTGATAGGCAATACAGTTTACACTAGATGTCTGGCAATCAGACGGGTGGTCAAATATCTGAGACTTCGCACATTCTTTTCAACAAAAACTCGTAAGTACAGCTTTAAAAAGCTGCAGTTACCAGGCTTTTGTTGAAAAGGGGCTATTTGAGTTGTTTTCAACACGCCAGGTTGTCATTTTAATGAAAAACAAATATCGAATTTCCTTGTTTTGTCTTCGCAAGCATGTTTGTTACATTTACTTATCCACCTGCTCATTTCTAATTAAGACTACTCTGGCAATATTGTTGTTCGGAAAAGAGTTTTAACATTAACCGGATCTGGAAGCCAAGATTTTGACGTGGATACATGTTGAAAGACAGCGTAGAGAAATATTGAGGCAAAAGGACAGACATATTGATACCCATCAGTTTCTCCACATAGTTCTATAAAAGCGTATTCTGTGAACCAAAATTTTCATCGGCAAAGTCCATTATGTCCGACTATTAAGAAAACGTCTCCGAAGTAAGGGACTGACAATTTGATGCTTTTCTTCGAAAACATCTTAAATCTAGTTTTAATCAAGCTGCAATTACGAGGTTTTCGAAGAGAACGACGATATGCATACCAGTATGTTCCATGCCGGGTTAATGTTGGTGGACTACATACAAATTTATGTTTTCTTCTTCAAAAATTGTTCAATGGATCATTTTGTGTTCCATTTATTATAAAGTTCTCACCCACAATATTGTTCCAATATGTCGCTTTATAAAAACGTGTTGATGTTTTCCACAAAGTTGGGAGATGAAAATATACAAAAAAAAAAATGAAAAAAAAAATACATGAAATGCCAAATATTTTAATATTTATAATATTCAAGCCAATGGATTTCAGGGCATCTTAACATGGGATCATATATAAAACGTAATGATTTAAAAATAAATCGCCAATTATTTACATTTAGATAGAAAATTGATTAATAAGAACCTTGGGTTGCGCCTGAATAGAATTACCCAACCCACTTTCAATATACAATATACACCAATCCAAAGGTCCGTTCGATTCAGACTTTTCGGCAAAACACGTCCCCTTTATGTATCTGTTTGAACTAAAAATATCATTGGAAAATTCAGGTCCCAGGAAAACGGCCTTATGGACCCCCCTTTGCTTCCCAACAGTACTTTCAGTACTTTGATATAATTATATTACGGTATAACCTATGACCGCACAATGACGCTTTTAGACGCTCCTTAACTTAAAGACTTTGGAAAACATTAAGGAAAATGAAGAAATTGCTTGTGACATGCAATTTCTTCATTTCCCACAAAGACCAAAATAAGTAAAGTTTTGTTCACTTAGAATTGTCGTCTGCGACATCTTTGAAATTGGACAAGTATAATAATTTACTGTCTAGTAATGGGATAAAACGTAGCATAAAAAAGTCTATTTGAACAGATTGAAATGCTCAAGTCGTTCGGGAAAGGAACAAAAATGGTGATATATTGGTTGTTTGTATGTTATTTGTTTTTTTTTTTCTTTCAATTATACTTTTATTTCTCTTTCCACCATTCACAACTGAATTTAGAAATCATCTTTGTAATGTTATTTTTTTGTAGTTTGTTATTTTACAAGTATGTTGTTGTATGATGAAATAAATATTTAACCGGGTTCTGGCTTTTTTGTACTTTTGGTTTGGCCCTTGTCTTGTTTGGTCTTGATTTGATAATTTTTTCATGTAAATACTTGCTAAATATTACGTTAACGCTTTCCAAAACAATACCTGGTTTTGACGTGCCTCATATAATAGAAAATATAAATAGAAATAGAAAATATTGAAACAAAGAAGAAAATGCTGATATTCAGCATTTACTTCTACTGCCTCAATATTTCTGTTTTACACGACAAATCATATCTTTAACAATATTCCTTTTTTTCGCCTGCATAAGCTTTGAATTATCGTGTGAGAAAGGGTTAATTGGTTGGTTCAATAGCACAAACAAAATGGTGTGGTCATATTAATTATTATATCAAAATACCTTTACAGACCGAATATACACCTAAAATAATATACAAACTACAAGGTTTTAAAATCAAACGCTCAATTTGTGTTTCATCTAAGTATAGGTAGGATACCTACTTAGCGACATCATGTTCATAATTTGCTCTTATTTCATATACCGAGGTGTTGAGAAAATATGACACAAAACATGTCGTTCACACAACAAGAAGTTTCGTCATCTGTCATTGTCCTTTAGGAACTATTCTTTGAAGTCTTGATTTACCCTTCTCACCAATTGGCTGTTAACATAAACATCTAAAACGAATTTGACAATAGAGGAAACATATTTAGAATATTAAATGGTTTTCTTTGATAACAAGTACATGTGACTAATATCAGAGGCCATAAGCAAGATTACAGTTTGCAGAAAATGATTTGGTCAACCTTTAGAATTCAACCTGAAATTTGACATGTCCAGGATAAGGTAAACTGAAAAGAATTTCTCTCAATTGTTTACATAAATGAGGTTAACATAAACAATTCCGATACAATGTTCTGAATCATCAAATCAAATCTTTGAACTAGACCTGTCAAAAAATAAGAAGCGGGCATTATGATCTTTTGAAAAGTATCCCAATAAGAGGCAAAATGTCGCTAACTACAAAAACACCAGATAAGTTTTTATAAATAGTTTAAAGAGAGCCTCATAGATATTTTCTCTTGAATTTTACTTTTATTTTCTATCTGAAAGGGCATATTTTCTTTAAAAAAAAATCTAAAAAGTTCAAGACAAAGAATTACACCGTTTACAAGGACTTTTTTCCTTTAAATTAAACCACATTTCCAATGTAAATGGAATTTGTCATTTCCGTCTCAACTGTAAAGGCGTTTTAGTTTGCTTATAATAGGCCAGTCACTTTAGCCGAAAAATAAGCCCAACCCACCACTAATTCTAACAGAAACGAAACCAACAATTTTATAATCTACAACCATCTACTCATTCCAGAAAAAAAGTCCTCAAATGTTACTCGGGGGGGAATATGAAAAATATCGATCGAACGAAGAGACCCCTACAAGGCAAGCCAAAGGAATGTTTTTCCGTGTAGGCTTAGAAACCCATCTTTTAAAACCAAATATGTTATTGCGGATGAAACATATTATAGATAACGTAATGTTAGTGGTTTATAAAGTAAAAAAACGCAGACTTTGATATTTTCTTTATTTCAATTAGACATGGGAAATGAATTTGCAGGTGAAATTACCCCACCCACTCATTTACTAAGGTTAACTGATCAAATACATTTAAACCGACATCTGAACGTAAATTATTAGACTTCCCATTCTAAAGCTGCTGCAGACGACAAAAACAATTTTCAAAAACATCGGATTTGTGTACATTATAGCAAAGAAAATATTGATACAAAAGGATAAAAATCTGATTGTCATCACTTTCATCTTTTGTAGTTTATTTTACGATTTGATCTTCTTCAAAGACGTCAAACCAATGACTGTTTTTCATTACTGATTGATTTTTGCTATTTAGAAAGCCACCGGCCAATAATGCATATAAGGAATATTTTTATCTAATTAACCGTGACGTAATTTCAGACAAACAATAGTATCTCGTAGGTGTTGGTATAAAATCTCGTAACTACGACTTGAATCAGCGTTAAACCGAGTCTATTTTTAGCACAAAATTTATTACTATCACTTTGCAATGGATTTCGAGTCATAATAATAATAATAATAATAATAATAATAATAATAATAATAATAATAATAATAATAATAATAATAATAATAATAATAATAATAATAATAATAATAATAATAATAATAATAATAATAATAATAATAATAATAATAATAATAAATAATAAAATCGTTTGTATGTTTTCAAATTATGTGCAATTCAAGGTTATGTAAGACATAATAGTATATCTATATGCATATTTGATGTTGTATCTACCCCAATGACAAAAACTGCTTTATTAGATATATCGTCCCTTGATTGCCAGAAGGGGCTATCAGCACTTTTGGGCGAAAATGACATTTTAACATTTTTTAAGTCAGTGGAGTGTTTTCTTCCTATGAAATAATTTTGGTACTGATATTCGAATTAAAAATGATAAAAAATTGCATAACATGATTAGGGTCTATCAGCAACTAGTCAGATTGTTTCCGGCCAGAAGGGGCTATCAACACCAACTGGGCTGCCAGAAGGGTCTATCAGCATAGTACCCACTGATAAATATGACTCATATGAACAATCAACCGGTCATTTTATCTGCCTAATTGTCCCATAACCTTTTCTTCAACAAAACATATGGTTCCTTATAGAAAAGCTTTTGAAACATTGAGAAAAAAGAAGAAGATGCCCATAACCGACATTTTATCCGTTTGCCTTAACATTTTCTATACTATAATGTCTAAAAGTTTTGATTTATTAGCATTCATTTTTTCGTTTTTACTTTAAATTCGAACCGCCCTAAAGTTTTGCTTTTTGGGAACGTTTAATGAAGCAGGACATTGTGTGAACTTGTCATGACAATTTACTTAATTGTTGGAATAATTCCAGTAATTTTAAATAGATCTACAGTGCGACATGATTGTTAAACAAATCGGAATACTCCAAAGCTATTATTATGTGAAGAGATAAGTGAGTTTATATTGTTATGTTTGTTGATTATCAGCACTTTAAATCTATCAATGTGGTAGTTGCAGTTTTCAATTAATTCATCCAAGAAATAATCAGAAAAAGTGGAACATACTAGTTATTAGCGAAGTTCGTTGATAGCCCCTTCTGGCTGCCGAGATCTAAAGTTTTAATAAAAGCATATTTTACTGTTTGTGTACATGAAATATATAAACATCGCATTAAGGAAAAGTGATTAATTTAATTAAATATATGAAATTTTGTCTAAACAAACTCCTTAGAATAGAAAGAAATGGGTTTCAATTTTCTGATAGCCCCTTCTGGCAGCCTAATTTTTGCCTATTTCGGATAGACACTTCAGAATGGTCAAAGAACAAAGTTTTAGAAAAGAACAGACAAGAATTGAAAAAAAAACATTGAAAAGAATAATGCAAAATGTAACACAAAAACTATGTAGGTATCGACCTTTGACTTGTAGGCCGTTAGAACTGCAAAACGCCATGCTCCAATTTGTAACAAACATATTCAAACGAAATATGGACCGCTACCCTGTATTTACTGGCAGACAAAAAAGGGACCTGAATGAGGTTCATGGCTAGCGTGGATCATGAGAAATGGGTATTTGCATAATGATGCATCTTAATACTCTACCATTAGTTATTAAGCATGGTATACTATATTCTGACTGCTGTTCCGGGCAGAACAGAACCAGATATCTGGCCTCAGGTTCGCTGAAAGTTGTATCGACACATCCTAATATATAAGTGATTTAGCAGTAACATTTGTCCGGACAGACACAAGTGGAATGCGATTCAATACATTCAGCGATAGAGCATCCCCTCCAAAAACAGACATCCTTATATACGTTCTGCAACAACGGGACACAATATTTCAAATTGTCAGACGTTATACATATAACCCATACAGTGTGTCAGGGTTCTCTGCACAATAGTTTGAAGCTGCATTGGCGAATTATATAAGTCTCGGTAAACCTTGAAACACAATATTTATGCAAAGGATGGTGAATAAAAACAACCAGAAAAGAAGAAATTTCTCTTTTTGGGCGATTTCTTCTTCTCCATTTTTGTAACCAATTATCATAATAACAAAAATGCATTATCATCAGTTTTGAAACGAAATGCATATACTTCTCTTTATCTGGTGAAAATTTTGAAGAGAATAAGCGGTGTGTGTACTTTTTTTGAAATGCTGTTAGGACATTACACTGATTTACACGAACCTTTGTAGTGGGGCCGATACATCTTTGTGGACAGGGGATCACATTTTGTGTGATACGCCAACTTTTTATTATTGAAAGCGTATGCTTCATTTGAAAATTTTAAAACGTGCACTGATGACAGTGGAGTAAACTAGCCCAAGGTCATTGTGTTTAAAGTACAAAGAAACCATCCAGATGAAATATTTGATTATATTTGATAGATACAAATACAATAATCCAGATTTTATTTGTACTGAGGTGAAAATTACTTTGCTAAAGACCCTCTGAAATTCTGTCAATGAATTATAAAGAGAAACTCTCAATATCAGTTGCTAAAAAAGAAGAAATGTATGATGGTGGTATGATTAAAGCATAAACAAACAGTAAAATGTGCAAAAATATTTTATTTGTGAGAATAAATCAGTTTTGTGCAATACATGTTTTGCTGTTGACTCCTTTTGGCAGAAACATATCTTCTGTACTTTGGTATTTTTTCCGGCAGCCAGAAGGGGCTATCAGCGTTTTTTGACCAAAAAATGCGTAAATCATTGGAAATGAAGGTTGATGTTATGCATGTGTAAAGTGGCTATCATGTTCTACTCATGTGCCAAACATGGTATCTGACCATTAAAAACCTGATTTTTGACAAGCTTTCAAAACTTTAAACGCGTTTTTCTCAAAACTATGAAAAGTGCTGATAGCCCCTTCTGGCAATCAATGGACGATATTTGAGTGTTTGTGTCTTGGTGCGGATCTGGATAAGCGACCATTTTAATCTTTCAGACTACCGAATATGTAGATCGAATTGTGCCTCAGTAATGTCTGATCAAGGTCGACAATATAAAAGCCTGTATAGGACACGAAAAAATGATATAGGAACAACGGGCTTTGTGATCAGACAGTGCGTACTCACAGCCTGATCTTGATCTACAAATGTGGAGCCTTTATGAAAATTATAATTTTACGAATTATGGTTATATATCTGTTGATTTTACGTAAAGTTAGTACCGTTAAAAATCAGAAAAAGTCATAATCCTGCTTATCATCCCTTTTCTCTCGTACAGGACGCTCTGAAATGTAATAGGCTAAACAACAACATGTATATAACGTTATGCATATAACTGCATAACCAGTTTTAGAATTTTGAAAGTTAAGTAAAACTGCATTTGAAATTGATTACCACCTAACGGCATAGCGGGTGAGTTACCCCCGTCATTTTGATATACATGTAATGAATTTTTAAAACCAATGCTTCGTTTAAGTGGATACTTTGCTTGCATATGGTCAACATGTTAGTGGTTAAGTGTATACTAGTAGAAAGGAAGAAATTCGGACTAGGTCACGAAAAACGGCCTTATTGACACCCTTTCTTTCAGACCGACACGAGATAAAGAGATGCAAAAAATATCAAAGTGACTGAAAGAATAAAACGCACAATATATAAAATAAGGAATAATCGAGAGAACATGTGAAGAAATCCATTATAATGATTTTCGTCCTTTACCTCGATATTTGACAAGAGCTTCGCATAGCGGCGCATATACGCCCGACAGGGGCTGGTCAGTAAAATTGGCCATTCTTTTCAATTGAAGGGCAGATAATTCAAACATGAGAAGTTATCCAAATTATATGCTTCCACACCCAGACACCATAGAGATTCATTGTGGCTAGTTTGATTGAATTCTGGTCGAAACTGTGGGCATTGCGACACGAGAAAGTGGGCATTTATAAGGACATGGGCATTTTTCCTTAAATTCAAAGGCAGATAATTCAGAAAGGAAAACAGTTATCTAAATTTTGTAAGCGCTGTGTATAACTTTACACCACGTAGATTCATTGTGGCTAGTTTGATTTAATTCGGGTTGAATCTGTAAGAGTTGCGCACACGAGAAAATGGGCATTTTTGAGAAAATGGGCATTTTTCCTTACATTCAAGGGCAGATAATTCAGAAACGAAAACAGTTATCTATATTCCGTAAGCAGTGTGTACAACTAGACACCATGGAAATTCATTGTGGCTAGTTTGATGAAATTCTGATCAAAACTGTAGGAGGAGTTGCGCACACAATGCGCACACTATAAAATTGGCATTTCTTTTATTCAAGGGAAGATAATTCAAGAACGAAAAGAGTTATCTGAATTCCGTAAGCGGTGTGCACAACTAGACACCATGGAGATTCATTATGGCAAGTTTGATCAAATTCCCATCAAAACTGTAGGAGAAGTAACGCACACAAGAAGTTGCTAACGGACGGACGGGGGGACAGACGGACAGACAGACGACCGGGCCATAACGTAATACGGCCCTTCGGGCGTATAATAACAAAAAAAGCACGTGTGGACTTCAAATCAAGTGGTTGTGGGCGAGTAAAGGATGATTTACTCGCAAATTGTGTAATTCCGATTTGAATAATCTATATCTGACATAAGTAAAATTATTATAGTCACATTGAGCTTCCGTAATTTTAAAAATCGATCTCAGATAATTTTATTTTAAAGCGAAATTATTTTTACTTAATATTCGTTATATTTATCATTTTAAATTTTTATTTATAATGAAATCATTTTTCAATTTTCATATAAAATTCAATCAAATTAAAAATGACATGTGAAAAGTATAGTGTAAGAGAAGCACGTGGTACTCGAGAAAATGTATGGTGGTTAGGATGGACCAGTGTATTACGATCATATCAAGGCATCTTTTAGCGTGATTTATCACCATTTCCCCCCAGATTTGCTCTGAGGACTTTTGATATGTTGATCATGATATAAAAGACTTTCGTTCAGTTACAAAATTATTTCTGTTAGAATTAGTGGTACCCTAAATGCTAAAGTGACTGGCCTATAAGAAACAATTTAACAGTAAACGATGTCATTTAAACAGACTAGAATAACAAAACTTGGCATCAAAACATACTTTGAAAATGAAATGGGAATTGGATGTAAGTTTAATGCAATTGGAAACGTTATTTGCCTTCTTTACCTTTTTCCAAAAAAAAAAAGACCTTGTTTTACGTCCATATTAGAATTGGCTTGGAAAAACATTGATACAAAAGAAGAAAATGCTGATGATCAGCATTTTCCCATTTTGCCTCAATGTTTTATGTGCTTTGATATTCAAAATTTACTCCTTAAGTGGCACCTACTTTGTCGTCTGCAGAAGGTTTCCAAAAGGACCAACCTATAACTTTGTCGTCGGGGAAGGTTTTAAAGCGAGGTAATCCAGTGTAAAAACTTGCCATTTGACTCGTTTTTCAATCACAGCCCATCCCGTTCTTGTGAAATGGGTCTAATTTCTCGTGTTCTCAGTCATTTAATACATATTAAATCTATATTAATCTATTTCAAGTCTACTTTAAAGTGACATTTCAGAATTATTTTTACATAAATTTTACTTTTATTCTATATGAAAGAGCATCTATTCTTATGAAATTCTGAACATTTCAAGCCAAAATATTGAACCGTTTACGAGAAATACATATTTTTGTGCTAAAATTAGGCCAAATTGTTGTGGACAACAGTTCAGATTTATATAGAATTTGTCATTTTTGTCTCAACTTTAAAGGCGTACTTTTCGCTTAGAAATAAGAACTTCTAAAAACTAATAGCATTTCTAAGCATTAGAATAAACAATCTTTGCATCAAGACATACTTTTAATAAATGAAATAAATGTGAAATGTCACTTTAAGGTAATTGATGTTGAAAATCGAATATCCAAGCTTTTCTAACGTTCGAAAAAATAGACAGTTCTAACTTGACTGGAGTAGCAGACGACAAAATAACTAACAATAATATTAATAGTAGAATCGAGGTGACAAAATACTGGTAACTCATTAAAAGTAGAATCCAGATGCGTGTTTTATTGTAGGCCTACTTAATAAAATTTTGAGCGAAAAAAATAAGATATTGCTAAACATCGACAAGATCTTTTGTTATCTCATTGTTTCGGGAATTTCCTTTTAAGTGTGCCAAACAATGTAAGTTATAAGTGCGATTGAGTAAAGCATAGCTTACATTTGATATCTATTACATGTAGGAGTGTTGTTCAATTCTTTTCCGAGCAAGGCCTGGTTTTGACGTCGCAGGTAATCATCAGAGAAAAAAATTGCTGATGAATAGCACTTCCGCCTTTCTCCGAATACTTTCCATGCAGTGATAAATACATAATAAATTTATTATCTACTTTTGATATCGACTATTTTGTCACCCGAAACTTCTTTCAAATGGAGTGGTCTAAAAATTAGCCGTTTTTGGGTAAGGGTTGTTAAGTGCGATGCGAAATTACAATTAGACTCATCCCCAAACAATAATATTAAGACTAGTTCAGACGCATTCGCATTACGAATGCAACACAAAGCCAAAGGAAGAAAATAGACGTACTGTCCTCCGTTTATCGCACAGTTTCACAAATTCTTCTCACTTCCAAACAAAAAAAAAAAAAAAAAAAAAAAAAAAAAAAAAAGATTATGTAGGGAAAGGCCAAATGTCGACGATATTATTCAACCTTTATTATAGATATAGGTGCACTATTCTTTGACGCCTCTTTTGACGGCAACAAGATGGGTGTTTTGGAAAACAATGTGAAATATGAAGAAATTACTTGTGACAAGTAATTTCTTTATTTTCCGTAATGATTTCTACCAAGAAAGGCCAAATATGTAAAATTCCATTCATTTTAAATGTCGCATTCAACATATTTGAATTTAACAAATTTTAGAATGGTCTGGTAATGAATTAAACCTGGCGGAATTGTGACTGCAGACAACAAATGGGGTTAAATCACGGTGCATAATCACGTGACTCAGAATTTCAGATAATATCCAATATCTTTTTAATACTTGATCAATTTGAATTCGGGTTGAAGCAGAGAAGGTCGGACAATGCCAGGAATGAGCTGGACGTGTTGGATTTTTGAAATATCAACTGATAAAAAGTTATGAAGAAAAAATGGTTTATCTTCAATAACTTTTTTATCACTTGATTTTTCAAAAATCCAACACGTCCATCTAATGCGTGACCTCTGTCCACATTCTCCGCTTCAAACCGAATTCAAAACGGTCCCGTATTAACAAAGTTATTGAAAATGTTGAGGAATTGTTGCATCACGTGATTATCCACCGTGTTGAATTATAATTATAAATTATTAGGTATATAGTTTGTTTAAAACAATAAATCGTAGAAAACACTGTTAAAATCTGCATTTTATTCTATTGCTTCAATATTTACCAAAAAAATTAGTTTCGTCAATACCAGAGGTTATTTAGTAAAGGGTTAAAGGTCGATGACATTATATGTACTTTTCCCTGATTTTCAACAAAAACCTCGTAACTAAAGCTTGTTTAAAGCTGAAGTTACGAAGTTTTTGTAAAAAAGGCGATGTTTTCCTAGTAGCCTAGGTGTAAAATTCCAATGGATTTATGATAGAAGTAAAATGAGTTTCTTTTAGTTCCCAGCTGGGGTTGTCCCTTGGGACATTTTTGTTGGAAAACAAATGACACTTATTTTTATGACCTTTCTCAAACAAGACCTGATTTTGAGGTTCCTTATAGATTTAACTTGGGAAAACATTGAGACAAAAAAAAAGAAAATGCTGGCGATCAACATTTTCTCCTTTTGCCTCAATGTTTTCTGAGCTATATGATTTACAACTTTTACCTTTAAGGCCCGGTCACATACGATATCGCGGTCGTTCCGCGGCCGTATCACGGCTAAAATGAGCCACCCGTGGAATGGACGCTGTTGGACGCGATGCGGCAGTGATACGGCCGTGCTATGGCAGTGGTATGGACGTGGTAGGACGCGGAATGAAATCGAAATTATTTTAGACGTCGTAAAATTTTTTGAACTGCACAACAATGTTATCGCGGCCAAACCACGGCTGACAGACGCGATGAGGCAGTGGAACGGACGCGGAATGGCCGTGGAATGGCCGCGGAATGGACGCGGTAGGCAGTGCTCCGGCAGTGCTATGGACGCGGTAAGACGCGGAAGTTAAAATGGATTGAATATCGCTAGAATCAGCTACTCTTGCATCTCTTTGCGGGCAAGTCTTAACTGGGAGCAGCAGTAACAGGAAAATGGGCCCCTCCCTGCACTGACTTGGGATATTTTTTTAAGATCCTTACATCTTTTTTTGCCAGCTTGCTTGACAACTTTTCTGTTTTAGCATGATAAGCTTTGATTCGATATCTAAATTTTCTGTAAACAGTAAAGACTAGTCGTGTTCGACTGCCTTGGTGCTAGTTGCCTACTAGCAATCAGATCAACTCGGTGGCTTATGCTAGGTTCCCTCTGCCGATCAAATTAAGTCGATTAAATAAGGCGAATTATTACATATCGATTTTGCACGACATGGGTAATAAGAATTGGTCGGGGTAATCGAGCGTGATCTTCACCGCTCAGGCTTCTTACTTGGTTGTTTGTGATGTGAAATATTCGTTAGCGATCGCATAGAAAATTGATCGGGAAGCGATTTTGTAATCGGCTAGAAGATATAGCTGATCAAGAATCAATCGTGTCTGGATCTGCATCGCTCAGGTGTCACACTCATTTTTCGCATTTCAAAATATTCGTGGGCGATCGCGTAGAAAATTGATCGGGAAGCGATTTTTGATCGGGTAGATATATAGATATATCTGATCTAGAATCTATCGTGTCTGGAGATTGAGTGTGATGGAGGTAATATATCGTCAATGTAAATGCAAAACCTCGTATGTCGATTCTTACGATTTTCAAAGTACAAACTTGTGTGTCCAGTTTAGACAAGTCTCGCAGGTTTTGAGATATTTTTACCGATCACTTTCAATGATATATCATTTATAAACAATATGTCCAAATTTCAAGTAAAATATTTCAGTTTGGGAAAAGCTATTACATTTTTCCCTCCCCTTTAAAATTTTCCAAAAGCGAGATACGAGGTATTGCATTTACAACGAAGATATCTTACACGGCCTGCACAAAACCTGCAGTCGATCTCCTCGACTTGTACTTGTTTGATACTTAACTGCATCCCGATCAGCTCGACCTCTGCATCATCTGGCCAATCGATAAAATCGACTTCAGAGGTCGAAGTTGATCGACTAGAGATTTAGAAGAAATAATTTTAATTTTAAATCAAAACGATCGCTTGAATTACCCGACCAATCCTGACAAAACAACTTTTTCTCGATCTCTTTCCGATCAACCCGACTTCAATAGTCGATTTGGTCGGATTGGCAGATGGAGCAGAGGACGAGTTAATAGTATCTGGATTCACTCGAGTACAAGTCGAGGTTATCGAGTGTAGGTTGGGTGCTGGTCGAGCGAAAGATATTAACCCGACCACAATCGATTCCCAGCAACTATCATTTCCCGAGCGAGTCGATTTTCTACCCGATCAATACACCGCCGCTTCCCGATCGGGTTTTTTCACTCGATCGCACACCAATATCTTTTTACAATGAAAAAAACAACAACAACAAAACAACAACAACAACAAAAAAAAAACAGAAAGAAGCCGAAGCGATTCAGATCAAACTTGATTACCAGACCATTTCCGATTACCTATGCCGATCGATATCGATCTAAACTCGACCGCTTGATTGGGCTTGGTGGAGTTGATCTGGTCGGCAGTGGGATCCTATGAAAAATGACTTCTTCTTGCTCTTTAGACAATCAAAAAACAACCTCTACAGTCATTTTGATAGGGTGAATCGAGTACAAGTCGGGGTGACCGAATGCAGGATGGGTACAGGCCGGATAAAAGATATCAATCCGATCATACTTGACCTTCAGACACGACTGACTCTCGATTAGATCGATCTTCTAAGCGATAAATACATAGTCGTTCCTAGATCAATCTCCTACTCGGTCGCATACGAGAATTTTTGAAATGTCAAAAAAATTGAATTGGAAGCCCGAGCGATGTAGATAAAGCTGAATCACCGTAACTACTCCCCATTACACATGTCGGCCGAACTCGATCTGTGCAAGATCGCTTGATATGGTTTGTTCAATTTGATCTGATATGCAGTGAGAAAATAGCATTATATGCGTTCCGGACGGTTTAGCCGCGATTAGGAAGTGGAATGGCAGTGCTTTGGCCGTGGAATGGCAGTGCTATGGCCGTGCTATGGCAGTGATTCAGACGCGATGTGGACGCGGTATCTTGTCGCGTGTTTTAACACTAGACGCGGTTGGAAGTTGTAGGCCGTGCTACGGCCGTGCTTCGGCGGTGGAACAGCCGCCGGCGGTCGTACCACGTCCGTTCCGCGTCCATAGCACGGCTAAAACAAAATTGACCCAAAGTTACCGCGTCCAACCACGTCCAAAACATTTTGAGATTCTTTAGCCGTGGTATTGCCGCGGAACGGCCGCGATATCGTATGTAACCGGGCCTTTAGTAGGGTACCATCCATTTTGTCTTCTGTCGCTGCTTTCAAAAAAGACCATTTTAATTAAAATGTTCGCGTTTGGGAAATGGTTAACAAGTATTTTGTTTAATGTCCGTACCAGGAGAAGCTAAAAATAAAGAGAAAATAAGAAATGCTGACAATCTTAATACTGTGTATGATATAATGCACACAAATTTATGCCAATGCAAATAATTTGGATTTTAATAGTTAAATGTATTTTACATGTTGAACCTTCGTTGGCCTTTGAACGTGGTTTAAGTTCCTGTAAAATTATTTTAAGAAAAGTATATATTTAGTATGTAATTTGGCATACATAATTAGGATAGCAATGCCTCGAAGACAGAAATACTGTTATGCGATTTTATAACACGGGCCTTTAAAAACTGATATGTTTCAAACTTTTTTGTTCGTTCATAACAACTATGTTGCCTGTCAATATTCACAGATAGTGACAAAATCAGGGAGATTACATGTACAAACCAGGAATTATTTGGCAAAGGGTTAACCCATTTTGCGACATATCTCATTTAATTCTCCACCGGTGAAGGGCTTATTTGTCGCTAATGAGTGGGCTTTTGTGAAACGCCATTTGCCTTCACGGAGAATGAATTGTGCTCGTTAGGGAACCACAGTCTCATCACGTGTAGTTAAATTGATTTCGCACGTGATATTGGAACGACCATTTAACCCTTTCCCAAACAACAAAATTTTAGGGTGATCCACTTCAAAAAATGTCACAATGACAAAATTGATGTTATAAAAGATAGGATTTGTGTAAAATATGACATAGAAAATATTGAGATAAAAGGAGAAACTGCTGGTTATCAGCTTCTTCTTTTGTTTCAATATTTTCCCAAACCTTATTAGGGACGTCAAAACCAGGTCTTGTTTGGGAAAGGGTTAAACTGATACAGACGCATGAACCATTTCCCAAAACAGCACGCATCTAGACTAATCCAATTTGAAAGCCTCTGCAGAGGACAACGTTAACGGTATGCAACTCATCATTAGCACCACAGAACCAGAAGAGAAATTTCAAAAGTGTCAATAATTCCTAAATTCATATGCAAGGGAGATGATTTTGAACCAAGGGAGGTGATTTTGAACATTTTTGTCAAATATTTTCATGGGTATGAATAAATTAAAAATTCTAAACCGTACAAAATCCTTATTATGCCCCCCGAAAAAAAAATCGGGAGAGCATATAGTCGCCACGCTGTCCGTCCGTCCGTCCGTCTGTCCGTCCGTCCACACACATATCTCGACAAACCTTGGTCCAAATTCAATGAAACTTCACATGTGAACTTCACATGTGTAATCCCCAAATGCCCTTTTCTCCGTTTTCTAATTTGAGGCTGCGTCATGGAAAAAAGGGGCCTTAATGTAAAAATTAGTTTTTCTCTAATTTCTCTAGATCTAATTGGCAGAATTTAATGAAGTTTTGTACTAATGTGATAAATGAGATGTTCTAGACCATATTCTATACTGACTGCCATAAGAAACGCCTCAATAAAATTTGTCATTATTTTCCTTAAGCCTATTACAATATTAGTGAAATATATGCTGTTTATATTTTTTTTGACCAACAGTTACGTCAAATGAAAAAAATATGCGTTTTTATTCATCAATATGTTCATTTCCGGTGACTGGTCACGTTTTCTACGTGCGCTTCGTGTTTATTTGTCATTTGATGAAATTGGCCACATTTTACACAGTAACATGTGATAGTGGAAAGACAATCAGGAATTTAAAGATTTTCTTTTCAAACATCCGTATTAAAGGATGCCAAGGCTAAATTCTGAAAAGGGGTCTCATGATACGGCCATTTTCGAATGCGAGAAATGCACTAACAAGTCGCCAGACAGTTTAACGCATTGTGTGTCTCGATTCGGAGTCTTGATCGACGCGTTTGAGTTTCGCAAACGTTAATTGATCGGCCACGCTCAACTGGTTCTCGTGTAACGCCTTTAAAAACGAGGAAATTCCTAACGTCAACGTTATGTACGTTTCAGTTTTGTGACGTTGGGATCGACGTTGTGTTGAGTAGCCGATTACTGTGGTGGCCAAATAAGTGTTTTATGGCAATTTTTGAGTGTTTCAAGTAACGTTTGAAACATATACATTATTCGGAAAATAGAGCCAGTATATTGGCCATTTTGTGAATAAGAGAAACTCCAAGAACAAGCCGTTGGACGTTTTAACGTCTTGCATTGCACGATTAGGCTTCTTGGTCGACGAGTTAGAGTTACAGAAACATTTGCCAATCGGAAAAAGTCAGATAGACCTCGGATAACGCCTGTTATATTAAAAGATTTCATACGTTAACGTCATATGCGTTTCATGTTTATGACGTTGGGATCGACGTCGCATTTAGTATTCCCTAACTGTGGACGCCAAATAACACGTTTCACGGCACCTGCTATTGTAGCAAGTAAAGTTGTAACCACGTGCAACTGATTTTAAATGGAAATTCTGATACCACTTTGTTTAAATGTGCTATTTTTCAAAACTGTAACAATTTGATAATTTCTTTACAATCATTTTTCAACACCAGATAATCAAATTTACAGATGGAAATGAGTTTTTGTAATTTCAAATCAAATATACTGAAAAATCGGATATTCGATAGGACTGAGGCGTTTCTTACGGCCGCCAGTATATAAATAATGTATGTACAAAAATTCTGTCATGGAAAAAAGGGGGGCTTAATGTATGATAGTTTTTATTTTGTGACAAACACTTATTCGGGGAGCATAATCCGTCTATGACGGCTCTTGTGTTTATATTTGGAATGGAAATGTAATACAGTTTACGAACTACTGGCATTTTTTTTTCAAATTTCGCCGCTGGCTCATCATGGTGTTAATTATGGGTTTTCTACCTTAACATAGAATACCCATAATGAGATTCGCGCGACGTCGGAATCATTCGGGAACTTTCCACGGCCGACGACGCTCGAAAAAAATCCGATGTTTTATGAATCTGGTATCCTACCTTAAATCATTTTGTCTTCAGCTTTTAACTTACATCCGTCTACAATTTTACTGTTTTAGGAAAGAGTTCATTTGGTATATGTAGGCGCCTATTGTCGAGACTAGGGTTAAATTGATTCCTCACGAATTTGGTCACAGGGAGAAATTAAGGAGCGTTAATTCTGAGACAGAACTGTGTCAAGCGCCGTAAGAAAATCAGGACCGATGCCAGAAATCGTTTCTTTTCAACAAAAACATCGTAACTTCAGCTTCAAACAAGCTGCAGTTACGAGGTTTTTGTAGAAAAACATCGAAATGTTTACAATAGTTACAACACAACGAATAATTACGTGACACAATAAACGTAGAAAATGTTCAATAACCTTTTTGATATAATTACGTGACCAATCTGTTATATTTCAGCTGATGAAGAAGTTATTGGCGACCATTTAAATTTTACTCGAGAGTCAATAATATTTCAATCAGCTTATTTTCAAAAGATCTACAAAATACAGCGAACTACTTACATTTTTAGTTAAGCACATGTTATGCCTCTCTTACAACCCGTCGTGCGTCTTTTTAAATCGTACGTTTTAAAACTCTGCAAAATCGCACGATTTATAAAGACGCACAACGGGTTGTAAGAGCGCCTCAAAATATTGTCCAGTCAATTCTTTGCTGTGTGCAGTCTGCGTCGTGGTTGTGTCCATCAAAATCGTACGTTGCACACGTGCGTGCATAGCACGACTAAACGTACGTTTTAGACGCAGACCGCACGCAGGAGCACGTACGACCGGTTGTAAGAGAGGCTTTAGTTAAGCCCTTCTCTAAAAAAGAGCTAGTTTGCGTCCCAAATTGGAGAAGACATGTAAAATTGCACAAAAGAAAGACCGATGCTTACCAGAGTTTCCTCCTCTTGTTTAGTATATTATTTTCTGGTGTGCATGCAAATCATATCTTTAATAGCATTCGATCGAGAACGATTTTATCCCGGACCGGTAAACCCTGACATGATTTCGAACAAACGAATTTCGTATGCGTTGTTATAAAATATCGTAAATACGGCTTGATACAAGCCATAATTACTAGATTTTAAAAACCGACGATTAATAAGGTTAACCCGTAGAACCAGTCTATTTTCATTACAAGATTTGTCCCCATTGGTGGACTGCTGAATCGGAATGGGTAACCTTATAAAATGTGTGAGATCTGAGATGCATTGTTCAGGGCAATTGTCTATAAGATACGAGGGCTGTTAATAAAGTATCCGGAGTGGGTTCATAACCTTTTAATTTATGTACTAGACTAATTGTAGAGATATTTTCAACACTTGTACTTTGGAGAATTATGCTTTTGGTCATGCAACAAAAACTAGGTTGTTTTCATTTAGGCGCATTCGACAATCGCTGTGGCAACGTAGGGTCATGTTGAGCGGGGCAAATTAGTTCTTGAACGGATACGATGTCAGGAAAGTCTGTTTACATAAGCTGCGCTATCTCCATTTTTGAAAAAACCTATATTTGGTATCGTTGTGTTCGTATTTTTACGCTCTATCTCCTGAACACCAGATATCGTCGATTGGCGGGCTGGTTTTTTAGAAATCGCGTATGCATATTGCTCTATCTCCTGATTTTTTCTTCAAATTGTTCTTAATCTTATCCTATGTCCAGGACATAGAGCAATCTGTGCCTGAAAATTTCTCTCGTCCAATGAAAATAGGAATAAAAACCACGTGACCTGTTATGTGACACAAACACGAGTTCCGATTACAAAATGGAAACAATCGATTTCTATTGACGAATTTGATAATATGTAAGTACATATATGTTAGCAAGTCAATCGTTAACAATTTCAAATGCTATTTAAATCAATGGCTGTTCACAATAACACTATATGGATGTCGGCATTCTGATTATCAGCCCTCGATGGGTAAAATAGCCGGATAGTCTTTAAAAAATGTAATTGAAAATAATTTTGGCACACAAGTACTTCAACAGGTAGATTTTTTCAACTGTACCTTATGTAACCATTATAACAAGCAAATATATATTTCTTTAGGGCGAAAATGATATGAATTTGTTGCAATTTAAATCTACGTAGACTAGAGTCTGTATCCTTTACGATGCCATAAAAAGTTGAAATCAATTTGTACTCGAATATTTCTTTTTACTTTATCTAGAACAAAGGCCACTGGTTCGTAATACAACCGCATGCGTTGTCCAATTCTTACGGCAAAACGACAGTTTGTCTTTTTTATGATTCGTAAGGTCGGTCTATATAGCAAAGATTGTTTTTCTGTGTCATTTTGATCTATCTCCTTTAAAAGTGAAAAGTGGTTTTGAAAATGACAGAATTTGCTCTATCTCCAAACAGAAATAATGATTTTTATCAAAAAATGCTGCCTCGTTTCTTAAAAATTGCGCATGTGGATAGATAAGGTTATTTCCGACTGTCATGCAAAATTTGGGTCAATTTCAAGCAAACATAAAAAAGTTATGAAGGTCTGAATCTTTAAAGTCGATTTTCTTGGAAAAGTGGTTTTGGTAGTTAGCGTAACCTTTAAACGAGGCGACGATATGATACCATTTGTCAAAGAAGGGTCTAAGCTGTACTTTGGGAATTTCATGGATAATTTCTCGGACACAATTGGCAGGTTTTAACGTTTTCGCCGACGTCGTGTTGGGACGTCTAGATCTTTTGAGGTCTGCATTTTCATGTATAGAATCATTTTAGAATGTGTTATACCACTCATAAATGCTTAATTTCATCATAGATATATTTGTGTTGTAAGTGTTCATTGTCATAAAGAGTTTGATTCACTCATCAACATGCAAAACATTGTTGAATACCACTGCTCAAGCACCATATTTGCTATATCAGCAAAGCGATGTATTCACCTAAACGTGTTTGTGGAATTGATGTCGATTATGATACATTTGCCGAGAAAAGGGTAAGCTCAACGGAAAACTTTGGATAACTTTGTATGTGAGATATACAAACTATGATCTCTTTAAAATGCGATTGATAAGTCACATTTGTACCAATTATCAAAAGTTGCCCCGCTCAACGTGACCCTACGTTACTATAGCGACTGTAGAATGCGCCTCAATGCAAGCTGCCTGTTTTTTGTTGCGGAATCAAATGGATATTTTTCCAAAGTATCTGTGTGAAAAAAATCATCTCAATTGGTGTAAAACATACAAAGTTATGATACTATTCCGGATACTTTATTAACAACCCTCGTACCTCAAGTATTAGGTAGAGGCTGTATAGTAGATTCTATGCGAAATAAACATTCAAATGCACTTAGCGTATACATGTCGGAAGCAATCTTGAAACTATGCAGTCTTAAGACTGCGCAGATGTTATGGAACTCATTTTGAGCAGTTTCGAAACTGCGTAATATAGCGATCATATTGTTATTTTGACGTATAACGGCGTTCTCTCGATGCAGAACTCATCTTAAACATATTCCTTTTGAGAAGGAAACTTAACAGATCACAAAACAAACCATATTAGGCTGTTTTTATTTGAAAACATGTTCGGTACCGAACAGCCGAAGTTCTGCACCGAACCGAAAAACAGCTTCCGGTTTACCGAAAATGATTCGTACCCTAGAAATTTCGTACCTTAATTTTACCAGTTCGTCTACATTTATAAAACAATGCATATCGTCCAATTTATAGACAATATTGTCATAATGGTGATATGGTTTCTAGATTCTGATTAATTATTTTGGAAAATGATGCAGTAATTTATACTATTCCATTTCGTAACATTATTTACCGATTGCAAATGTCTGTAGGCCTATTCTGTTTGTGAACTACGATTGTATGTATTGTTATGAGCATCCTGACCACCTATCTATAGGATTTTAAAAAATAAGCTGAAATTTATGTAATCAGGTCTAATAGGAAATTTTAGTTGACAAAGTTGACATTTTGAAAAAAAAATCCTTGAAAGTAAGCAAGTTTTATTGCGGAACCTTTCACCCTTTAAGGGGGAATGCTCCAGATTCCTAAATCTTTTCTCAATAATAGAATTTATTTATATTTTGTGTGTTGAAATAACATGTTATTACCAATTGAAAAAAAAATCATTCATCCTATAATATTGGTCAGTATAGGCGAACCACTATTTGGAGCTAAATCATTCATCTTATAATGTCGGTAAGTATACATGAACCACTCGGTGGAGCTAAATCATTCATCCTATAATGTCGGTCATTGTACGCGAACTACCCGGTGGAGATAAATCATTCATCCTATAATGTCGGTCAGAGTACGCGAACCACTCGGTGGCGCTAAATCATTCATCCTATAATGTCTGTCAGTAGCCTATACGTGAACCACTCGGTGGAGCTAAATCATTCATCCTATAATGTCGGTCAGTATACGCGAACCACTCGGTGGAGCTAAATCATTCATCCTATAATGTCGGTCAGTATATGCGAACCACTCGGTGGAGCTAAATCATTCATCCTATAATGTCGGTCAGCATACGGGGACCACTCGGTTGAGCTAAATCATTCATCCTATAATGTCGGTCAACATACGAGAACCACTCGGCGGAGCTAAATCATTCGTCCTATAATGTCGGTCAGTGTACGCGAACCACTCAGTGGAGCTAAATCATTAATCCTATAATATCGGTCAGTGTACGCGAACTACCCTGTGGAGCTAAATCATTCATCCTATAATGTCGGTCAGTATACGCGAACCACTAGGTAGAGCTAAATCATTCATCCTATAATGTCGGTCAGCATATGCGAACCACTCGGTAGAGCTAAATCATCCATCCTATAATGTCGGTAAGCATACGAGAACCACTCGGTGGAGCTATATCATACATCCTATAATGTCGGTCAGTATACGCGGACCACTCGGTGGAGCTAAATCATTCATCCTATAATGTCGGTCAGTGTACGCGAACCACTCATTGGAGCTAAATCATTCATCCTATAATGTCGGTCAGTGTACGCGAACTACCCGGTGGAGATAAATCATTCATCCTATAATGTCGGTCAGAGTACGCGAACCACTCGGTGGCGCTAAATCATTCATCCTATAATGTCTGTCAGTAGCCTATACGTGAACCACTCGGTGGAGCTAAATCATTCATCCTATAATGTCGGTCAGTATACGCGAACCACTCGGTGGAGCTAAATCATTCATCCTATAATGTCGGTCAGTATATGCGAACCACTCGGTGGAGCTAAATCATTCATCCTATAATGTCGGTCAGCATACGGGGACCACTCGGTTGAGCTAAATCATTCATCCTATAATGTCGGTCAACATACGAGAACCACTCGGCGGAGCTAAATCATTCGTCCTATAATGTCGGTCAGTGTACGCGAACCACTCAGTGGAGCTAAATCATTAATCCTATAATATCGGTCAGTGTACGCGAACTACCCTGTGGAGCTAAATCATTCATCCTATAATGTCGGTCAGTATACGCGAACCACTAGGTAGAGCTAAATCATTCATCCTATAATGTCGGTCAGCATATGCGAACCACTCGGTAGAGCTAAATCATCCATCCTATAATGTCGGTAAGCATACGAGAACCACCCTGTGGAGCTAAATCATTCATCCTATAATGTCGGTCAGTATACGCGAACCACTAGGTGGAGCTAAATCATTCATCCTATAATGTCGGTCAGTATATGCGAACCACTCGGTGGAGCTAAATCATTCATCCTATAATGTCAGTCAGTATACGCGAATTACTAGGTGGAGCTAAATCATTCATACTATAATGTCGGTCAGAAGCCTATACGTGAACCACTCGGTGGAGCTAAATCATTCATCCTATAATGTCTGTCAGTATACACGAACCACTCAGTGGAGCTAAATCATTCATCCTATCATGTCAGTCAGTATACACGAACTACCCCGTGGAGCTAAATCATTCATTCTATAATGTCGGTCAGTATACACGAATCACTCAGTGGTGCTAAATCATTCATCCTATAATGTGGGTCAGTATACACGAACTACCCCGTGGAGCTAAATCATTCATCTTGTAATGTAAGTCAGTTTATGCAGAAAACTCGGTGGACTGATTTATTCACCCTATAATGTCGGTCAGTATACGCACAAATAGGCCTAGGTAGATCTGGGCCCAGCTGCGGATCCAGGGTTTTTGTGGACGGGGTTCGAACGTAGGCCTACAAATAGGAGGGGAGGTTCGTTTTCCTAATATCACACAAATTTTACTGAATTTCTACATTAAATTGAAATAAAATGTTCGCCCCCCCACTTTGGATCCATTACTGGGGCCTACAAAAACCGATCCCGCTAATATTGAATCTTGTCAATGTTGGCTAACGTAGATCTAGATCTATCAAAAGTTTGCAACAATTTTTTGTACCGACAATTTTCAGTGAACAAAAATATTGTCTTTTGGGACAGAAATCATCGTGAGAAATAAAGAAAATGCTCATGGTCGGTAATTCCTTCATTTTCTACGATGTTTAACTTCTTCCGAGCTATCTCATCAACAAACAATCCTGACTTGGGGATCATTGCCTAGCAACGTAACGCCAGGTATATAGATAATCAGGTGCGCAATAAAATCTCGGCTTACGAGACTTAACGTTATTTCGTGGAGTTTTCAATTTCTGTTGTTATTATTATGTCTTTGTCAGAAGTGAATAGATCAAAAATCAAAATTTAACCGTAAAAAGTCCTTTCAGGTCGTTGTTTGATTTGAATATCAATAATTCAGTGAAAATAAACAGTCTGAATGGTTCTGCATAACATACAGAACACATGCATAAGCAGTTTTAAAACTGGATGAGCAGTTTCGAAACTGCCCATCCAGTTTTGAAACTGAGTAAAGTTCCGTATACGCAGTTTTAAAACTGCTCAAGTTCTAAAACGGTTCACAACATACATACTCTATCTGACTTAGTGTTCGCTAGCGGTTTTTTTTTTGGAAACGGGGCGTGGTTATATATAGACTTCACATAAACTAGCTAGTTTATGCGACATAATTATAACGGCGAAATTTCAAAATATACTGCAATTTCATTGGTTCAAAAAAGTAGGTCGAACACTAAAATTTGTTTCAGATAATGTATTTTGTTGAGAGAGAGATTCTGACAGAGGTTATCCGAATGTTCCACACAAACAATTGACGTCATTGTGGCATCATTAGTATAAAATGCATGGAACATTTGGAACACACCGATCTATAAAAAATCCATTCTGGAGCATTCCGATCAACTCGGTCAATTCTCTCTCGCATTGGTTCTAGAGATGAGAAAGTACATAGAGTACACGCGCTCTCATTTGGCTCCTTAAGAATCTCGTTCTAAAGAACAACGCAATAACTAAACTAGATCTAAGACATTTGAAGAAGTCTTAACAATATGGCGCTGCTTTTCAACAAAAAAACTCGTAACTGCAGCTTGAAATAAGCTGCAGTTACGAGGTTTTTGTTGAAAAGCGACGATGGACGGAAAGTACTCGCCTAATATCTGAAACGAAGGCGTTAATGTGATTTCTGTCTGGTAATGCGATGACAGATTAAAGAAAAGAATTTCGTTGTTTACAGGGATATAATTTTCAAATCCTACATGTGGTTTGTAAGGTAGGCCTTTAAAGGTCTGGGTTAGGAGTACCTATGTACATGTATAATGTCTAACTTATACAACGTTAGAATTTATCTTAAATAACAAAAAATTCTTGTGAAAGAGTGGCATAATAGGGATCAATTTTATCAAGTAAACAGCCACGTAATTTCGGACAAATAAAAGTATTTTGTATGTGTTGCTATAAAATCTCGTAAATACGGCTTGATTCAAGCCGTAGTTACGAGATTTTAAAGCAACACTGACGGTTTATCAAAACATAACAGTTAACTTAGTCTTTTTGTAGCACAAATTTCATTGCCATGCCTTTGTGTGTTAAGGAGAAAGTACAGAATACAGAGTACAGTCTTAACACCATAATCCAGCAATACAAATGTCCTTTGTAGTTTCACCAAACGCCATGGTCCTCATTGTATGGTTTAGCGTATTGTATTCTTCCATTATTGCGTCGAATTACAGAATTTCAATAAATCACTCATTTATGTTGACCGATTTTTGGAATACCCAGACAAAATTAATGACACATAGGTTTATGAGTAGGAAATACAAATTGGTTACAAAGTTACAAAAGCAAATAAGTTAACTGACTAACCCGTAAAGGCCATGTCATATACAGGTCAGTGTCCATATTGCGTCCACATCACGTCCGAATTTAGACTGTGTGGCCCCTGTTTTAGACTTGCCCTGGCTGTGATGCGGACGTGGAATGTTGTATGTGACCAGGCCTTAAGGCTGCATCGTTTGTAAAGAAGGATCATTCCTGGTTCTAACTCACTCTTCGCCGAATCCCATGGTTTCTGCAAACATTCTAAATTAATGCTTTTGCTTGAATGTTTCAAGAAATTATGGGATTTATTTTTCAGTTTTGGAATGGCAATAAGTTTTGTGCTAAATATAGACTGGGTTTACCGTTATATATTAATCAATCGTTGGTGTTGTCATAAAGTCTCGTAACTACGGCTTGATTCAAGCCGCAGTTACGAGAATTTACAACAACACCTACAGAATATTATTGTTTGTCCGAAATTACGTCACGGATTTCTGGATAAAATTGTTCCATATTGGAAGGAAAACGTTCACTCTTTGTGTCATCAATGAAAAAAGTAGCTGGAGAATATTAGTCATACAATGAGCCTTGACCGGAATGGATGTACGATCACTGTATGCATATGCCGATCTGTATCTATGTGTCAAATATTAAAAGAATATTTTGAAAAGGTCAAGACTCAACTGTATACAGGCTAACTGTCAAACTACTATTGCCTTAAGACTTGTCCAAATTTTAGCACTCATTTTGGTCTGTCTGAGTATAATAACTTGTTTGGACAAATAAAGAACTTGTTGCTTGTCACAAGCAATTTATTTATTTTCTACAATGATTTCCAAAGTTCTAATTTTGTGGGGCGTCAAAAAGCGCCATTGTGCGGTAATGGCTTCTAAGGACAAACATGTAAACATGGTGTAAGAAGGAAAGCTCGGTTGGCTTTGTTCATGTAAGTGTTTGTAGAATAGACTGATGTTGTATGGTGGCTCTATTGCGGTTAAATCGTAATATGACAATGCATCAAATATTGATATTTTCAACAAAGAAAAACTAGTGACTGCAGCTTGTTTAAAACTGCAGTTACGATGATTTTGTCGAATAGTGAAGAATTATAAGGATTATAAATATGATAGCGTGCGAACTCTGACGTCAGATCGTCTGAACATAGATGTTTTTTTTTTAGGAAATTTTGTCTGATTTTTTTATTCATAATTTCTTAAACTTGAAACTTGCAACCTATCGTTGTTATCCAACTACAACGACAAATTAATACAATTGAACAATTTTCCAATGGAGTAGGGTTAAATCTTAATATTGATAAAACAAAAGTTATTGTCTTTAGAAATGGTGGAGTAACGAAACAAAGTGAAAAATAGTTTTATAAAGGAAAACGAATTGAAGTTGTGTCGAGTTATAAATATTTAGGAGTTTACTTTACTAGTACTTTATCCTGGTCGAAAACACATTCAAATCTAGCTTTACAGGCTACAAAAGCAGCAAATCATATACTTAGATTACGAAAACATTTTAACTTATATGACATTAAAGATCTGTTCCACATATTTGATACAACAGTAAAACCAATTTTGTGCTATGCTTCTCAGATTTGGGGATACCAATATGTTGAAAAGATAGAGAAAGTACACACCAAATTTTGTAAAAGGTTGTTCTACCTTCCTTCTAACACATGTGATTTTTTAGCTCTCGGAGAATGTGGAAGATTACCTTTATGTATTTCCTACATTCCTAACTACATATCAAATATTGGCTAAATATAATTCGAATGGACCAAAAACGTTACCCGAAACAATGTTATTATCTAATATTTCAACTTGACGCTGCGGGTAGAACTACATGGGCAACACAGATAAAAAATCTCTTGTATACATACGGTTTCGGACATGTTTGGATTGTCCAAGATGTAGGTAATGAAAATGAATTCATTAAAATTTTTACTCAAAGGATAAAAGACTGTTATACACAAAAATGGTCTGCCGAAATTAATGAATCTCCAAAAGCCACACATTATAGATATTTTAAGTCTCTTCTTACACCTGAACGTTATCTAAATATAACATTAGATGCTAAATTTAAAAGAACATTAGCAAAATTTACATGCTCATCGCATAATCTCATGATCGAAAAGGGGAGACATCTTGCTTTAGATAGACAATATAGATATTGTAGAATATGCGAAAGTAATAATATTTTTGTTGTTGAGGACGAATTTCATTTCTTTTTTGAGTGTAGCGCATATGAAATGTTAAGACAGAAGTTTTTCAAGAATAATTGGCTGAATAATAGAAATCACCAACAATTTTATCGTATTTTAGAGTGTAAGAATAAATCAGAAATTTATAAGATATCGAAATATTTAGTTGAAGCATTCAACCTTAGAAAAGAAATTATTGATGAATTATGTTGATATTTGTTTATATTATATATGCCTGAATTTAACCCTTTCCCAAACAAGACCCGAACTTTGACATCCGATTAGTAAATGGGAAGACACTGTAGTGGGAGAAGGAAATACCGAAAACCAGCATTTTCTTCTTTTACATCAGTATTTTCTTATAATATAATGCAGACAGATTCCAAAATTAATTTCATTCTTTTTCTCGTCTACGAAACATTTTCAGCTCTACAAGTGAACAATTTTGCTATTTGGGACAGGGTTAACAAAATTTATATGTATTATGACATCACTCTGTAAATTGTATTTCTTTGTAAATATGTATATGGGCCGGTGGCCTAAGTACTTCATTAAAGATTTGGTATTGGTATTGGTTGTATCGGTTTCGTCGTTTCAGTTACGATTTGTCAGTGTGAACGTTTCCCAAAAGTCACGCTGGTTATCCTCGGTGGGAGTATTAACCCTTTCCCAAACAAGACCTGGTTTTCACGTCCCTAATAGAAATGGCTTGGGAAAACATTGAGACAAAAGCAGAAACTGCTGATAACCAGCAGTTTCTCCTTTTGTCTCAATATTTTCTATGCCATATTTTACACAAATTATATCTTTAATAACTTATATTTTGTTTTTGTGGCAGTTTTTGAAGTCGATCACCTTAAATTGTTTCCGTTTGGGAAAGGGTTAAAATGACAAAAATGTAGCCATGATAGAACAATAAAAGCTGTCATTTTGGCTGTGTTCTGATGAGTGCTTGTAGAATGGATGTTGGACGATGGTTGTATTGCGGTTTAATCGAAATATGACAATGCATAAAATATAAGGATTACATGATTGCGTGCGAACTCTGACGTCAGATCGTCTGAAATTAGATGTTTTTTTTTTTTTTCTTTTTTTTTTTAGAAAATTTTGTCTGACTTTTTCTTATTCGTCATTGTATATAAGCTTAAAACTAGCCAACCTATCGTTGTATTTGTATCGTCGGTTCTGTAACGTTTATTTTTTCGGTGTGAACGTTTCTCAAAAGTCACGGGAATATACACGGTTAATGTATTTACAAGACATGTGTGAAAACACGATATAAGAAAGAAAGCTCTATTGGCTGATTTCCGGTGCCGGTGAGTGTGTGTAAAATGGATGATAAACAATGGTTCCATTGCGATGTACTCGAAATATGACAATGCATCAAATATCGATGCTTTCCAACAAAAACCCCGTAAAGTCTGCAATTTGTTTTAAGCTGCAGTTACGAGGATTTTGTTTAATAGCGACGAAATAAGGATTTCATGATAGCGTGCGAAATCTGACGTCAGATCGTCTGAACATAGAGTTTTTAGGATTTTGTCTGACTTTTCTATACATAATTCTATAAACTTGAACCTAGCAACCTATCGTTGTATTGGTTTCGTCGTTACGATATTTCTTTTCGATGTGAACTTTTCCCAAAGGTCACGTTGGTTATCCACATTTGGTTTTTTAAAAGGACAAGTAAGTAAACACGATATAAGAAAGAAAGCGCTGTTGTCTGATTTCCGGTTCCGGTAAGTGTGTGTAAAATGGATGATAAACAATGGTTCTATTGCGATGTACTCGAAATATGACAATGCATCAAATATCGATGCTTTTCAACAAAAACCTCGTAACTGCAGCTTATTTGAAGCTTTACTTACGATGATTTTGTTGAAAAGCAGCCAAAATGAGGACTACATGATTGCGTGCAAATCTTAACTCTGACGTCAGATCGTCTGAATGATAGGATATTTCTTAGTCAACTTTGTCTTACTTTTTGAAATATTTTTTTATATTATTTAATAACCTAGAACACCAGCATCCTATCGTAACGTGTATATGTATATCGGTTTTGGTACTTTGTTTCAGTCTTAGATTTAGTGTGCAGTTGTCATGTCAACATGTCAAGGAAATGATTAAACAAATAAAATTCCTCTTGTTTACGTGCGTTTCTTTCTTAAAAAAACCGCACCACAACAAACCAAAATAATTGTGCACTTAAATCGCTCCAAATTAGGACAATTATCTTCCTATCTGAATTATTTTCAACGCTTCTCCAACGAGACAGGAACGGCTTTGGAAAACAATGGGACAAAACAAGAAAATGCTGATGATCAGAATTTTCCTCCTTTATCTCAATATTTTCTATTCTATATTATGCACAAATTCTACATTCCATATCTAAAGAGACATTCATTTTGTCGTCTGCAGCAGGTTTCAAATTGGACCACCGTTTTGTAGTTTGGGAAAGGGTTAATAGGAGAGAAATGCTTTCAAGGAGAGACAAGTATAAAGGACCACATATGTCGTTAATGGAAGTGTCAAATCGCTGTTTTTTTTCCACAAAAACGTCGTAACTGCAGCTTATTTCAAGCTGCAGTTACGAGGTTTTTGTTGAAAAGCGACGAAATCTTGGTAGATTAGGGCAGATTGTGGCGAGAAATTGACCGCTGGTGAACTTTGTTGCAATCACGTGACACCAAAATTTCAGAAAAACGTGGCAGTTCTCTGAATACTTGACCGATTTGAATTCGGTTTGATGCAGAAAAGGTAGCAAACCACTATGAATCACCTGAATGCGGTAGATCTTTTTAAACTCAGACGATGAACAGTTATTGACGACCAACTAAAAATTTGTTTGGTCTTCAATAACTTTTTTCTTAGACAGATCCTTTCTTAAAGATCATTTGCATTCAGAAAACCCTTGGCTCTTTCCCTTCTTCTGTCTGAAAGCATTTTTCCAATCGGCCATATACGAACGAAATTATTGAAAACAATATAGACCATGTTGCATCACGTGATTCCTCACCGAGTTATTGAGATGAAAGTCATTAAGAGTTCCTGTTAATACAAATCTCCGGATGTTGGATCGTGGGTAACTACATGTGACAACTCTCAATTCCGGCGAACGTGCCCTATTGAAGGCTAACACTTTCCCGATTACCTCTGGGTCTGATGTACCTTAGCAAAATGGCTTTAGAACCATTAACAGGTCCGTAGGAACAGGGGGCGGGGGCTAGGGGGGCTTTTTAGCCCCCCCCCCCCCAATTAATTTTCTTAATTTTACACTGAACATTTTGTGAAAATCCAAATTAGCCCCCCCCCCCCCCCCCCAATATTCAAGACGAGGGTTATAGCCCCCCCCCAAAAAAAAATGAAATTGCTTCCTACGGGCCTGATTAAGATTGAAAATGGGGAAAAGTGAAAAACTGAAATCCCGCAAATCACCATTCAACGCAATTTGTTGCATAAAATGTGTGTTTTCAGTCCGTTATGAGCATTGT
Organism: Fragum sueziense; assembly: GCA_963680895.1. Classification (NCBI taxonomy): domain Eukaryota; kingdom Metazoa; phylum Mollusca; class Bivalvia; order Cardiida; family Cardiidae; genus Fragum; species Fragum sueziense. Next base: position 16,152,477 of record OY804609.1, on the reverse strand, counting down.
ATAACGGGAAGAAATCGGTCCGATATCGTGAAAACCGGTCTATATTCAGTGCGATATCGGACCGGCTTTGCACTCAAATATCCTCGATTTGACTCTTCGACATAAACAATTGTCTCTTTTCCCGCAATATTCTCAACGTCTTGCGTTAAGTAAGCGACACCCGCCTTTTGGCGCCAAATTATGACGTAACGTCCTTTTACTGACGTCACGCATAACAAAAAACTCTCGGAAGATTTATCAGAACAAAACAACAATGGCGGACATTTTCTTATCTCACCTCGGTTCAATTTTTGCACATATCAAGGGGTTTGGGGTAAGTAATAATTGGATTTTTATGCAATAATAGCGTCAATTCATGTACTTTTCGGTCGTTAACATTCGCAGAGGCCCGCAAAATACGAAAACGACTCTCGTGATTCGCACTCGGGCGTTAACGTATTTATTGGGCCTCTGCGAATGTTAACGACCTCATACACGTGAATTAACCCTATAATATTGACAAAATACCCCATTTCGAATCGAAATTTTTTTATTGTACCAAAGTATTCAACCTTAAAAACGTGCTATATAAAATCAATAAAAAGAATTCAGTTTGCCTATACTTATGAGACATTCGGGCGGTGCTCTACTTCTGTCTATCCATTTGAATATTTTGTATAACACTTTCTAAAACAATGGCGCTCTTGAAAGTTCCAAGTAAGTAACACTTATAAACACATTGAGACAAAAAAAGAAAATGCTGTTAAGCAACATTTTCTTCTTTTGTCTCAATATTTTATAAATTCTATCTTTAACAGTATCGGGTTTGACATCAGCATCAACTGTAATTCCTATTGGAACAAGCTAAGCCTAGATACCGCTGCTTTTCAACGAAAACCTCGCAACTGCAGCTTTAAACAAGCTGCAGTTACGAGGTGTTTGTTGAAAAGCTACGACATACGCCATTTCAGAAAGGGCGAAGAGTTACTTTGAGACGAAATTCAATTAATGTGTGTCATGAACAGGCTTTCTAGTGCATAAAATGCTTGAAGTGTCAATGTAGACGTATTTATGTTTATTTTCAAACAAGACTTCGTTTTGTAATATCCTTTCTTTTATCCCATTACCAAACGGCAAAAATTTGGACTGTTCCAAATTCAAAGATGATTCAGACGGCAATTTTAAGTGAATGAATTAGTACATTGTTTGGTCTTTTTTGTGTGCAAAATTTCATGGGAAATAAAATTTTCTTCATTTGCCACAATTTTTTCCATAGACATTTTCTTGTGGCGAGTCTAAAATAGTCACTGTTTGGTAATGGGTTAAAGGGACATTAAATTCTCATTTCATTGTTAATTGGACGTCCGAAAGGACGTACAATTCTTATAACCACTTTTGGACAGGCGAAATGGGTTTTCATTACCAAAAAACCCTTTCTCAGACTCAATTGCCAGTTGACCAAAATTCAAAATAGATTTTGCGACCATACAGGAAAACTGTCGTATCTTTTCCTACTTTCTATGTGTTCTCTAACAAATACTATAAGATTCATTGCCGATTCAATTCATGCCACGTCTTAACCAACTTTACGATCTTTTTTCGATTTAATCATTTTCTTGTAGTCTTTTGACTTTCGTAATATTTATTGTGTAAAGGGTAAGATCTTTAGAAAGCGATACATGCATACACTATGGTTATAATGTAAACAGACACCCTATATCATCAGCAGCAGCGATAGCTCAAACGGGAAAGGATTAACCTCGCAACATTTTTTCAGTTTGAAATTTGGAACGCCGTTGGTTCAAAACCAGTTCGGATTATTTCTTCTGTAAAAGGTTTGTTTTTCTTGATGTGTTTACTGAAAACACACATTTTAGAATGATTACCCAATTTAATGCACGTATTGTGTATGATAGGTTCCTTTTCTTTGATCATTGTTGTTTAAGTCTTTGACATATTTAAAGGAACGGGGTTTCCACGAGACGTACTTTGGAACCAGGGTTTTGAAATTGATTATCGGGGAGTGAGTTCATTTCGCAACTCGGGTTCGACTCGATGACAAATCGGGGTTCCATCTGAACAGCCTCAGATGAGACACTAGTGAAATCCACCTATTCAGAAAAATAGTTGCTCTTACGAGTTTTTTTCTCCATCATCTGTATCACTTATATTCGACAGTATCATGACCTATTTACATACTGATCGATGATCATGACAACAATGATTATTACTAGTATAAGACTAAGTGACAGCGATCTGTATTTATTTCGTTTAAGAGACCCGTTTACGTGTATTGAGCTAAGAAGATGAAGCAATGGGTCTGCAACAGATGGTACCTGGATGATCGTATGAATATGTTTACAGATAGGGACATTGCTATTCTCAAATTTTCGTTGATAATGATATGAAAATTTAAATTGCTTATTGTACTCCACTGCCATTTTCCCGACGGCACGTTCCCAATTTCTTCTTTTTATGCACATCTGTAGATGTAAGGATGATGCGGTAGTACTTGTATGAGGAATCCATGGTTAGGTGCTCCAATTCATCTGGTATTTTGTTTCAGGAAAAGTATGTATTGAATTTGTTTTGTAACCGCAACCAGGGAAAACTGCTACCGTGTTTTTTTCTTTTTTACTCTAAACAGGAATAAAAATCAAAGTGCTTGGAGCACTATATTTAGACGCCTCTCATTGATTGAGCGGAATTGTATGTAAATGATCGGCGTTTCATTACTTTATTTCGTTGAATTTGTGTTAAGATCGATTCTAAATCACTGCGGTCGTTTTTTCGCCAACGATGGGGGAGATAGAAGTCGAACAAGAGTGCCATGGTCACAATATACGCCGCCACTTATAAAACTTGAGACAAAAAAAAAATGACATTGACAAGGATTTATAAATATTCACACAAAAACCTGTAAAAAGTTGTGCTCACAAAAAGGTTTTTATAAATATCCAGTCAAAAACCTGGAAGGAATTGCGTTCACGAGAATGAAATATCATTAAGCCCTAGAGACTAAGATTGAAGGGGGCATAACTCAGGCAAATATCAGTGAACCATAAAATCCTTACTTCATGCACATCTACCAATTAAGGTAATAACATCCACCTAGTTTCATAAGGATCCAGTCAGAATCTTAGAAGAAGTTGTGTTGACAAGGCTGCAATTTCAATCAGCCCCAGAGACTAAGTTTTAAGGTGGCATAACTCTAGAAAAAAATCAATGAACCATAAAATCCTTCCTTCATGCAAATCTACCAATTGAGGTGATTGACCAAGTGTCATTAATATCCAGCCATTTCTACCAATTGAGGTGATAACATTGACCAAGTTTCATTAAGATCTAGCTAGAAACTTAGGAGGAGTTGTGTTGACAAGGCTGCAATTTCAATAAGCCCCAGAGACTACGTTTTTAAGGGGAATAACTCAGGCAAAAATCAACGAACCATAAAATCCTTCCTTCATGCACATCTACCAATTGAGGTGATAACATAGACCAAGTTTCATTAAGATCCAGCTAGAAACTTAGGAAGAGTTCCGTTGACAAGGCTGCAATTTCAATAAGCCCCAGAGACTACGTTTTTAAGGGGCATAACTCTGGCAAAAATCAACGAACCATAAAATCATTCCTTCATGCACATCTACCAATTGAGGTGATAACATTGACCAAGTTTCAAGAAGATCCTGCCAGAAACTTAGGAGGAGTTGCGTTGACAAGAAAAGTGGACGGACGTACGGACGGACGGACGGACGGACGGATGGACGGACGGATGGACGGACGGACAGACGGAGAAGATGACACCAATATACCTCCCCCTTCGGCGGCGTATAAAAAAAGATGATTAAAAAGAACAATGTCTGAGTAGAATTCGAACCCAGGGCCTTCCGGATATAACATGTGTAAAGAGTACAAGGTGAGTGCTCTGCTAAGTGAGCTATCGCGGCTTTCATTAATGTAGCGCGTTGGCTTACATTTTGAATAAATTGCTTTGTAGCGTACTTTATAAAATCAATGAAAAGTATAACTGACGACTATACTCATAGTAAACCGAAACAAGAAGACAAAAGTGCAAATCGCATGGCCTTAATTGAATTTGGTAATCAAATTAATAGTGATTATTCATAGCGACAAATCAGTTGTCTTGAAACGGCAATCAAATCAATTTGAAGCCTGAGAAGGGTTTTCTGGTATTAAAGCCGATTTCGTATGTCCGAAACCGATCTTATAGAATTAAACACAGAAGAATGAATAAAATATCTTTCGTTCATGTACAATCCCGCTCAATCAATCAGAGACGTCCAATTACAGTGCTCTCAGCACTTTGATTTAAAAGTATTATTGATGCCACAATTGGTTTCTCTAATGTGTATAAATTCAACCAGTTTTAAAGTTGTTGCTGATAAGCGAAAAACACGCCTTTAAATTTGAGATAGATATGATAAATTACATACATCTGAACTGTTGTCCACATCAATTTGTTTAATCTTGACACAAAAAAATATATATATTTTTCGTAAACGGCGCAAAATTTAGCTTGATATTTTCAACATTTTCCTAAGGAAATGTTCTCTTTCAGATAAAAATAGAAGTAACATTTATGAAAAAATTCTGAAATGTCACTCTAAAGAAAGCACAATTAGGAACATATTGTGGTTCCGGTCGATCGGCTCATTCTTTTTTCTTAGTTATCATTATCATTATTTGTATTATCATCACTATTATCATCATTATTATTATCATTATTATTATCATTATTATTACGTGTACTATCATCAGCATTATTGTCAATTTCCGTTTCATTAACACCCACTTAGTTGTCTGTCGTCTATCACAAGTCATTGGCAGACAGAAATATTATACACGTTATGCGTTTCAAAAAGGCAAAACCTTGGACTGTTTCAAATCCCCAAAATGCTGTCAAAAGACGACAAAATTGATGTCTACTATTCAATGCGTTATTATTTTGAAAAACAATTAGGTTTGTACTTTAGTGTATGTCAAGGATATGATATAATAAGGCACACATATTTAGACACAAAAGTACATAATCACAAAGTTCATCTCAAATTTAAGAAACTTTCAATAGCCTTGAGGAAAATCATGAGAATGATCCTTGAAGACGGGACATAGTGTCATTTGAGACAAATACGTATACAATCAGTCTGAAAGGACTGTATGCTGTCTTCCAATTACATCGGAAGCTGACAGCACTATAGATCCCGATAAGACTATATGCACGTGCAGATTAGAATATAAGTTCATCTCAAATGCTAGAAGGGCTTTTTCCACATATCTCATCAAAAGACCTATATACTATTACCCTCTCTAATTTCAAAGGCTATCCTCAGTTCAGAGTCCAATCTAATACTTCTTAATACATTGATATTTCCATAAATGTATGTGGTGTGGATGCAAGGTTTGCGTGCTTTGTGCGGCCCGACCTAAAAAAATTCGGTTTAAAGTCTGTTTTTTTACGAACTGAGAGACGTACATGTACTCAACCGACTTTACACTTGAACCCACGATCACTGAGTCTCAAGTCGGCTGTTAACAACTGGCGCATTCGACGGCCCCAACACTTTGACTTTCAACTCTTCCATGTACCCTTTTATACACCTGGGTTAAGAGGAGCAATGGTGGGGTAACCTTTTTGCACAGAAAAATTCCCGTGGCCCCGGCAGGATTTTTAACGTAGGACCCTGCGATCCAAAGGCCAGCGTCCTACCATTAGACCACGGCGCCGCATTAGGATTTTTTTCATAAACGTTCCGGCGCGCCGGCGATGGGTCACCGGCGTATTTATTTAGTCTGTCTACACGTAGTGGACCCGAACCCTGAGGCGCGTTCTTTAGAGCGAGATTTCTTACGATTTCTTAAAGTGTTTTGGATAAAGCGTTTTAGGACCTAGACTTCGACCGAGCTGTTCCGAATGCTCCATATTTATACAAATGATGTCATCAAGTATAAAGTATGGATCATTCGGAACACCGCGGTTTATGAATTATGAAGTGTTCGGAACAACTCGGTCAAATCTCTTTTATATTGTTTGTACAAAGTTGACCGAGGGGTTCCGCACGAAGTATAGGGTAATGGCGCCTCCCATTGAGCGTCTTAAAACTCTTGCTCAAAAGAACGCTTTATCCTAAAATATCTTAAACAAAAATCTCAAGATATCTCAAGAAATCTCGCTCTAAAGAACGCACCTCTGGACTGACCAGAGTATCACGTGAACAACCCCTCTGTCGGATGTTAAGGTATTCCAACCACCATAGGATACCTCTTATATTAACAAGATGTGTTTGTGAAATACCAATGCCCCCGAAATGGCCTTTTTTGTAAAACTAGCAATTTTACCCGTCTCGAAATTTGACCTTTGACCTCGATGACCTTGACCCCTCGATGACCTTGACCTATCCGGGGCTGCCCTCCACCTAATCCCGTCCCGTAACCCGTAAGCAATCCCGTCCCGTAACCCGTAAAACCGATACCCGTAACCCGTAAAAACATATATTTGACCTTTGACCTCGATGACCTTGACCATTCAAAAAATGAACCCCTCAAGCTAATACCCGGGGCCGCCCTCCACCTTCCCTCCAAGTTTGGTGAAGATCGGCCCAAGGACCTGGGAGGAGTAGGGGAACAAACGGACAAACATTGCTCAAATTATAGTATGATGTTAAGTTTTCGTAGAGTAGAGGGTTGATAAGGGTTAAAGGATGACCTTGCGGAAGGTCATTTTGCATGGAACAGGTAGATATCATTGAAAGAAACTTGCATACCAAATTTGACTTTTGTATGTCAGATACTTTTGGAGAAAAGACAAATATTAAGTTTTCGGACAGACAGACAGACAGACGGACAGACGGACAGACACGAGTAAAACAATATGCCCCCAATCTCTCGATACGGGGGCATAAAAATTCAGGTGTAATCCATGGTAAGGAAAATTATCGATGGTAAACCCTCGTCAATTTCCGTTGCCACGGATGACGCCCGAAGTTGCACAAATTGTTTTGATAATGGATGGAATACCTCTGTGTGATTTTATGGCGGCTGCATTTTATTTTCAGTGTCATTACTCTTGCCTCTTAATCACGGTGTACAACCCAGGTGACTTGTGACCGTGTTAATATAACAGCAAATACTCTTAGGAAATAATTTTCCTGTCAAAGTGAGACGTTTAGGGAACATGACTTTACCAAGCGACCATCATTAGATTTTGTAAGTTAATTGGGAGAGGTTAGACGTGGTCAGTTCTTGGTTCATATCTGGTCTAATGAGCTTTCTTGGCGGGACTTACCGCAGAATAAACATCCGCTAACATTTGTCATTTTCCATTAACGACTTACGCGGTCTTTTTTGTCGTCGCTTTTCTTCTAAAACACCGTAACTACAGCTTATTTTGGGCTACAGTTAGTGGGGTTTGGAAGATAATCAGCGATATCTAAGGCTATGCTGTCTCCTTGCAAAATGTCCTTTCTCATTAAAGTCCTTTTACAGGAAGATAATTATCCGTATTTTGAGTAAATTATGTGCACAATTGTTTATAATTGTTGATGCGTTTTCATGTAGAGCTTTTAGAATGGCATTTTAGAGAAAACAATCAATAGATTTGCAGTAGAATTACGGCGAGTATTTAAAATGAAGTCACACATATAGACTAGTTGTAGAAACCATAGTGGATCCAGATCCGACTGTCTTTAGACAAGGATTGATTTTAAAACAGCCACATTATGACAAAAGAAAAAAAAATCTATCAACGTCTTAAGTTCTCAATTGTGCAGAATTCAAATCTACATCAACACACATTGTATTGTCTGAAGCTATCTGTCAAACGGAAAAGTCTAAAATTTTGCTGTTTGTTAGACAGTTAATACCGAAAAAATGTCAAACCCATTTTCCGGTCAAGGATAAATAATTATGTCGTTTTGACCTAATAGTATTCAAATATCAAATGAATACGCTATTAACACATCTATTTTTCTATAAAGTTTCAAAAAACAGGAAGCGTTTTTTCAAAGATAACATCTTTATCCATCGGTATATGACAACCCCGTATAAATAGGTAGCCCTTTACCAAACGACAAATTTTTAGGGTGTTTCAAATTGAAAGATCCTGCAGACAATTTTTAAGTAATGAAATTTATAATTTTGTGTCTTTTTGGATAGAAAACACTGTGAAAAATGAAGAAATTGCTTGTCACAAGCAATTTCTTTATTTTCCACAATGTTTTCCAAAGCCATAATTCTTGTAGGGTATATAAAGGCGTCACTGTGTGGTAATGGCTTAACCCTTTCCAAAACAGAACCTGGTTTTACATCCCTTTCGTTCAAACACGATAATAAGGCCAATGATTATAACTTTTACCTAGTAAAAACAGTGGAAAATGCGTCCATAATTTCAATACGATTTTGCAAGCATTGGTTCGCATCTTGCAGGTGTGAGACACCTGCAAGATTCGAACCATTTCATGCAAAATTACAGTGTAGTTTTGAGTTTGATATTGCATTGTTTACGTAGGTAATTTTTTGTAAACATGTGTCATAACATATGTCATAACATCGTGAACGGACTGTTATAACAGATACTTTCGAATGCTAAAAATCAACGTTTTCTGCTGTTTGCCTTTTTTTCATAAAGTGCTATAACAAACATGGATTCTTTCTTCAATAATACATATTTTGTCGTCTGCTTTGATCTTCAAATTTCAGCAGCCGAAAATTTTGTAGTTTGGAAAAGGATGATCATGTTTAATTCATAATTGTATCTAATCTCGGTCACATTTTATCATGGCTATATGAAGCTTTTTTCCGGTTATTAAATATGCTCTTTAGCCTGGATTTAGCCATAGAGTGATTAAAAAGAAACCATACATTCTTTTTCATTTTGTTATACGGAAGGCCTAATTTAACCTGCAAGAACACATTTGCAACCGCATAAACTCAATCGGCCCACTAAGTATCCAAAAACAGACCGGATCTAAATAAAAAAGATAATACGGACGACCATTTCCAGTGAGCGATCTTTTTCATTGAGCAGTCTGTCGCTCATGAATCGTTGAGGAAAAGAAGAATTATTATTTTCATTTAACATTTCAAAGGTTAACGCATTTAACGCATTGAGAGACGTACTCAACCGACTTTACACTAAAGTCTTGAACCCACGATCACTGAGTCTGAAGTCGGCTGTTTACAACTGGCGCCTTCGGCGGCCACAACACTTTGACTTCCAACTCTCCCGTGTTCCCATTTATACACCTGGGTGATGAGGAGCAATGTGGGGTAACTTTTTTACACACAAAAATTCCCGTGGCCCCGGCGGGATTTTGAACGCAGGACCCTTCGATCGCAAGGCCAGAGTCCTACCATTAGACCACGGCGCCGCATACGCGGTATTACGTAAACGTTCCGGTGCGCCGGCGATGGGTCACCGGCGTATTTATTTAGTCTGTCTACTCGTAGTGGACCCGAACCTAGAGGCGCGTTCTTTAGAGCGAGATTTTTTAAGATTTCTTAAGATGTTTTTGATACAGCGTTTTTGAGACCGAGATTGAAAGTGAAGTGTTCCGAATGTTCCAAACTTCATACAAATGACGTCATCATGACGTCATTTGTATGAAGTATTGAGCATTCGGAACTCCGCGGTTTATGAATCATGGAGCATTCGGAACAACTCGGTCAATGCTACCCTATAGAGATTCCACGGAATTTACCGAGTGGTTCCGAAAGAAGTATTATAGCAAAGGCGGCTCCCATGATCGTCTTAAAAATCTTGCTCTAAATAATGCTTTATCCTAAAATATCTTAAGAAATCTCAAGATATCTCTAGAAATCTCGCTCAAAAGAACGCACCTCTGGACTGACCAGAGTATTACGTGAACAACCCCTCTGTCGGATGTTAAGGTATTCCAACCACCATAGGATACCAAACACCTCTTATATTAACAAGATGTGTTTGTGAAACACCAATGCCCCCGAAATGGCCATTTTTGTAAAATGTTAAGTTTTCGTAGAGTAAAGGGTTGATAAGGGTTAAAGGATGACCTTGAGGAAGGTCATTTTGCATGGAACAGGTAGAATCATTGAAAGAAACTTGCATACCAAATTTGACCTTTGTATGTCAAATACTTTTGGAGAAAAGGCAAATATTAAGTTTTCGGACAGACAGACAGACAGTCGGACAGACAGACAGACGGACAGACGGGCGGACACGAGTAAAACAATATGCCCCCGATCTCTCAATACGGGGGCATAAAAAGTCGGGTGTCATCCGTGGCAAGGAAAATTGTCGATGGTAAACCCTCATCAAATTCCGTTGCCACGGATGACGCCCGAAGTTGCACAAATTGTTTTAATAATGGATGGAATACCTCTGTGTGATTTTATGATGGCTGCATTTTATTTTCAGTGTCATTACTCAGTGCCTCTTTATGTATAACAGCAAATACTCTTAGGAAATGAGTTTCCTGTCAAAGTGAGACGTTTAGGAAACATGACTCTACCAAGCGACCATCATTAGATTTTGTAAGTTAATTGGGAGAGTTCAGCCGTGGTCAGTTCTTGGTTCATATCTGGTCTAATGAGCTTTCTTGGCGGGACTAACCGCAGAATAAACATCCGCTAACATTTGTCATTTTCCATTAACGACTTACGCGGTCTTTTTTGTCGTCCCTTTTCATCTAAAACACCGTAACTACAGCTTATTTTGGGCTACAGTTAGTGGGGTTTGGAAGATAATCAGCGATATCTAAGGCTATGCTGTCTCCTTGCAAAATGTCCTTTCTCATTAAAGTCCTTTTACAGGAAGATAATGATCCGTATTTTGAGCAAAATATGTGCACAATTATTTATAATTGTTGATGCGTTTTCATGTAGAGCTTTTAGAATGGCCTTTTAGAGAAAAAAATCAATAGATTTGCACCAGAAATACGGCGAGTATTTAAGGTATATGACCCTTGATTAAAACACCACTTTCTAGAAATGGGACATGCATCAAATTACTCAAACTTGTAAATACACTTCAAATAAGTTGATTCACCGTGCCTGATTTCAAGATTATGCTTCAAGAAGAAAATAATTTACAAATATATTTTCACTCTATATTCTTATGCAAGGGAGGTAATTTATAACATCAAATATTTCCATAATTATGCATTAATTCACAATTCTAAACCGCTCAAAATGCTTATGTTTGTATTTGGAATGGAAATATAACACATTTTAGGATTTACTGGCACTTTTCAATTTTCGCCTCTGGCTCTTTGGTGCTAATGATGGGTTGTATACGTTCAAATGAAGTCACTACTAATAGACTTGTTGAAGACACCATAACAGATCCAGATCCGACTGTTCTTAGACCCAGATTGATTTTAAAACAGCCACATTGGGACAAAAGAAATACAATCTCTCAACGTCTTAAGTTCTTAATTGTACAGAATTCAAATCTACATCAACACACATTGTATTGTATGCAGCTTTCTGTAAAACGGAAAAAGTTGTTTGTTAGAGAGTTAATACTGAAAAAATGTCAAACCCATTTTCCGGTCAAGGATAAATAATTATGTCGTTTTGACCTAAAAGTATTCAAATATCAAATGAATACGCTATTAACGCATCTATTTTTCTATAAAGTTTCAAAAAACAGGAAGCGTTTTTTCAAAGATAACATCTCCATCCATCGGTATATGACAACCCCGTATAAATAGGTAGTCCTTTACCAAACGACAAAATTTTAGGGTGTTTCAAATTGAAAGATCATGCAGACAATTTTTAAGTGAATGAAATTTATAATTTTGTGTCTTTTTGGATAGAAAACACTGTGAAAAATGAAGAAATTGCTTGTCACAAGCAATTTCTTCATTTTCCACATATATATATGTTTTCCAAAGCCATAATTCTTGTAGGGTGTATAAAGGCGTCACTGTGTGGTAATGGGTTAACCCTTTACCAATCAAAACCTGGTTTTTACATCCCTTTGGTTCAAACACGATATTAAGGACAATGAATATAACTTTTACCTAGAAAAAAAAAACAGTGGAAAATGCGTTCATAATTTCAATACGATTTTGCATGCATTTGTCCGCATCTTGCAGGTGTGAGACACCTGCAAGATTCGAACCATTGCATGCAAAATTACAATAATTTTGACTTTGATATTGCATTGTTTACGTAGATAATTTTTTGTAAACATGTGCCGTAATTTCGTAATTTCGTCAGATACTTTCGAACGCTAAAAATCAACTTTTTCTGCTGTTTGCCTTATTTTCATGAAGTGCTATAACAAACATGGATTCTTTCTTTAAAGTGACATTTCACATTTATTTCATTTTTTAAAAGTATTGTCTTGATGCAAAGATTGTTCTAATGCGTAGAAATGCTATCTGTTTTTTGAAGTTGTTATTTATAAGCGAAAAATACGCCTTCAAAGACAGAAATGACAAATTATATATAAATCTGAACTGTTGTCCACAACAATTTGTTTAATTTTAGCACAAAAATATAAATTTCTTGTAAACGGTTCAATATTTTGGCTTGAATTTTTCAGAATTTTCATAAGAAAACATGCTCTTTCAGATAGAATAAAAGTAAAATGTATGTAGGCTAAAAATAATTCTGAAATGTCACTTCAATAATACACATTTTGTCGTCTGCTTTAACCTTCAAATTGCTGCAACCTAAAATTACGAAGTTTGGAAAAGGTGATCATGTTTAATTCATAATTGTATCGTTCGTAATCTCGGTCACAATTTATTTTGACTATATGAAGCTTTTTTCGGTTATTAAACATGCTCTTTAACCTAGATTTAACCACAAAGTGATTAAAAAGAAACCATACATTTTTTCATTATGTTATATGGAAGGCATAATTTAACCTACAAGAACACATTAATCACCGAAGAAATTTAAATTCTACTATTACAAAAACAAATAAACAAATAAACAAATAAACCAGACAGATCTCAATTAAAGATGCTGCAGACAACCATAGCAATTGAATATTTACAAATTCAGTTTTTCTTATTTGAAAGGAAATCTCTTTGAGGAAAACAAGAAATACCTTTTCATTTCACTTTTTAAAGGTAAACATGGTTTGGTAAGATAGAAAATAAAAAAAAAAGATATTTAGAAAGTAATATTACTTTCTTGTTGAAAAAATGAAAAATTGCTTCCTTCCCCTTATCGTTTGCCCTGTGTGACATATTTGACGCTCTCCATCTCGATATTGGATATGTCGAATGTTTGCATAGATCGAACTATAAATCTGGTTTATTTCTTCTCATTGGAAAAAACAGAAAGCTGAGCAAAATAAGGATGAAATAATTTAGCCTTTAATTTTTTTCAAGAAAGGGATGAAAAGTGTTCGCTGAGACCCCATTCAGCCATTTCACTTCTGTAGTCCAATTGACCCATTTCCATTATCGTTCTAGTCCGTACCCGCATAACACTTCCGGTAATCCGAGTCTTTTCTAATGAAAATTCGCTTGTCGATATTTGGATGTCGCTATTTACATTAGAGCGCTGTCCCATTCAAAAACAAAAGAAAATTTCGCATTTTGCCTCTAAGGACGACTTCCGGTGGCTGTTGAGTGAGTGTGTGTGTGTGTGTGTGGGGGGGGGGGGGGGTTCTTAGTGGAAATAAGTTACTTATAAATTAATTTCATGCTTATGTAGCATTTTAATCGAAACAGAAAATAAACTCGGATAAGCTGAAATCCGGATATCTCGAGGTAGGTTTAATCAACGTTCCCTACGACTTAAACACGAGGAGTTTAACCCTTTCCCAAACAAGACCGGATCCCTAATGGAATATGCCTGAGAAAACAATTAGGAAAAAGAAGAAAATGCTGATGATCAGCATTTTCTCCTTTTGCCTCAATGTTTTCTGTGGTGTATTATTCACAAATTTTACGATCAGAAAAATAAATTGTTGTCATCTACAGCAGTTTTAAAATTGGACCAATCCGAAATTTGTTGTTTGGGAAAGGGTTAAGCTTTACTCTTAACTTACCACTCACCGAAATAGTGGCGAACTCCTTACAAGACATTGCGTTAATTAGTCCAATATCAACTTTCCAAGAAGATGTGCTTTTCATGCTAAGATTGAAATCAAAGTCAATCTTGGTCAATTGGGTCGATATAAACATCACAAAACCTTGAAACAATTTGTGAAATTTTCTTTTTCTCAGACAATAATTCACCTTTCCTATGTAGTATTGGGTTTTGACGTCCCGAAAAGAAAAAAGGCCTGGGAAACCATTGAGACAAAAGAAGAAAATGCTGATAACCAGCATTTTCTCCTTTTGTCTCAATATTTTTTTCGCTATAATTTAACCCATTACCAAACGGCAAAATATTAGACTAGTCAAAAGTCAAAGATAACTCAGACGACAATTCCAAGTTAATGAAAGTTTGCATTTTTTCGTCTTTTTTACTTAGAAAACATTGTAGAAAATGAAGAAATTGCCTGTCAGAAGCAATTTCTTCATTTTCCACGATGTTTTCCAAAGCCACTATCTTGCAGAGAGTCAAAACGAGTCACTGTGTGGTAATGGGTTAACAGATGTTTTTCTTCAGAACCATATATTTTGTCAATAAAAGCCTTCAATTTGGGCCATGCTAACATTGTGCTGTTTGTGAAAAGATTTAATTAATGCTCAGACTGAAATCCAAAACAAACTCGGTCAAGTGGTAGGACGAACCAAATTTTCTCAGAAGATGTGTCTTTCATGTTAAAACTGAAATAAAACCCAAACCAATCGTGAACAATCGGGTCACTTTATCAATTTCACACGATGATGTGTCTTCAATGATAGGACTGAAAAAAATCGAACTGGATCGCTAAAAGTCTTCCTTGACCACAATAAGCGGCTTGGCTGACCCACAAACACGAACCTATCAAAGGACGAACGATTAAGTCTATATAATGACCATTTTCTTGATAATGTGCTATATTCCTAGCTTACGTAAACTAGTTATGGTACATCCTTCATTTTCTTTATTACTTTAACAAATCAAACATGGCAACTCACTTTTTAAAGGACATTTAGTGTACGTGCATGCATCTGTCTCACGATTGCTATTCATATAATGAAATAATTCGTAGACTCTTTGCATAGGGTCTATATTACTGAACAAAATTCTAAAAGTCAACCTATTATAGATAAAGCAATTATCTGAGAAGAGGCTGTGAAAATTTGAACATTCTATCTTAAACGGTTTGTGTTTAATTAACTTAAACTTTTAAAACACTCCTTGACGCCAAAGCGGGGCACGTGTACAATGGCGTCGACGTCAGGTCAAATACTTCACGGTGCAAGCAATGTTTCTACCTCTTAAGCATTGCACAACATTCATGATTCTTTAATATATGTCTTTTTATCATTTATTATGCGCATCGTTTTGAATTTTTATAGATTAAAATAATAGTTTTCATGACTATACAATCGTGAGTATTGATGATAGTCTCACTAGTGCTTTAAACGTAAATGAAACTTAAATGCATCTAGCTTTTCTTTGTATCTGCTGGATGACTGAGCCTATCGTAGCCCGTTTCTGTTCCTCCAAAAAATCAAACATGTAACTATACAACTGAAAGGTTAACCCTTTCCCAAACGACAAAATTTTAGGGTAATCCACTTCAATAACTACCACAAATGACAAATGGATGTTATCAAAGAAAGGATTTGTGTAAAATATGGCACAGAAAATATTGAGACAAAAGGAGAAACTGCTGATTATCAGCAGTTTCTTCTTTTGTTTCAATGTTTTCCCAAGCCATTTCTATTAGGGTCGTCAAAACCAGGTCTTGTTTGGGAGAGGGTTAATGCATGCGCATACTACATATTCTAAAGGTGAGATTAATTTTATTTTTGATGTGTTATTTGTACTTTCTAGACAAGAATCAGCAAAGCTTACATTTTGGTATCCTCAAAGTGACGTCACGACGTTCACATTTGTTTACCAAGAAGCTCAATCGTAATGTTGTTTATTTGAATACTCAAATTTAAAACCATACAATGACTTGTCATTCTGTTGGTCAATTATGGGGCATCAAATTCCTAAACTTTTCTGATGTTTAAAATATTGAAAAGCCATTCCACAGAGCAAATTATGAAAGCTGAGACGTAAAGTTTATTCCCTGCCCCGGTTAAGCAAAAGTGTGTTTCTATAGCAACCCCGTATCGGAATTCTGGTTGTGCAAAACTTGCAAAATTTGATTGTTCAGACTGGGAAATGTTTTTCTACCACAATGTCAAGTTTAATTGATGTATGTTGGAAAGCATAAAAGTTATAACAAAAGTCTACATTTTTTTAACAGCCCTCATATATTTATGATTGAAATACAATGAGACTTTTCAACAAGGGAAGATTTTTTCAGTTAGGCCTAACCGTGACGTAATTTCGGACAAATGATAGTATTTTGTATGTTTTGTTACAAAATCTGGTAACTACGGCTTGATTCAATATTGTTATACCGTACCAAGGGCGATGCCTATAAAATAACAGAAACGACGTCGATGTAAAATCCGGACGTGTTTATTGAAAGACTTACTAAAATTCCGCTGTACTCGTTTTGTTTTGATACCAAGATGTCCATTCAGTTCTTTGTCAAAGCTGAGAATATTCGTGAAAAATGAGCTATAATATTTCTAGAAATTAACATGTTCAGCGTTGACAAGAAATTAGGGTTGCATTTTCGTATCAAATTTTTATTTCCATCTATACCCATGTGCATAATATAATATTGTGGTGTCACATGCGTGGGAACGTATAGGTCTAAAGTAAACTTAAAGGGACATTTCATTCCAATTTCAATTTTTTAAAGTATGTCTTGATGCCAAGATTAGTTATTCTAATGAGTATGAATGCTATTAGTTTTTTTAAGGTTGTTGCCAATAAGCGAGAAACACGCATTAAAAAGTTGAGACATAATCGATAAATTGCATATAAATCTGAACTGTTGTCCACAACAATTTGTTCAATTTTAACACAAAAATATAAATTTCTCGTAAACGGCGCAATATTTTGGCTTGAAATTTTCAGAATTTTCATAAGGGAATATGCTCTTTCAGATAAAAATAAAAGTAAAATTTATGACAAAAAATTCTGAAATGTCACTTTAAGTAAAGCAATAAAACTCATTACTAAATGACTTCATCCTTCTCTTTCTCAGAACCAGACGTCTCTAAAAGAAGGAGACTAGAAATAGAGACACAAGACTTTTGCTGTGATATTTTATAAATTTTGCTTTGTTGTATTTAAGTCTTATCCTTTTCAAATACACTGTTACCGTCTGAAACAGCTTTCAAATTGGAGCAGTCCAAAATTTGTTATACACCCATTCCTTCAAGGCTGGATCATGGCATGATTGTGTTGTCTTTGTGTTTCCCAAAGAATTTTCTAATATAGGCGTTAAAATCGAGTTTCGTTTGTTAAAACCTTTAACTTAGAATATCACCTCAACATTGCAGAGCATTGTCACTATCCAAAAATAGGATTTGTGAACAAAAAAGTACAGAAAAAATTGAGACAAACAGAAAAAATGATGTTTGATAAAGCCTTATAGTTTCGAATATCATGTCAACATTGAAGAGCATTGTCAATATCGCACTATAATAATGATATAACCATCAAGATAGAATTTGTGAACAACAAAAAAAAAAAAAACAGAAAGTATTGAGGCAGACGGAGAACATGCTGTTTGGTAAAGTCGTCTATACTGCTTCGAATATCACTAAAACATAGCAGTGCATTGTTACCTTTCCTCCCCACAAAAATCATATAATCATATAACAATACCGGAATGGAAAAGACACAGAGGGATTATTCCCTTAAGAAATACATTGTCCCAATATTTTCCATTAATGAGTACTAAATGCGGCACAAAGAAGTTATTCTGGGAACCGTTGCCAGTCTTAGCCCCGTAATTATTTTATGTAACTGAACTTCAACATTCACCTTGACACTGACACTACTGCTAAAACAAGTTCATTATCTTGTTCGGGAAATTTCTCTTGTCAACAGCTTTGTGTAATAAGACTTTGTTCAGTGCCTTCGCCTTATTGTTTTACCGTTTTCGAAATTTAATTTCTATATCCCATTACCAAACAACAAAATTTTAGACTGTTCCAATTTGAAAGGTGTTGCAGACGACAATTTCAAGTGCTTGGAATTTTACATTTTTAGATGTTTTTTGTTTAGAAAATATTGTGGGAAATGAAGAAATTGCTTGTCACAAGCAATTTCTTCATTTTCCACAATGTTTTCCAAAGCCAATTTCTCGTGGGGAGTCAAAAAGAGTCACTGTGTGGTAATGGGTTAACCCAGTAATTATGTTATGTAACTGAACTTCAACATTCACCTTGACACTGACGCTACTGCTAAAATAAGTTCATTATCTTGTTCGGGAAATTTCTCTTGTCAACAAATTTGCGTCATTGGATTTTGTTTTACAGTATTCGGTTGTTTTACCGTTTTCGAACTTTCACAAGGCATTATTTCTTTAACAAAGAAAGCAAACGCATCATTCACTAATTTATAAAAATAAAATGAATAAAAAAGACAATGTTCTTTATCGCTTTGTTTTTAGCGATCATTCCTTTTTTGTCAGATTTATATGGAGATAGCTCGAACGACCTCGTTTTTCATCTTCTCCTGAACGAGAAGGCAAAGACTAGAGAATATTTTAGAAATAACGTCTGTCACTATAAGTAAAACCACCCTTTGTTGTTGGTTCACTGAATCTGTATAGAGATAAATGTTGGAATCTATTGCGACCTTCTTTCAGTAATATATTTGTTTATTAGTCTCATTCGTGTTTACACAATGACATAATAATATACAAATTAAAACATACGACATATTTAAAACATGTCCGTTCAGATTGAACGATAAGAGACTGATATTTCAATTTCTTTATTTTGGTTTCAAGAGCTATTCTTAAGTTAAGTTCAGTTGATATCTAATATTTTTTAAGTTGATAGGCGTTATGATAGAAATATTCTACATTTTAAACCATTTATTTCTACCAGAATGTCTTGGCACTCAATGGAACATTGTTGTGGCCCTGAGCAGGATCGTTTAATTTCGTTGTAGAATTCTCAATGCTATCTCAAGGTAGCACCACAGGACAATATTTGCATTACTTATTGGGAAGATTATGCGAACCTATTTGGTTTATTTAGTACATTAGTACCTTACAAAACAATCACTATGGATGTGTGTAGGAAGTGGGATCTAGCATGATTATAGAAAGCTGAAAAAGCCTGTTTTCAAATAAACAACAAATGAGCTCCTGGATTATGAATTCAGTCATGTAAATCTACTTTTCTCAACACTAATGCCCGCTTGCATACTCGATCCTGGGTTTAGCCGTAGACCGTTACCGAACTCGACTTCAGATAAACTAGGCTTGAACCCGAGATGATCCCGACTTCACGGTCATTTGCTCTAACGGTTTTGAGCCCGGGTTTGGACAATCTCGAGTTTGAGCCATGGTTCACATTATTACGCGTGCCGAAACCGGTTTTTCTAGTTTTAAGCCGATCTAATTGCCAAAGAAAACAATCTATTTTTATCCATGTATTATCCCCCCCCCCCCATTTATTTTTGCCACTGTTTTTTTCTCTTTTTTCTCTTTCCGTAGAAATGTAGGCCCCACTCCTCCCTTCCAGTCCATCTTCTTTCCCATTCCTTCCCGTTCTCTTTATCATTTTCTTTTTGTCATTTCTCTTGTTTTCATCTTCTCTATCTTCCACTTTTCTCGTATTTTAACCCATTACCAAACAACACAATTTAGGCTGCTCCAAATTCAAAGATACTGCAGACGACATTTTCAAGTGTTTTGTTGTCTCTTTGGATAGAAAACATTGTGGGAAATGAAGAAATTGCTTGTCACAAGCAATTTCTTCATTTTCCACTATGTTTTCCTAAGCCATTATCTTGTAGGGAGTCAAAAAGAGTCACTGTTTGGTAATGGGTTAAGAAAGGGCCAACCATCCTTATTGCTTTTCTTTCTTTTATTTATCATATAGAAATTAACGAATATTTATCTTTTTCCTGACTAGTTTTAAAACAGGGCTTTTTCGGCTTCATTTTTGATTTGCAGAATACAACCAAAAATTGTGCGTTTATAAATCATTTTCAATTTAATGCAAAAATTGATTACGTTTTGTTAGACTCACTAATATTGATGAAATTCGTATGAAAAATAATGTTTATTTGTGAATTTTGAAGACAAACATCATAACTAATGTACATCTGGCTCACCCAAACCTGCTATGTACCAGGTTTGGCAGAACTCGGGTTCTTAACTGTGAATTGAACTCAGCTCACAAGTGTGCAAGTCAACCCAAGCTTGGATAAGAAATAGCTTTGGCTTAGCGAAACCTATGGCTCAGCAAGTGAGTTGTCCCGTTACCCTGTATAATCCCGGCTTAAGCTAGGCTTATACGCAGTATGCAAGTGGGCATAACCCTTTACCACACAACAAAAACAAAATGAAGATGCTTCAAATTCAAAGGACATAAATTGTAGAAAATAAAAATATGTGTGAAAATATCGACAATAAAGCAAACAGAAGAACAAGAGTGCTTGAAAGGCACTGATATCGCTCACCTGAGTTCTTCTTGTATTTGATTGTGTATAATATAGGTTTTGTTGTAAACAAATATATATGTCAGTATTATGTCATATTAAATTATTGTAAACTAGAATATCACTGAAAGTGATCATACCCCCAAACAGCACTGTTTTTGTGCATTTTGAGAAGTACATTTCATTTGAACTGTGATCTGATCAATTGGGAAAAAGAGCAAACAAAAAATCAACAGAACAAACAACACATGTAAATGTTGCGAAAAATACCAATTTTCAACAAAAGGACATAACTCATTTAAAAATCAACAAGCCCCACCCTACCATTCCCACATTTTTTCAATTAATCAAAAATTCTCAACCATGTATTGAAGACAGTCACTCAAGGTACATTCCTGTAAGGTTTGGTTCAACTTAGCCCTATAATTACTTTTTTAAAGAATTTTCTCATGGATTTGTTTGCCAAGACCACATTTTTTGACGAATAAAAAATTCTTGAACAGATATTGTAACGAGTCACCCAATGACCATTTCTGCCAAAATTGGTAACAAATTGCCTGGTGGTTAAGGAGAAGGAGATTTTGGAAGATTTATCTAATGATTTCTTGAAGTCTGGTAAGCCCCATCCTGTAAGCCGATCTTTTTCACCCAAACAAAATCCATGAACATGTGTTGAATACAGTCTCTCAAGGGACATTCCTGCTACGTTTGGTTCAAATTAGCCGAATAATTGAATTTTAAAGATTTTTCACATGATTTCTCCTAGTCCGATAAGCCCCGCCCTGCCGAGCCCACAATTTTTGACAAATAAAAAATTCACGAACAAGTTTTGAAAAGGGTCACTCAAGGAACATTCCTTTCAAGTTTGGTAATAATTAGCCCAGTGGTTAAGGAGAAGATTTTTTAATAATTATCTTTTGATTCCTCGAAGTCTGATAAGCCCCGCCCTGCCACGCCCACAATTTTTGACGAATCAAAGATTCACGAACAAGTTTTAAAATGGATCACCCAATTAACATTTCTGCCAAGTTTGGAAAGAATTGGCCAAGTGGTTGAGGAGGAAAAGATTTTTGAAAAATTACCTAAAGATTTCTGTTAGTCTGATAAGCCCCGCCCTGTCACGCCCACAATTTTTGACAAATCAAAAATTCACGAACACGTTTTGAAAAGGGTCACCCAAGAGCCATTCCTTTCAAGTTTGGTAAGAATTAGCCCAATGGTTAAGGGGAAGAAGATTTTTGAATAATTATCTTACGATTTCTGGAAGTCTGATAAGCCCCGCCCTGGTCTGCACACAATTGTCACCCAATCAAAAATTCATGAGCATGTGTTGAAAAAAGTCACTCAAGGGACATTTCTGCCAAGCTTGATTCAAATTGGCCTGATAATTGATTTTTAAAGATTTTTCACATGATTTCTCTAAGTTCGATGAGCCCCGCCCTGCCACGCCCACAATTTTTGACGAATCAAAGATTCACGAACAAGTTTTGAAAAGGGTCACTCAAGGAACATTTCTGCCAAGTTTGGAAAGAATTGGCCAAGTGGTTGAGGAGGAGAAGATTTTTTAAGAATTCCCTAATGATTTCTTTAAGTCTGATAAGCCCCGCCCTGCCACGCCCACAATTTTTGACGAATCACAAATTCACGAACAAGTTTTGAAATGGGTCACCCAAGGAACATTTCTGCCAAGTTTTGAAAGAACTGGCCCAGTGGTTGAGGAGGAGAAGATGTTTAAAGCAATTGTTGACGACGACCGACGCACGACGCACGCCGGACACAGGGTGATCACAAAAGCTCACCTTGAGCATGTTGCTCAGGTGAGCTAAAAATGACCATTGTAATTTTCTCATTTCACTCATTGTTTTTGCTGGTTTTTCTTTCTTTTTTCCCAATCCATTGCTTCGCGGGGACTTTTAAACGAGATCTTGTTTGGAGAAGTGTTAACTGTCATTTCTGTCCATTCACAATAGCAGGTAATTAAGGCTATCCGCGACAGCGGTTGATAATTCTAGTATCTAATTAGCGAATTATTACAAGATTTTCTAGCGCAATAAATGATCGCTTTTTAACAAAAACCTCGTAACTGCAGCTTGATACAAGTTGCAGTTACGAGGTTTATGTTGAAAAGCATCTACTCCTTTTTCCTTAAACAACGATCGCAAATAATTATTTGTAGTCAGTTATGGTCACACGCGTCTCTATATGTAATCCTTTCCACGAACAAAATATAGGAATTGCTCTATAAGGCCTATACATGGGATATAGGATACGTGTACTACATGCAAATAACAAGTCGTGTTTTCAGGGACATTTTCCCGAAAAAAAAAAAACACACACGAAAAAACATTTATTTGGTAAGAAAATTCATCAGATAAAAGAAATTGAATTGGTCATCTACATGTACTCTGCTGCTCTGATGCTTTGCCAACTTCACTCTGCTATTCTGCTACTCTGCTTGTCTGCCAACTTTACTCTGCTACTCTGCTTGTCTGCCAACTTTACTCTGCTACTCTGCTTGTCTACCAACTTTACTCTGCTACTCTGCTAGTCGGCCAACTTTACTCTGCTACTCTGCTAGTCTGCCAACTTCGCTCTCATACTCTGCTGATCTGCCAACTTAACTCTGCTATTCTGCTACTCTGCTTGTCTGCCAACTTCGCTCTGCTACTCTGCTGATCTGCCAGTTTAACTCTGCTATTCTGCTACTCTGCTTGTCTGCCAACTTTACTCTGCTGTTCTGCTAGTCTGCCAACTTCGCTCTGCTACTCTGCTGATCTGCCAACCTCGCTTTGCTATTCTGCTACCCTGCTTGTCTGCCAACTTTACTCTGCAACTCTGCTGACCTGCCAACTTAACTCTGCTATTCTGCTACCCTGCTTGTCTGCCAACTTTACTCTGCTATTCTGCTGATCTGCAAACTTAACTCTGCTATTCTGCTACACTATTTGTCTGTAAACTTCGCTCTGCTACTCTGCTGATCTGTCAACTTAACTCTGCTATTCTGCTACTCTGCTTGTCTGCCAAAGTTACTCTGCTATTCTGCTTGTCTGCCACTTTCGCTCTACTACTCTGCTGATCTGCCAACTTCGCTTTGCTATTCTGCTAGTCTGCCAACTTTACTCTGTTACTCTGCTGATCTGCCAACTTAACTCTGCTATTCTGCTACTCTGCTTGTCTGTCACTTTTACTCTGCTATTCTGCTATTCTGCCGACTTTACTCTGCTACTCTGCTGATCTGCCAATTTAACTCTGTTATTCTGCTACTCTGTTTGTCTGCCAACTTTATTCTGCTACTCCGCTTGTCTGCCAACTTTACTCTGCTACTCTGCTGATCTGCCAACTTAATTCTGCTACTCTGCTTGTCTTCCAACTTCACTCTGCTACTCTGCTAGTCTGCAAACTTTACTCTGCTACTCTGCTTGTCCGCAAACTTTACTCTGCTATTCTGCTAGCCTGCAAACTTTTCTCTCATACTCTGCTGATCTGCCAACTTAACTCTGCTATTCTGCTACTCTGCTTGTCTGCCAACGTTACTCTGCTATTCTGCTAGTCTGCCAACTTCGCTCTGCTACTCTGCTGATTTGCCAACTTCGCTTTGCTATTCTGCTATTCTGCTAGTCTGCCAACTTTACTCTGCTACTCTGCTGATCTGCCAACTTAACTCTGCTATTCTGCTACTCTGCTTGTCTGCCAACTTTACTCTGCTACTCTGCTTGTCTGCCAACTTTACTCTGCTACTCTGCTTGTCTGCCAACTTTACTCTGCTACTCTGCTTGTCTGTCAACTTTACTCTGCTACTCTGCTTGTCTGCCAATTTTACTCTGCTTTTCTGCCAACTTTACTCTGATACTCTGCTGATCTGTCGTCTTAACTCTACTATTTTGCTAGTCTGCCAACTATACTCTGCTACTCTGCTTGTCTGCCAACTTTACTCTGCTATTCTGTTAGTCTGCCAACTTCACTCTGCTACTCTGCGGATCTGCCAACTTAACTCTGCTATTCTGCTACTCTGCTGATCTGCCAACTTCGCTTTGCTATTTAGCTACTTTGTTTGTCTGCCAACTTTACTCTGCTATTCTGCTAGTCTGCCAACTTCGCTTTGCTATTCTGCTTTTCTGCTTGTCTGCAAACTTCACTCTGCTACTCAGCTGATAGATCTTCCAACTTCACGAACTTCAAAATATTTGCATAGAATTTCATTCGTTCGCATGTAGGATGGCTACCCGATGTGATTTTTGGAGAGGTACAAAAGTTTGCTTCAAGTTTTTTCCCTACTTTTCTAATTCTATTTTTGTTATATTGAATTGATTTTGAACAGATAAAATACACCGCATGCGCTTTTAACTACACTATTTCTGGTTCTATCTCACATCATTTGTTTTTTATTCAAACATCAAACGATATAGTGGGCATGATTCCTACATCTTTGGGGAAAATCAAAAAATAATTAGGATAAACGATTCTTGCCTATGCACGTTTCCAAACTTCAATTGGGAAAACCATATAAACCACATACACTTACCACATAAAGTAACGCAACATTTTCAAATTTCAATATTTTTGTTTTTAACAAACCAGGATCAAAAATGGTACTTTGTATAGTTCGCAAGGAAGGATTATGATAGAAATTTTAAATGAAATAGTTCAATTTCCAACGAACATGCCAGAATTACGTCCCTTTATTATTTTACGTTAAACACGTCCTAACGTCTTGCAAGATAAGAAACAATCCTAAAAATAGTTTAACTGATAGTGTGTTGTCAGTTTTACAGTAAAAACACAAAAGAATGTCACTGTGCGCACTAAACGTCATGTCATAACTTCCGGAAAACAGCCTTCGACATATCACTTGAATTTGAGTTCTGAAAAATTCAATTGGCAAGGACTTAAAAGCTCGGCGTCCAAATTTTCTTCAATTTCATGGTTGTGGTTCCATTTTATAGCAAACTCCAATGTGCAGGATCTATCCAGATCATCGACTGGGCCAGTTACAATCAGTCGGTAGGGTATTAGCCAAAGAGCTCTGAACATTGGAACACATTCCTAATAGCAGCAGATTCCACATAAATGAACATTGGCAGACATGGATAAGCCATCGCAAATGAATTATTCAACAAGACGCAAACCGTTTTATATCTGTTATTGACTAAATTTGGGATAATTTTCGCCATTTAAGACAACTTGTCCATCCAAAGACGGTCTGATTCAGTTTAACAGTTTAAAATTTCGGTTTGGCTTAATTCGCATATAAACAATGACAAATGGTATTAATTGCGATGAATGCATTCTGTCTTCTAAATCACAACCTATCCTCTTACTCACAACCTATCCTCTAACGCACAAACTGACCGAAAGAACTGATTTTCTTCAAAGATCGACAGTAAGTTATTAAAATAGTGTTTGCACGATGTAATTTACATACAACTATTTTATAATACATACATGTTTTGGGCCATTCATCCTCAGAAAGTAGACAAACGCTCATCGGGATTGACGAAATGTCAATATTGGGGCTACCCTTGCAATGGGAGAAAATGAATTCCCGTTCAATCTCTGGGAATCGGGGTTTGGATGGGGCTCACAAATATGTGAAAATGAATAAAGGGTTGTATGACATTCTCCGATTTTTTATTTTCGAGCTAGAAACAAGAACATTTCGATTAAAAGACGAGACTCACCTTTCACCCGCCGATTTGTCGGCTCCTCTAACTGCCAACCGGATATCCTCTAAACTTTTTTTCATACACAACAAAATGTTGTGATTTAGTAGATAAGCGGCCGTGTAATACCAACATAATTATATAGATACGTTCGACCATGGCTAGCGAAGATGATTAAATGGTGTCTCAATGGTTTTGAATTAGGCAAATTGCGCGAAGAAATTGTAACCACATTGGATATATTTAAAGGTTTGCAATGTTCAACTTTTAGCTCCGCATCCATCCACGGGTAACATGTCACTTATGACAAAAATAGACACGTGAAAATGAGAGTATTCCATAAGTGATTAACCCATTCCCAAACATTGACTGCTTTTTACTCCTCAAAAGATAAAGGCTCTGGAAAGCATTGTTGGAGATGAAAAATTGCTTGTGACAAGCAATTTCTCCATTATTTCTCCATTTTCCATATTGTTTTCTAAACAGAAAGAGAAAGACCTCGTACAATTTTATTAGCATTGTTTACAGCACCTTTTCCTTTAGACCATCTAAAAATCATGTTGTAATGGATATAATAATAGTTCCAACATTTGGCGTTTAGAACTTGGAAAGCCGACATTTTGTCAGGACGCGGTGAAAATGTCTGCAAGAATGATGGACACGGAAAATCATTTCCGAATAGTCTGTCCAAATAATTGTATCTATTTATCGTCCGTGTAATTATGTTGGACTTGAAACGTCAAATGTAACTGAATTAACCCCATAGGCGTAGTCAGGATTTTTTTTATTATACGCACACAGGAACACCGCAACACCATAGGCGCGGGGGTGTATTCGTGTTGCTTAGTCCGAGAACATTTTGAAAATCAGGGTGGCTGTAGAACGATTTCAGCCTGATAAAATGGCAGGAACTGATATAAAAAAAACCCAACAATTGTCTACAGGGTAGAGTCTACATATTTAATAGTGATACCATCATATCTAAATTGTTGCCGGGAATACATTAATACCAAAAAAATGGGGGGACCCTCAGTACTTTAGCAATTTTTACGTCGAAGCGATTTCTTCTGAACTCTGTTTTTGTGACGTCATGGTGTTTTCGAAGTGGCCCTGGTTGAAAAAATTGAATACTTAGAAATGGTGAGTTTTGGCTACAGATTTGAAGGTCTGGAACGATACTCCTTCATTAAATCTATCAAACTCGTGATGAGAGACATGTTTTTGCAAGAAATGCGAAATTTAAAGTCTGAAAGCGGAAAGACGTCGGCGCTTTTCAACCAAAACGTCGTAACTGCATCTTAAACAAGCTGCCGTTACGAGGTTTTTGTCGAAAAGCGACGATATACATATTTTATCTAGTCTAAAAATAGAACATAATATGGATGTTAAAATTTATTAACCCTAAAAACACGGGTGGTAAACAGAGAAACTAGCTCCAAATAGAGGTAGTTGCATCGAGCGAAAATGTGTAGGTCACGAACACATTTTCTAAGTTTTGAGAAATCTGGCGATGCTGTAATATGAAGAAATGGTCGAAGTTTGATGTGCACGAGAAAATACGGAATTAGTAGCAGGGTTTGACTACAGTCGTTGAAAAACATTTCAAAATCGAAAGTAAAAACTTCTGGATTTTCGATTTTGAAATGTTTTTCAACGATTGTATTCAAACTCTGCTTACTAACACCGTATATTCTCGTGCACAATAAACTTAGACCATTTCTTCATATTACAGCATCGCCGGATTTTTCAAAAACTCGTTGTAAAAGAAATAATTGTAGAAAAACGTGTTCGTAACCTACCTTTGTTTACAGATTTTCGCTCTATGCAACTACCTCGGTAAAGGCCGGATATCACGAGGAAACAAAATACCGTTGACTCTTTTTGGAGCTAGTTTCTCTGTTTACCACCTGTGAAGCATTAATGTATACAGTTATATCCCTCTGGCCACACTGGTGCCTCAAAGTTAAGCAACGTCCATCACGGTTAGTGCTTGGATGGGTGACCGCCTGGTAAATCCGGGTGCTGTAGATTTCTTTATTTTCGTTTTTGTCGGATTTTCTTTCACTCTGTCACAATTTCATTCGTCAATATTGCCATAAAATCTGCCACATGGGCAGTGGCAGTTAATTTTGTGCTGAAAATAAACTTGATTTACCGTTATGTTTTGATAAACCGTCGGTGTTGTACAATACCTACAAAATACTATTGCTAGTCCGAAAAAACGTCACAGTATTATCAAAAGTGAAGTACGGAGCTTTGAACAAAAGTCCATATTCGCGACGGGGAATCGCGTTGTGGCACAATGATTTTAGAAAATCGTCAATGATTGTGTTAAAAACTTGACACCCAGCCAGATGTAGAGAAAATTGCTAGTTTGCTGAGCTCGATTCGTACCTGAGAAAATGGCCAACCAGTACAGAGATTTGAACAAATCTCTTTATTTGCGGCTGGGAATCACGTGGTCCTATGATTTCAGAAACTCGTCGATGGTTTTGTCAAAACTTGACACCCAGCCGAATGTAGAGAAATTTGCCACTGAACTGAGCTTTATTCATACGTGAGAAAATAGCACAACAAGAACAGGGCCTTATTCGCGGCGGGGAATCACGTGGCACAATAGTCTCGGAAAAGTGTCAATGGTTTTGTTAAAACTTACACCCAGCCAAAATGTAGAGAAAATGGCTACTGTACTAAGCCCCATTCATACATGAAAGAAATAGCACAACAGGTACAGAGTATGAGCGAATGCGGGGGATCACGTTGTACAATAATTTCAGAAACTCGTCAAAGGTTGTATTAAAACTTAATTTCCAGCCAAATGTAGAAAAAAAATGCCAATGTACTGAGCTCCATTCCAACATTAGAAAATAGCGCAGCAAGTACAGGGCTTTCGACAAAAGTCCATGTTCCCGGTGAGGAATCACTTGGCACAATTATTACAGAAAATCGTCAATGGGTTTGTTTTAAGTTAACGCCCAGCCAAATGTAGATAAAATTGCAGCTATATTGAGCTCCATTCATACATGAAAAATACCACAACAAGTACAGAGCTTTGAACAATTGACCATTTTCGCGGCGGGTAATCACGTGACACAACAATTTCAGAAACTCGTCAGTTGTTTTGTTTGAAGTAAACATCGAGCTAAATGTAAAGAAAATTGCTACTTTACTGAGCTCTATTCATACACGAGGAAATATATATTACACAGCAGGTACAGGCTTTTGAACAAAATTCCATTTTCGCGGCGGGGAATCGCGTGACACAATAATCTCGTCCGGTCGCCACCATTAAGCAGCTGATGTTGTTTATGCTTCTGTTCTTATTGCTCCTGCTGCTGTTGTCGTTGTTATTGTGGCTGCTGTTGTTGATATTGCAGTTGTTGTTGTTGATGATGATGATGTTACTGTTGATATTGCAGCTGCTGTTGTTGGTGCTGTTGAAATTGTTGTTGTTTTGTTATTATTGATGTTGTTGTTGTTGCTGCTGCTGTTGTTTATGCTTCTGTTCTTGTTGTTACTGCTGCTGTTGCTGTTATTGTCGTCGTTGGTTTTGTGGCTGCTGCTGTTGTTATTGCAGTTGTTGTTGTTGTTGTTGCTGCTGCTGTTGTTGATGATGATGATGTTGTTGTTGCTGTTGATATTGCAGCTGTTGGTACTGTTGAAATTGTTGTTGTAATTGCTGTTGTTGTTGTTGCTGTTGATATTGCTGCTGCTGTTTTGGTGTTGTTGCAATTGTTGTTGTTTTGTTGTTGTTGTTGTTGCTGTTGTTGTTGTTGTCCTTGTTCCTGCTGCTGATGTTTTGCTGTTGTTGCTGCCGTTGTTGTTTTGTTGCTGTAGCTATTTTGACGCTGTAATTGTTGCTGTTTTTGTTGTCGTCGTTGTAATTATTGCTATTGTTTTTGTTATTGCTGCTGCTAATATTATCGTCGTTGTTATTGCTGTTTTTGTTGTTGTTTCTGTTGTTCCTGTTGATATTGCTGCTGCCGCTTTTGTTGTCGCTGTTGTTGTTGTTCCTGCTGTTGGTGTTTTGCTGCTGTTGTTGTTTTTATGTTGTTGCTGCTGCTGTTGTTGCAGCTTTTGTTGTTGTTGTTGTTGTTGTTTCCGCTGCTTTTTGTTGTCGTTGCTCTTGATATTGTTGTTGTTTTTTTCAATTATTGTTGTTGT
This sequence comes from Fragum sueziense, assembly GCA_963680895.1. Taxonomy (NCBI): domain Eukaryota; kingdom Metazoa; phylum Mollusca; class Bivalvia; order Cardiida; family Cardiidae; genus Fragum; species Fragum sueziense. Next base: position 16,122,076 of record OY804609.1, on the reverse strand, counting down.
TGTTGTTATTTTTGTTTATCTGCTGTTGTTGCTGATGTGATACAGGTCATGTCATTGTGATTATGGTGATGTTGATGTGATGGTGATGAATCTGATGTGTTGGTGATGATTTTGAATGTGTAGTTGTGGTGGTGATAATCGTGTTGTTGTGGTGGTGATTATATTGTTATTGTGATAAGGAAAATGTGGTGTGATAATTATGACCCTGTTGTTGTGATAATGATAAAAGAGTTGTTTTTATGGTGATGAAGAAAATGTGATGGTCATAGTTATGACCGTGTTATTGTGGTAGTGATAATTATGACCGTGTTGCGGTGGTGATAAAAATGCTGTTGTAGTAGTGATGCTACTGTTGTTGTTGTTGTTGTTGTTGTTGTTATACAGGTGGTGATAATGATAATGTTGTTGCTATATTAATGAATGTGATGTAGTGATTATTATGACCATGTTGTTGTTTTGGTGATAATCGTGGTAATCTTGTTATGAGGATAATGAGGATAATGCGGTGGTAATGATAGTGATGAAGCTGTTGTGAGGGTGATGGTTATGGTGATACTGGTAATGTTGTCGTGTTTAAAATTATGGTGTTGTTTTGAATTTTTGGTGGCGATAATAGTGATATTAGAGTGATGATGATTATAGTAATGTTGTTGTTATGGGAATAATAGTGATTATGCTACAGGTAAGATGGGGAACTCGAGCGTCTAAGCGTCTTTACCTACCATTGGGTGGGTTCTTAGGGCCTTCCCGAAGAAAATCAGGTTGGCAGAATATCAACTTCAGCCTGATGAAATGGCAGGAACACATACATGTAAATGACGATAGGGATATAGCAGCTATTCGCAATTTTTCATATATTACGCACGTGCGTACTGTGCGTAATGGGCGCTACCCCTTTGAACCCCTCTCCCAAACAAGACCTTGCATTGACGGCCTTGATCAAAAAAGCTTGGGAAAACATTGAGAAAAAAGAAGAAACTGCTGATAATCAGCAGTTTCTCCTTTTGCCTCAACATTTTCTTAAGCATATTACACACAAAATCTAATCGTAAAAATATTGATTTTGTCGTCTGCAGTAGCTCTCAAATTGGACCATATTAAAAAAATGTTTGGGAAAGGGTTAATTTCAAAATGATAGCCTTTTGGCTTTTGGAGCAGGGAAATCCATCATTTTGTCAGGACGCGGTGAAAATGTGTGCAAGAATGATTGACACGGAATATCATTTCCGAATAGTCTGTCCAAATAATTGTAACTATTTGTCGTCCATATAATTATGCTGGACTTGACACGTCAAATCGCTGCTTTTCAAGGAAAACCTCGTAACTGCAGCTTGTTTTAAGCTGCAGTCTCGAGGTTTTCGTTGAAGAGCGACGATTTGACGGTTGGAGCAAGGAAATCAAACGTTTTGTCACGACGCGATGGAAATGTCTACAAGAATGTTAGACACGGAATATCATTTCCGAATAGTCTGTAGTCTGAATTGTAACTATTTATCGTCAATGTAATTATGCTGGACTTGAGAAGTCAAATGTAACTTAATCATTTTCCGAGCGATATCTTTGGTGGTCCAGTTTCAAATTTACTCCACTTTGATCTTAGCCAAAAGGCCGAGAAGAGATTTTAAAATACAAGTAGTTTCAACATAGGGCGTTTTGAAAAGGGAAATCCTACATTTTGTCAGGACGCGGTGGAAATGTCTGCAAGAATGATTGACACGGAATATCATTTCCGAATAGTCTGTCCAAATAATTGTACCTATTTATCGTCCATGTAATTACGCCGGACTTGAGAAGTCAATTGTAACTTAATCAATTCCAAAACGACAGCCTTTAAATGTGGTCCAATTTCACAGCTGCTACAGACTACTACATTCAAATAATCCCAACACTTTGGCATTTGGGGCAGGATAATGCACCATTTTTTCACGACGCGGTGGAAATGTCTGCATGAATGATTGACACGGAATATCATTTCCGAATAGTCTGTCCAAATAATTGTACCGATTTATCGTCCATGTAATTATACTTAACAAAAGTTCTAATCGGTCACTTTTAAAATTGCAATATCTCGATTATTAATCAACCAATCAGTATAAAAATTTACATGTGTTATTTTTTGCCTATATCAATGACTATGCGTATTTTACAGAGCGCTGAAACATTGAGGGGTGGTAAAGATGTCCATGTTCTTCGTTTTCCCGATTTGCAAGTGAAAAGTTTACGTGCAACATTAGCCACGGCCCAGTTTATACACGTGAGTTCTCTATCGACTGTATGTTCAGAAAAACACATAACATGACCAGAATGACACGCGAAATGCGAGGCAGGGCCATCGGAATGCTACAACGGGGCCTTTGTTTACGACTGGTAAAATTGAATTGCAGAGAAAACCGGAAGTAGGTGGCAATCGAGGCTTGTTTTCTTTGATGCAGTTTTGATAACTTGTTTCCACCCTTTTTCAAGTCGCCAGAACGTTTACGTATGCCATTTTAACCACCAAGGCCTTACACATAGAATTTCAGGCAACCGGAAGTGCTGCAGTTCGCTTTTGGAGACGGAGACGACGATTTACCATACATCGCCAGGACCATTATTTTCCTTTACCATATGAAAGGAACAGATTCCTCTCGGCTTCAATCACTTAGGTTCACTGCGGGGTCGACATGAACGCAACATTACACCCCAGACTCTGCACAGTAGGCTGTAGAGTGTTGGAATTCGTTGAAAGTAGCCGCTCAGGTGTTGTTATCTGTAGACGTCATCGAAATGTCCGTCTAGTTTTGGCGCGACGTTACCTTCTCTTACCAGGGCTGCATTGGCAAACGTCTTCTTAACAAATTAGACCAAAACTTTGTATTAGTTTGCCGATGGACGTGTGCTCATTTATCGCTGTCACGGTGAGTTTCAGAGTGACGAATTTGATTGTGATTGACTTTCTTAACATTATCCTTTCCACGACAAGCTAGTGTAGCTCTGTTATTGAAGCTAACGGTGGCCACACACGTTGCTAACACTGCGCTTCTTCGTTTTGTGAATTTTGAAATCGAGGGTACCTCTTTAAGAACTGTTGTTAGATCTTACTAAAATGTCTTAGAATAATCGAATTGCAACAGTCATGTTGGAAATTGATTTCTTCAACAATGTTCCCGAATAAAATGTTTGGAATCGTTTGTTTATTGATTTTATGACGCAAAGTATAAGGTGACCGATTAGAACTTTTGCTGAGTTTATGTTGAACTTGAGACTTAGTCAAATCGCTGCTTTTCAACGAAAACCTCGTAACTGCAGCTTGTTTTAAGCTGCAGTTGCGAGGTTTTCGCTGAAATTTTTAGTTTGGAGAAGGGAAATCCAACATTTTGTCACGACGCGGTGGAAATGTCTGCAAGAATGATTGACACGGAATATCATTTCCGAATAGTCTGTCCAAATAATTGTAACTATTTATCGTCCATGTAATTATGTTGGACTTGAGACGTCAAATGTAACTTAATCAATTACAAAAGACAGCCTTAAGGTTGTCCAATTTCAAAGCTGTTAAAGACTACTAGATTCAAGGAGTCCCACCATTTGGCGTTTAGAACTTGGAAAGCCGACATTTTGTCAGGACGTTGTGGAAATGTCTGCTAGAATGATGGACAAGGAATATCATTTCCGAATAGTCTGTCCAAATAATTGTATCTATTTATCGTCCATGTATTTATGCTGGACTTTAGACGTCAACTTCATCAATTCCAGAACGACAGCCATACGGTGCTCCAATTTCACAACATGTCGATGTTTTTCAACAAAACTCGTGTAACTGCAGCTTGTTTTCAGCTGCAGTTACTAGATTTGCGTTGAAGAGCGTCGATTTGACGTTTGGAGCAGAGAAATCCAACATTTTTTAAAGACGCGGTGGAAATGTCTGCAAGAATGATTGACACGGAATATCATTTCCGAATAATCTGTCCAAATAATTGTACCGATTTATCGGCCATGTAATTATGTTGGACTTGAGACTTAGTCAAATCGCTGCTTTTCAACGAAAACCTCGTAACTGCAGCTTGTTTTAAGCTGCAGTTGCGAGGTTTTCGCTGAAATTTTTAGTTTGGAGAAGGGAAATCCAACATAATGTCACGACGCGGTGGAAATGTCTGCTAGAATGATTGACACGGAATATCATTTCCGAATAGTCTGTCCAAATAATTGTATCTATATATCGTCATGTAATTACGCTGGACTTGAGACGTCAAATGTAATTAAATCAATTCAAAAGGACAGCCTTATACTGGTCCAATGTCAAAGCTGATACAGACTACTACATTCAAGTAGTCCCAACATTAAAATTTGTGCGTTTGAAACTTGCAAATCCAAGATTTTGTCAGGACGCGGAGGAAATGTCTGCAAGAATGATTGACATTGAATATTATTTCCGAATAATTGTACCTATGTTTATCGTCTATGTAATTATGCTGACTTTAGACGTTAAATGTAACTTCATCAATTCCCCAGCGATATTTTTGGTGGTCCAATTTCAAATTTAAAATACAAGTAGTTTCAACATTGGGCGTTTTTGAAAGGGAAATCCAAATTTTGTCATGACGCGGTGAAAATGTCTGCTAGAGTGACAGACACGGAATATCATTTCCGAAAAGTCTGTCCAAATAATTGTAACTATTTGTCGTACATGTAATTATGCAGGACTTGAGACGTCGAATGTAACTTAATCAATTCCCTAGCGACATTTTCGGTGGTCCAATTTCGAACACAAATAATTCAAACATTTGACGTTTTGGATATCTGCTAGAGTGACAGACACGGAATATCATTTCCGAATAGTTTGTCCAAATAATTGTAAATATTTGTAGTCCATGTAATTACGCAGGACTTTAGGCGTTAAGTGTAACTTAATCAAAAACAAACGAAAGTCTTTGAATGTGGTCCAATTTTGGAGCTGATGCACACTACTACCTTCAAGTAGTCCTAAAACTTCGCGTTTGGAGCAGGGAAATCCAACATTTTGTCACGACGCGGAGGAAATGTCTGCAAGTCTTAGAGTGATTGACACGGAATATCATTTCCGAATAGTCTGTCCAAATAATTGTAACTATTTGTCGTCAATGTAATTATGCTGGACTTGAGACGTCAATGTAACTTAATCTATTCTAAACGACAGCCATAAGGTGCTCCAATTTCACGACATGTCGATGCTTTTCAACAAAAATCTTGTAACTGCAGCTTGGTTTAAGCTGCAGTTACGAGATTTTCGTTGAAGAGCGACGATTTGGCGTTTAGAGCAGTGAAATCCACCATTTTGTCACGACGCGGAGGAAATGTCTACAAGAATGATGGACACGGAATATCATTTCCGAATAGTCTGTCCAAATAATTGTAACTATTTGTCGTCCATGCAATTAGGCTGGACCTGAGAAGTCAAATCGCTGCTTTTCAACGAAAACCTCGTAACTGCAGCTTGTTTTAAGCTGCAGTTACGAGATTTTCGTTGAAGAGCGACGATTTGATGTTTTGAGCAGGGAAATAAAACATTTTGTCACGACACGGAGGAAATGTCTGCAAGAATGATCGACACGGAATATCATTTCCGAATAGTCTGTCCAAATAATTGTAGCTATTTATCGTCCATGTAATTAGGCTGGACTTTAGAGGTCAAATGTAACTTAATCAATTCTAGACGACAGCCTTTAAATGTGGCACAATTTCCAAATTGCTTCATAGACATAGACATGGACATTATATCTATTTTCGGATTTAAACAATATGTAGCATAATTATTTCATTTTCATGCAGAAACTCAGTCAAAATTGTGTAACACTAGAAAAACGAATCTCCCTATTTGTATATATCCGAACCCCCCAAACAGAAATCATGGATCCACCACTGTATAGCATATACAATTTAAAACAAAGGGGGAAAGGCTTGTTATCTGCATTTTCCTAGTATGACAACCCTTTTCTAAAATGGCTAAAATCGGCGATAAATGGAAGATGTTCATGTCAATTATGTGTGAAGTTTGATACGAAAAGTATTGAGATAAACGTTGCTGGCTAACATCATTTCCTTTTATTCTTAGTTTCCAAGATCTTCATAAAATGCAATAAGTTCTCGTTCTTGGAAGAATTAACGTGTCAATATTCTATCAAAACGCATCAACGTAGCGAGCATTCATTACATGCACATGCAAATGATGAAAACAAATGGACCAGGATCTGGAAAAACGTCAATTATAGCATTTGAGACAGCCATGTTTCAAGATCAGGCCGTGCCTAGATGCAGTCTAGCCAGCATCCATGTTACTCTCAAATGGTTGTTACAGACCATGAGTAAGATATTTGAGAACAACGTGGTTCCTGGTCAGACTGCGTGTATGCGTAGTCTAATCTGGAATCATGTTGTTCTCATATACTATAAGTAGTCTAAGGGCCAACCCCAAAAAGAGGCATAGAAAATGGTTTCTTTGGACCAATCGTGTAGAAAGATTCCGATGGTACAGTGAGTTAGGGTACCCATTGGGGTTTCATTTTTTTGTGGAAGCCAAAACTGGAAGTGGTGCAGTTTTTTTCTATGGGCAGATAACTCTACCTACCCAAAAATGAAATAGACAATTAATTTAGGTGACCATCAATCGAAATTGTCGTCAAAAATTCTGTTTTTTTACTTTTTTCCCCAATAACTTTCAATTTTTATTGAAATATTATGTTTAGCAAAAATAATTAGTAAAATAATAGTCGTTTTTTAATACATATTTATCGTAATTGTCCTATTAAAGGCTCATTCACCAAAATTGAAAAAATCACTATAAAATAAAAAGGAATGGTTTTTTAAAAATTTATTATTTTTTTGTCAACTTTGATGATAGAAAAGTTTAGACACTCTAGGGATGTTTTGAAGACAGTAAGGTTTCGTTCCAGGATGACTGTCGCAACAAATTTCCATGTGAAGCTTTTTCTGGGGTCAGACAACTCTTTACACCAATAAGGCTATGTTCAAAGAAAAGCTTCATGACAAAACATTTTTACACTCTACCTTTCGCAAAGGTAACACAATCTTCATCAAATTTTACCACAACAAGTATGATAATACGTTCTTCCCTGAGTTTGATTATGGGCCAGATCGGACTTGAAAGTCCCGAGTTATCTGCCCTTGAATATCAAAAATAGCAAGTTTTGACTTTGTGTACAATCTAGCATCCATAATTATTGACCAGTCATAATAAAGTTAAAGTTTCTATTTAAAGTCTATTTTCACTTGCGTGTTCAACCGACTTTACACTTTAACCCACGATCACTGAGTCTCAAATCGGCTGTTAACAGTCAGCGCCTTCGGCAGCCACAGCTCTTTGACTTTCAACTCTCCCGTGTACCCATTTATACACCTGGGTGAAGAGGAGCAACGTGGGGTAAGTTTTTTGCTCAGAAAAATTCCCGTGGCGCTGGCGGGATTTGAACCCAGGATCCCTCGATCCCAAAGCCCGCGCCCTACCGTTAGACCACGGCGCCCCACCGAAACTTATATATAATGTTGGTGACTATAAGATCTCCATTAGGTACAATTTTCAGAATGATAAGAATAGAAAGTCATGAGTTATATGCCCTTGAATTTCACAAAATTTCAGTTTTCATCTATTTTCGACTTGGTTTACACTCTAGTATCTACAATTACCTAAGAAACTAAATGAAACGCATACACAATTTTGGTGACTATAAGATCTAGCATGATTACAATTTTTTAGAATGATCGGTACAGAAACTCATGAGTTATATGCCCTTGAATTTTACAAAATTGTCGTTTTCGGCTATTTTCGACTTGGTTTACACTCTAGCATCTACAATTATTGACCAATCCACATGATACTCATACAAAATTTTGGTGACTGCAAGATCTAGGTTGAGTACAATTTTCAGAATGACCGGCACAGACAATCATGAGTTAAATGCCCTTGAATTTTACAAAAGTGTCGTATTCGGCTATTTTCGACTTGGTTTACACTCTAGCATCTACAATTATTTACCAATCCAAATGAAACTTATACACAATTTTGGTATCTATAAAATCTAGCATGAGTACAATTTCCAGAATGATCGGGACAGAAAGTCATGAGTTATATGCCCTTGAATTTTACAAAATTGCCGTTTTCGGCTATTTTCGACTTGGGTTACACTCTAGCATCTACAATTACCGAGCAATCCACATGATACTCATAGGAATTTTTTGTGACTGCAAGATCTAGGTTGAGTACAATTTCCAGAATGATAGGTAGAGAAAGTCATGAGTTATATGCCCTTGAATTTTACAAAATTGCCGTTTTCGACCATTTTCGACTTGGTTTACACTCTAGTATCTACAATTATTTACCAATCCAAATAAAACTTATACACAAACTTGGTAACTATAAATCCTAGCATGAGTACAATTTCCAGAATGATCGGGACAGAAAATCATAAGTTATATGCCCTTGAATTTTACAAAATTGCCGTTTTCGACTGTTTTCGCCTTGGTTTACACTCTACATGTAACATCTACAATTATTGACCAATCCGAATGAAACTTGGACACAATCTTGATGACCACAAGATCTAGGGTGAGTTTAAATGTCATTCAGGTCGGATTCGTGATTGTTGTGCCCTAAAATTTGATAAAATTTATGCTTCCGACTTTTTTTTTTCTTACGACAAATAGTGGCCAATCAGGACAAAACTTAGATAAATCGACGGTCACGGTGACCATAAGATCTTGGTTGAGTCAGCATAATTGGAGTTATCTGCCATCGAATTTGACAAAATTTCCGTTTTGACTTTGTTTTCAGTCTTATAACCAGATAAATTGGCTAATCAAGACAAAGCTTGGGCAGAATGTTGATGACCATACAATCTTTGATGAGCAGAATTTCAGCAAAATCAAAGTAGAATTTTCTGATTCATCTGCATTTAAATTAGAGAAAATTGCTGTTTTCGAATTTGATTTTACTCTAAAAACGACAAAAAGTAACCAATCAAGAAAAAAACTTAGAATTCAAGACGATGACCACAAGATTTTGGATTAATTTGGATTACAGTTATTAATTTAGGCTAGAAAGTCTGGAGTTATGGACTCTTGAATTCGATAAAGTTAACCCTTTCGTCTTTGTTTTCACTCTAACAACCACAAACATTGACCCAGCAAGACTAGTCTCAGACATACTGTTTGTGAATGTGAGATATTTTCTTATAGTGTTATTTACAGCTTGATTTGAATCTCACATCCTGAGTTATATGCCCTTAAATTGACAAAATGACCATTTTGGACTTTGCAAAAGACACACATATTGATCAATCGATAGAAAACTTGGATAAAATGCTGCAAGATCTTGCACAATTTTCAGCCTGATCATGATCACCAATATGAGGATTTCTTTCTCTTGAACTAAACAAAATTGCAATTTATGAGTTTGTTTTCAATATTTCAGTCACAAATATTAATTGATTCGAACAAAACTGTGGCTCATATTATTTTGGGTCAGGTGAGCGATTTTGTCCATCATGGTTCTCATATTATGTATCAAGATTATCTGACAACAATAACTCTTTACCAGGAATTATGTTTAATGTCGTTGAACAGGCGAAATTCGTTTAAGTTAATAAAATAAATATTGCTGACGTCAAGCACACAAAGTTTATGTGATGAAAGACGTACCTGTAGACGGTCGGGCGGACAAAATAGCCAGTAGAATTCGTTACTCTTTTTAAATTGAACCCTTTTACGTTACTTCTATCAGCTTTTTCGATAATTTGAGTGCAAATTGGGATTTATCTCAAATATCTGCCAATAGATAAATTATAATCCATGTTCGACAGAAAACTTCAAATTTTCAAAAAATGAGCCAACTTGCGGACATGTATTAAAAGTGTTTCTCATCAAATGACATGTCATGTTAGAAGTTTAAAAACATGTCCGGGTACTTGAATACCCATTCGCACATTTGTAAGCAGATCTATAAGTTTTTGGCTTTTTGACGACATCTTAAAGTAGAAGGGGTAGACTTAGCTTAAAAAGTGGGTGGAGTAAGGAAAATTGTTGATTTCTTAAAACTCAAAATGATTTTTGGTATAAGAAAATTACAATCCCGTAGACCAACCAAATGTGAATTCTTTCCATAAAAATAATTTATCAATTCGATAAAAATGACTGGATAGAAACGGTTTCTAATTACTACTATGCCACCTTAATTTCAAGTGGGTGGGGTAAGAAAAATGCTTGTAAAAACAATCTGCACCACTTTTGATTATGGCATCCATCCTTATCTAACGTCCCATTGAACCTGCTATCGCATGATATAAACGGATTTTTTTCTGGGCGATTGGTCCAATAAAATTCCATTTTTGAGGGACGGGCCCCTAGACTAAAGGGACGTTTTTCCATATCCTGGCTCAAATATTTATTACTTGGAGCTGAGGACGTCTTTGGTGGTTACCATATATGGTATTTAAAACAATTTGTGACCACAAATACTTTGTCACAAAGGATATAGAATGATGTGCGCAAAGATACTCCCTACAGAATCAGGTTCAATCCAATTACTGTCCTATAACTGCCAATAGGGAACGATTTTATCCAGTTAACTGTGATGTTATTTCGGACAAACAGATAGTATTTCCTATGTGTTGTTGTAAAATCTCGTAACAGCGGCTTGAATCAATGCGTAGTTACGAGATTTCACAACAACATCTACGGTTTATCTAAACATAACACAAACCCAGTCTATTTTTAGCACAAACTTCATTGCCAATATGACCGATATAGTCAGAGATCGATTAACGTAATTTACTTTTCTAGACTAAGTTACATGTGAGATATTGTCTTAGACAAATACAAATATCCATGACAACCCCTAATTACTTGTCCAATAGGAATATTGTAAAAAGTGCTATAGATATCTATCTCAAAGCACAAAATTACTTTGTCACAAAGGATATACAATGACTTTTGCAAGGATACTCCTTACAGGATTAAAGTACGATCCAATTTCTGACTTGTAGATGCCAATGTGACCGGTATAGTCAAGGATCGATTAATGTTATTTGCTTTTGAAGACTAAGTTATATGTAAGATATTGTCTTAGACAGATACAAATATCCATGCCGACAAAATTCGAATTTGGCTAAAACAAAAATAGGTACGACATTATACAATGTCATTTGCAAGGATACTCCCTACAGGATTAAAGTACGATCCAATTTCTTTATTGTAGATGCAAAATTGACCGGTATAGTCAGAGATCAATTAACGTAATTTACCTTTCTAGACTAAGTTACATGTGAGCTATTGTCTAAGACAGATACAAATATCCATGACAACCCTTAATTATTTGTCCAATAGGAATATTGTAAAAAAGGACTGTAGATATCTATCTCAAAGCAAAAATACTTTTCACAAAAGATATACAATGATGTGATCAAAGATACTCCCTACAGGATTAAAGTACGATCCAATTACTGTCCTGTAGATGCCAATGTTACCGATATAGTCAGAGATCGATTAACGTAATCTACTTTTCTAGACTAAGTTACATGTGAGATATTGTCTAAGACAGATACAAATATCCATGACAACCCTTAATTATTTGTCCAATAGGAATCGTTTATAACGTCGGTGTAAATGCAAAACCTCGTATGTCGATCCTTTCGATTTTCGAAGCACAAACTTGTATGTCCTGTTAAGACAATTCAAGCAGGTTTTGAGATATTTTTTGCTGATCAGAATTAATGACACATTATTTGTGAACATTATGTCCAAATTTCAAGTAAATCCTTTCAGTTTGGGAAAATTATTACACTTTTTTCCTCCCCCTTAAAATTTTTCCAAAAACGAGATACGAGGTTTTGCATTTACAACGACGATAAAGTACCATAGATCTTTCACCCATCTTTCTTGATCGAACAATATTCATGCGACTGCCGATACTGAACATTCGAATAGGGAACGATCTTTTCCAGTTAATCGTGACGTAAATTCGGACAAACACATATCATTTCGTAGATGTTGTTATTATATCTCTTAACTACGGTTTGATTCAAGCCGTAGTTACGAGATTTTACAACAACACCGACGGTTTATCTAAGCATAATAGTAACCCAATCTATTTTTAGCACAAAATTTATTGCCAATACGACCGATATAGTCAGAGATCGATTAACATCATTTACTTTTCTAGACTAAGTTACATGTGAGATATTGTCTTAGACAGATACAAAAATCCATGACAACCCTTAATTATTTGTCCAATAGGAACATTGTAGAAGGCACTATAGATCTTTAACCCACACAGTGACACCCTTTGACGCCCAACAAAATAAATGCTTTGGAAAACATTGTGGAAAATGAAGAAATTGCTTGTGACAAGTAATTTCTTCATTTCCGATAATGTTTTCTGTCGAAAAGGACCAACAAATGTTAAATTTTCTTAACTTGAAATTGTTATCTGCAAAATATTTGAATTTGGACCAGTCCAAAATTTGTCGTTTGGGAAAGGGTTAATTATTTCTCCAATAGGAATATTGTAAAAGGTACTATAGAACGCCAATGCTTTCATAGTCCGGTCACGATGTTATGACATATGTTTACAAAATATACCCTTGTAAACAACACAATATAGAACTTTAAAGGGTTAAAAATTCGCGTCACGAAAAGAGTGTTGACCTCAAGGAAACCGATTAGTACAGGAACTAGTGCAGAATGTGACCCAGTGCGTCACGTTTCAGAAATGATTATGAAACTGAGCCGTCCAAGTATTAGATAGAGGCTGTATAGTAGATTCTACGCGATATAAACGTTCAAAAGGCGCAGACTCTATCTGACTAAGACTTTGTGTTCGTCAACCAATGAAAACGTGCGCTCTTCAAACCACGCATCCGACCAGCGCTACTATCAAGCGGATCTTACTGAAATTACATCATTTTCCCAAAAATTACATCATTTCCGCAAAAAATTACGTCTTTTTTTCATAACTCCACAGGAAACAGGGCCGTGGCTATTGGGTCTTTTCGTAATTCCGGTAATACAGAGTTGTCGTTCCTGCGGGACGGTATGTTTACTTCCATTTGCCTGTTTGACAAGCGGCAACTTCAATATTTTCATCAAATCAATGAGTAATTAAATGAAAATGATTTTAATTGTAACTTAATAATGGAATCTAATAATACCTCTGTACCTTCCATCATTTTCAAACCATTCGGAGATCTATAACAAAAGAAATCTCCCATTATCCGATGATAGGTTATCATTGAAAATATTTCCCCCCGTGGAGTGCCTCAAATCAGGCGAGTGTCGTTATGTGACGTCATGACTTTGCGTTACACACTCTAGTCATATGACGTCATAGTAATAAGTAGAGGGGCACCTTTGGGAGAAAATACATACATGTATATACATGTACGTTTTTCCAAACGAATATTTTGTAATTGTTTGTAAGAAAATTCCGCTCCATACAGTTTTTCACTGTCGGAAAACGATTAATATCGAAAATAGATGAAGTGAATGTTAAAGCATAGAAAATATTGAGGAAAGAGGCAATATTTCTGTCTATCATCAAATTGCCTCCTTTTTCTCAATGTTTTTCTAAACAATCTACCGAGGTCAAATACAGGACTTTAATAATATTAAGAAAGGGGTTTAAAATTTTAAAGAATTCGTTTCAAATGTGCCGAAAAAATGATGGATCTTTTTTTTTTTTTTTTTTTTTTAACCCTTACCCAAACAACAAAAATTGGTCCTTTCCAAATTAAGTCTAGATAGCTAATTATCAGAATGATACTGATTTTGCTATTTGTAGGCGTCAAAACATTGAATTGGTTAGGAAAGGGTTAACATGATAAACCATTATTTCAAATTTAATTTAAATTTGAAGCAGGCTGTAGACTATAAGATACGTATATCTACTAAGAAGAACAGTTTGGTGTAGATTGTAAAATTTATACGATCTTGAGGGAACATTAAATTGTGAGCAGTCAGCGTGTTTTTCTTTTCTCTCAAAATTTTGCTATCTCGTTCAAGTAGATCTATATAATTCATTGTTTGATCGTTAAAGCTTTCCCAAACAAGACCTGGTTTTGGTGTATACTAGGCCTAGGCCTACTTAAGAGAAAATTAATAGATCTAACTTTGGGAAACATTTCTCCTTCTGTCTCAATAGACTAGATCTAGATCTACTTTGATATGTATTCGTTTAGTGTAATGTGACAATGTTGTGATGTGTTTTCTCTTTCTTCTCTCCGCTGAGGTAACCTCTGTTGGAATCTCCCAACGATCTACGCGTTTCGGCTAATATTGCATGTCTATCTCTCTAGAGCTCAGACATAGGCCTAGGCGATATCATCTTCGCAAGCCAAGGGTTACTACCTCCACTTTGTTCCTTACGAACAAAGTGGAACAAAGATTCGTAAGGAACAAAGTGGAGGTAGTAACCCTTGGCTTGCGAAGATGAGGCAATATATGATGTTTGGTTCTTATTCTTACGACTTATTACACGAACCCATGCTCGTCTTGTATTTGCCTCTTTCGATATAGTTTGTGCAGTTCAAAATTTCCAATTCTATCCGCAAAATTATTGCATTCATAAATGCAGCAGTGGTTCTTTCCCACTGATAGCGCTTGCTTACATTGACACCGGAAGACGGTATACCGTCCCGCATGAACGACAACTCTGTCACGACGGAATTACGAAAATCCGGAATGTATATCCGTGACATAAACCGACTGGCAGTGCGTTTATGTGAAATATAGCGCCGCGATTTTCAAATATACTGCAATTTCATTGGTCCAAAAACTAGGAAGAACACTTAAGGATGTTGACATCAAGCCTATCTGTGTCATTTTTGTATTGTTATTCTTATTTAGTGTTGTTGTTGTTGTTGTTGTTGTTGTTGTTGTTGTTGTTGTTGTTGTTGTTGTTGCCTTTTCTATCACCTCGGACAATTTCGAATAGAATCGTATCATGGAGGTAAGTCGTGGTACTGATTTCAGACTAAGAATAACAATAACGACACAAAACAAATGTCCGTAACTTATGTCAAAAGACGAAGCGACAATGATACTGAAATGCATTGTTTGCAACTCCAGTGCTTTCTCTCTTTAGAATGTTTGCATCCTGCAAGTCTCGCAAGCCGACTTGCTTGTTTCTTTGGATGACCTAGAAAACTACTTTATGAAGCGTAATGACATCCGACTTAGAAATCGCATTTTTAACATTTCTTCAAACTTTCGAGGTATGATTCGATAGAATTGTCCGAGGCTTTGCAAATGACTCAATGCCTCATTTGGCATTGGTTCCTTTTGTCTAAACACGAATATAAAATGAACAACATCCTACATTTTAGAGTAAAAGTTCAGAGGTAAGAATCTAGGTCGATGTTTTTACAATGTAACTCTTTCACAAAAAACATCGTTATGTAGAATTTTCCAAATTGAAAGCTGCGTCAGACGTCAAAATTGATATTAACGAAAAATGTTTGGTATACGCAAGCGCACAAATATAATGTAGATCCTGTTAACCCTTTCCCAAACAAGACCTGGTTGTGACGTCCCTAATCAAAAGGGCTTGGGAAAACATTAAGACAAAAGAAGAAAATGCTGATAACCAGCATTTTCTCCTTTTGTCTCAATATTTTCTGTGCTATATTGCACATGAATCATGCCTTTATCAACATCCATTATGACATCTTCAGCATCATTCGAATTGGAAAAGTCCAAATTTTCGTCGTTTGGGAAAGGGTTAAATGACCTGGCAGACCATCTCTAGCTCTGTCTGGTCATTTATCGTGAACTAAATACATGTATTATAGCGATGTTAGGAGGAGAGGACGAATTTCCAGTTTTAAATCATAGGGTTGGCTGAAACAGGACTACACTAGGAAATGGTTAAGATAACCCATGGACATCCTTCAACGCGACACGACAATCTTGACATGCTTTTTTGTTCTGATATGGCAACAATAACAGTACTTAACCGACTAAATATCAGACGTCCGTTAACGAGTGCGAGGCTTCTTCGTAGCAGATTACCACGTTTTAAGCCATTCCCAAACGTCAAAAGTTTCAATTTGCACGTTGATAAATGCGACAAAATGGGCGTTAGTAATAATAAAATTATAATACAATAATGCTTAGAAAATATTAAAGCGAACGGAGAAATTGTTTTGTTATAAACATTTACATATATTATCTAATAAACTCTCCAAAGCCTTTCTGCTGCGGGGTTGAGCACCAAGTATTGTCTTGGAAACGTCTTTGAAATGCGATTTCTGTCCTAAACGTAGGTAAGATATTAGTAAGAGATAATATAACGTCCTTAATACATTGGTGAAATTGTCACATGACTTTTGAGCTTAATAAGATATTTGAGAGGAAGAAAGGATGGATTTCTACCTTTAACACAATGAATTGAATAATAAAAGTACGTTGCACTGATTTTAGCTCACCTGACCACGATGTGCTTAATGTGAGCTTTTGTCGTTGGGTGGATGTCCGTCGTCCGTCGTGCGTCGTCAACATTTACCTTGTAAGCACTCTAGAAGCCACATTTTTTTCCCACCAACCTAAAATTCGATCAGAATGATTGTCTCTCGGACAAGTTCGAAATTGGGTCAACTGGGGTCAAAAGCTAGATCGCCGGGTCAAATCTTAGAAACACTTTGTATGCACTCTAGAGGCCCTATTTTTATCCCGATCAAGCTGATATTTAATCAGAAAGATTGTCTCAATCGAATCTCGGACGATTTCGAGATTGGGTCAATTGGAGTCAAAAAGTAGGTTACGGGGTCAAATCTTAGAAAAATTTGTTTGCACTCTAGAGGCCAATTTTATTTTTGCCCAATCAATCTGAAATTTGGTCAGAATAACTGTTATTGTAAGATCTTGAACAAGTTTGAATTTAAATTAACTGGGGTCAAAAACTCGGTCACGAAGTCAAATCTTAGAAAAACCTTGTATACACTCTAGAAGCCACATATTTTGCTCGATCAATCTTAAATTTAGTTAGAATGATTGTCTTGATGAATACTTGGATAACTTGAAAATTGGGTCAACTTGAGTCAAAAACTAATTCACGAGGTCAAACCTAAGAAAAACCTTGTATGCTCTATAAATGCCATGTTTTAGCCCTATCAACCCGATATTTGGTGAGAATAATTATCTTGGTGAAATATCGAACGACATTGAAATTTGGTCGAGTAGAGTCAAAAACTAGATCATGGGGTCAAATCTCAGAACAAATTTTGCACAATTTGCTTCCCAAAACCTTGTATGAACTCTAGAGGGCAGGCCACATTTTGCCCGATCAACCTGAAATATGGCCAGAATAATTGTCTTGATAAAACCTCGGATAACTTTGAAATTGGGTCAACTTGGGTAAAAAAGTAGACCACCGGGTCAAACCTTAGAAAAACCTTGTATGCGCTCTAGAGGCCATATTTTTAGCCTGATCAAGCTGACATTTGGTCAGAATGATTATTTAAATAAAATCTCGAACATGTTTGAAATTTGGTCAACTAGGGCCTTAAAGTAGGTCACGGGGTAAAATCTTAGAAAAAAAAACTTGTATGCACTGCAGAGGCCACATTTTTTGCCTAATCAACCTGAAATTTGGTCAGAATGACGTTCTAAATAAATTCTTTGACGAGATTGATTTGGGTCAACTTGGGTCAGAATTTTTGAAGACGATCTAATCAGGTGAGCAATTTAGGGCCACTCTGGGCCTCTTGTTTTTATATCATTCTGGTAACTTTTTTGATGTTCTTTTCGGTCATTTACCGTTTAAGCTATACTTCGACTCCAATTGTCTGTAAAGGGTTTCAAAACATATTTTAAGGACAAAGTACCTATAAATTACTATTTATCTCGTCTTTTATTTTTTAATCTAAATTTTAACGATAACGATGCTTGATGCGCTAAAAGATGCACACTGTTGTACTGCTTGAAACATACTAAGTACAAAAAATATGCTACTTGGAAACACTAAGTACAAACATGTCATAATTCATTACCAAAATTAATCAAACCTGGCTTTTACGCGCACGTGTACGTCTCTGATAGAAAATGTTTGGGAAATCAACAAGACAAAATATAGAAATAGTTCGGGAAAACATTGATGGAAAACGTGTAATTGCAGCTAATCAGCAATTTCTCGTTTTTCTCAAATGTTCAGTCACAAAATTACTGTATACTTTTAACAACATTTACTTTGTCGTTTGAAAAAAATGAGTGTCTACCACTTTAAAACGATATCATCCGTACAATGCAGAGGCCGTATAAATCTCTAAATCGCCCTATTTTGTGTATTCTACTAAACCCATTACCATTTATTTACATGAAAGTTTCGTCTGCAACATCTTTGAATTTAGACCATTCTTAACCTTTGTCCCTCTGGTAATGGGTTAAGAACTGAGTATCATTTCGCGTAACGGGTGTCGCATCACATATGTACATGTATACAGTAATTGATGAATAATGATAGTTACTTGAAAGTTCAAGTTTAGGACGATGGATGTGAATCAGCATTCTAAGAGCCTTCAATATTCAGTATAACCCCACTCCAGGGCCAGTCAAAAGTTTGATCCTTTACCGAGCAAGATTTATTGGTCTAAATTAAAGGCTTTCCCAAAACAAGACCTGGTTTTGACGTCTCAATTAGAAATGGCTTGTAAAACATTGAGACTAAAGAAGAAACTTCTGACAATCAGCAGTTTCTCCTTTTTGACTCAATATTTTCTGTGCTACGAGTATATTATACACAAGTCTTATCTTTAACAACATCTACTTTGTTGTTTTCAGCAACTTTCAAAAAGAAACAGTCCAAATTTTGGCCGGTTTGGAAAGGATTAATATTCAGTATAACCCCATTTTAGGGCCTGTCAGATGGTTGATCCTTTACCGAACAAGATTGGCTGGTTTGGATTAAGGTAGAATAGTCGTAATGTGGCCATTTTAAGAGTAATAAAAATCGTGTGTTTTTCGAACGACATTGTTATCTATTCGAAGCCATTCGGGCGCGGTCGTAAACATTCGGCGGTGGAAAGTTCCACCGCCGAATGTTTCCGACG
Organism: Fragum sueziense; assembly: GCA_963680895.1. NCBI lineage: Eukaryota > Metazoa > Mollusca > Bivalvia > Cardiida > Cardiidae > Fragum > Fragum sueziense. Next base: position 16,103,009 of record OY804609.1, on the reverse strand, counting down.
TCGCCCGAATAATTCCGACGTCGCGCGAATCTCATTATGTGTTGACTACCTTAAACACTTTCCTCAACTATTATGGTCATACCGCGGCGGCTGCCTAGAGCAGCTAACCATTAATTCCTATTGTGTCCTATCGTGTTCCCCACCAGTACTAATGCACTATCCTAACCGAGTCTCCAGCTGCTTCTCCACAGAGGCTAACGATTATCAAACCATTGGTAGGTGATAAGTGCCAGAAAGGATTTTTGTCCCGGACGGGGATCGAATCCGGGACCTCGTAAATGAGGGTCCCATGCGATACCAACTGCGCTAGTCTACAGCAAAAAGTAGTCTTCAAGGCTGTTAGCTGTTATTTCTTTAGGAAAAGGTTGAAAAAAAAAAGAAAAACAGAAGACTTCAAAATACCGAAAGTGGTCTGAATGTTTTCGGTCAAGTACCGTTTTGTCCGCAGAAGGCAATCCTCGCTACTTTATTTGTCAGAAACCTTTTTATAGCGGGTTAATTCTCTTCCAAAACAAGACCTGCGTTTGACGTATGTAACAGATAGATGATGCCCTGGAAATCAGTGATGGATAAGACAATCATGCTGATTACGATATATCGTCGCTTTTCTGCGAAAACCTCGTATCTGCAGCTTGTTTTAAGCTGCAGATACGAGGCTTTTGCAGAAAAGCAGCGACATATTTAAGGACTTACGTTACAAAATTGTGAGAAGTATAGTTTCATGCATTGAAAACATTGTAAAAATGGGAAAATACTGGTTAGATGTAGAAACGAACCCGTGATAGTCAAAATAACAAACATTTAGTGTTCTACCTACTTTATGGACCAATGGATTTGCAGTATATGTTAAAATTTCGCCGCTATATTTCGCATAAATGAAACCGCTGGCTAGTTTATGTGACGTTTATACATAGCCACGCCCCCGTCTCCAATGAGCCGCTACATTGTAGCGAACACTAAGTCAGATAGAGTCTGCATAGTGGTGCATTCAATGCGTTACGCGCATTTGATTGTTTATTTCGCATAGAATCTACTAAATCAGCTTCTATCTAATACCGAATGGGATAGGATCTGTAAAAGAGGCTGCAATGTTTCAAGATCAACCTAGCAATTACTAATTGGTGTCCAATGAGATCCTTGCTACTCCTTGCCTTTTAATCCTTTCCCGAACGGCAAAATTTCATAAGTTCCATTTAAAAGCTGATGCAGACGAAAAATGGACCTTGTTTAAGATAGAATTTGTGTACAATATAGTATGAAAAATATTGAGACAAAAGGAGAAACTGCTGGTTATCAGCAGTTTCTTCTTTTGTTTCAATGTTTTCCCAAACCATTTCTATATGGTACGTTAGAACCAGGTCTTGTTTGGGAAAGGGTTAACACACGTTATAAAAGAGATATCGCAGAACAACTTGGTTTCTGATCAGGCTGTGTGTATATGCAGACTGATCAGAAACCATGTTGGGCCCATACGCCCCAAGGGATCAGTTGCACCAACCGCAGATGAAATATATACAACTTGTCCAGAGGAAAAAAAATCACAAAGATTTGTCCAATATATTTTGTAATGGTAGATCGTTTCTGTCTTGCGAAAATTAGTAAGGCCTATAAATTTCGTTTAGGCGTTCTTATTGGATTCAATATCTCATTTCATTTCCCCGCTTTTTTCACTTGTAGTAAAGATTGTGGGAGTTTGTGGTTTTCAATAAAATAATATATAGTCCACGAAATTTACCTTTTCAAACCAACACAATATCTAGCTCTGAAGTACATTTGTACAGTAATTTTGCATGCGATGGCTCGGATCTTGCAGGCGTGTCACACCTGCAAGATTCGAATCAATGCATGCTTAAATCGTATTTGAAATTGAGAACGATTCTCCCTATGGGTATTTAGGTCAATTTGTAAACATGTACCTTAATATCCTGATTTGGGCTATGTATGAAATGGTACCGACATTACGATTCCGACCTAGGACAATGCGGTAAAACGCACCAATATTAATGCTTTAACCTCCATCATAAGTAGGGCCTATTGTTCTGTTGCCTACATGATCTAACATGAGTCATAAAAACGCGTGTTAGATATGAATTAATACAGGGTCTGAATCCTCGAAGTGCACGTTATATAAAATAATTCTACTTGATCCCGAAGGGGAATTACGTGATAGTTCAAGACAGATCGTTCAAAATATTTATGTTTTATAAGATATCCATTTGTGAACGGTTTGCAGCAGAGAAAGTGGTAAAATGGCAAGAATGTGTTTAGACGTTGTGGATTTTTAATAAGTAACACCTGATGAAAATGTTATACCTCGCGATAAATGACCTGGAAGAGCAGCCCATGCTAATCGAATGGCGTGCTCTGCCAGGTCAATTCTCGTCCGCTATAAGGACGACAAATCAAAATTTTCTTCACCAAACAACATTATTATACTGTTCTCATTTACAGTTCTATAATTATGTATAAATCAACGTAATTATTCACATTCAATTGTATTAGGAAGCGGAAGCGTTTAATGTCAAAATTTGCACGTTTTCTCCTTTTGCATTATAAGAATATAATAAATCTTGGTTAATTAATTACTCAATTTGTCCTGGTATTTATTTTAGAAGAAACGTGTAACTATAGGTCATCATATTTATAAGGAAATAACAGCAAATATTTCATATACAAAATTATAATATAATGAACAAAAGAAATCAAAGTGCTGTCAGCACTGTATATTGGGCATCACTGAGAAATTGATATTGTGACAAAAGGACAATATGCTGATTTGCAAAATTGCCCCATTCTCTATTCGATGTTTTTTAAGCATTTTCTATGAAGCGAGTAAAAAGGCGTCATCGTTTGGAAAATGGTTAATTAATGTGTAGGCAAACGTGCATAGGTGATAAAAAAGTTGAATGTACACTCTCGGGGTGAATCCAAAATGTGAGGCTGTTTGGGAAAAAGGAAAATGTTACACTTTACCGGATTTTACATTATATCAACATGTTGGATTATTTTTTATTCTTAGCTAATCAGAATACCAAGTACGGACCCATTGTAGAGGCTTAGCCCAACTGATCTCTGATCTGCAAACATATTTCGATTAAATAGAATGCACTTGTTCATTGGTCCAAATGATCAGTCTAAGAACAGTATATGAGGTTAAAATGTAATGTTAAAATTCTAGAAAACGGCAAATTTAAGATGATGATCTTACTTTGATCAAAATATTTTAAAATCACAGTGTCTAAACTCTATAGGCTAGCCTCTAACCATTCGTCCTTTTCCAAACAAGACATTGTTATGAAGCAAATAATATGAAACATACAAAGATAACCGGAATTTTCTCCTTTGTCCGAATATTTTCTGTGCTTCATTGTACATGACATGATTTCATCTTTATCGTCACCCGTTTCGTCGTCTGCAACTCTTTCTAATTTGAAAAACTCTAAGATATTGTCGTTTGGAAGAGCCTTCAACACAAGAGTTGAAAAAAAAACTATAACGATAAAGTGAATGCAGATTCCTTAACCCATTACCACACAACGACTCTTTTTGACTCCTCACAAGATAATGCCATGGGAAAACATTGTGGAAAATGAAGAAATTGCTTGTGACAAGCAATTTCTTCATTTCCCACAATGTTTTCTACCCAAAAAGACCAAAACATTTTAAATTTCATGCACTTAAAATTGTTGTCTGCATCTTCTTTGAATTTGGACTAGTCCAAATTTTTGCCGTTTGGTAATGGGTTGACCAATTATCAGTCGCCGATTTCAAGCAAATAAATCGTTACATTGTTTGGTCTTTCTAGGAAGAAAATATTGAGGGAAATGTAGAACTTGCTTGTCACAACCATTTCTTCATTTTCTACCATGTTTTCCAAACACATATATTTCATGGGAACCTAAAGGGGTCAGAATATAGGAATGGGTAAAGCGCACACATTGTATCTAGGGAATGGGTTAAGGGTACACAATTGTAGTAGGTCAACCAGTGACCCAGTTAAACACCTGTTGACCAGTGCTTTCACTGGTAGGCTAAATGACCGTCAGAGCAGTAATATTTTAACTTCATGGAATTTATCTTAGAGTTACACTATTTTGCTTTCAACTCCTTTACTCAACCGAAAAGATTGTAAAAACGCTGAAAATACTAACAAGTATTCAATCTAAGCGAAAATTTCATCAAATGTAATTATTAACCCCCTCCTTATTTGTCGCTGAAGTGAAAAAGATGAAAAACGTTGAAGATAGTGACTGATAAAGGACGTTTCTGTGGTGTTTGAAATAACGTAGTTTGGCTTGCACACATAGCTCAGCGGGTTAGGGTGAGAATGTAATGGCTGGAGAGATGTCTGTAGTGAAAAACTGGTTATAATATATTGGGCTATGCCCAATATAAAAAGGACATGTCCAGCTTTTTGAGCAAGATAGCGATATGTGCATAATTATACGCTTACACTCAGTCTGGTTTTACTATAAACCCTCGATTTCCATCTAACAAAACAGCTTCTCATTAAACAAAAACACCCTAAAATTCGAACATGGTGAAACATATACCATGTAAAAAAAGTTTAGCAACACTGACTTTGTTAATTGAAAACATGTATTTTCTGTGATATTTATTTCACAACCGTTATATACATTTTAGCATATGCATTTACGCACAACATTCAAACGTTGCTTTGTGGTAACGTTCAATATTGTGTTAGAAACATTGTCTTGACGTAGGTGAGGGGGTCAAAATAAAAAGTTACAATAGAATTCGGTATCGACTGTGCGGCCATTTTCGAGCAAGAACAGCAGTGAAACGTTTTCTAATCCACTTAAATTGTTTGTACACAGTATCAACATTCACTACTTTATCAAGAGATTGAACGTCATTCGCGTCAGTACGATCACGCACACGTCTTCCGTAAATGCACCGGATGTGCTCTATGGGTGACAAATCAGAAAGAAAGGGATGATAATGGGAGTACATCAATGTTGTATACGCTTAATTTGGCTTAAAGCATTCAGGACTCTATACCAGTCAAGTCTGGTGCGTTCATGGTGCAACGTCAGGGAAATTACAACGTATGGTCAACGTCTAGTAACCGTTCATCTGTGGAGACGATCACGGATGGTAAGTGTGGATACTCTAAGTTGAAATTCTTGTGGAAGCCACTCGGAAGTTTTGGTGTTGATATGGAACATCTTTGCCGTGATGTTACGAAATTATGACGGTCATCTTGCCGTGGCCTTTTTCTACGACGTCCTTGACCGGGACTATCTCAAACCACACAAATTGGCTCACATAGCATCCTCAAATTGTTACTTATGCTTTGAGATGCGCAAAATTCAAAAAGACATCTTTATCACCGGTTCTGCCACGTAGGAACACATAAGCGATATAACGTCCTTCTAACGTAAGTCCATGGCGTAGTCCCACAGCGTTGCAGAAAATTATTTTTAGTGGCCTTTTTTATGCTGGGCAAAGACAATTATTTTCACACCTAAATGTTTTCTAGAATTATGCTCCATACACATGAATACCATGACAGACATGAAAACCGGAAATGCGCACATGGAATGCGAGACGCACGCGATGGCGGTATAAAATTCATTTGTTTGTGTTCTCTAGCTATAATCTATTGTGTAAACGTTTGATTTTATGATAAAACAAAACTATTTTGGTTACTACATATATTTACATTTTGTTGCTAAACTTTTTTTATTATGTATAATAATATCTAATGATATCAAAAACCCTAGTTACGAAACCTATATGGTACGAAGTTAAATTCTAAAGCAAATACGGTGTGGGGGCAAACCAATGTAATATTTTCCTTTTTAATGCCTACTGTATGTAATCGAAGCACAGAATGTAATGAAAAAAGGTTTGGATTCGACGAAACGCAGATTTTTAAACTGTGTGTGTGGTTATTGTCAGGGTGAACTGTCGAAACAGCAAAATCAGCACATATAAAAAAAGGAAATCGCACACGATGTTTTATTAAAAGAATCGTCTTAAAGAAAAAAATGAGTAGAAAAACTGCCATCTATCAACAGCTAAAGCCCCGTTCCCACTGTCACGGTTTGGACCCCCGGTTAGCCCCGGATGAGTGGTCCGGGGGAAACCGTGACAAACCGGGAGTACAACCGTGGCGGCACCATGAACATCCTGGCCCATCCGGGATGAACCTTGTTGATCCGGCAACCGACCCCGGATGTTTTTAAATGTTTAATACAACCGGCAGTCACCGGGACTCTCCGGGTGGATGTCAAGAATCGGCCTTATCCGGGGAAACACCGGCATATTTCAGGGCAAGTCCGGTTCTCTACCCTGGCTCAACCGTGATAGTCCCTGATGATCCGTGGATATTTTCAGCTCAATCAATGTAGTTTCATTTTCTGATGCAAGCACAAGCAAACAAGATAATCTATCTCATAAACCAGAGCTTCAAGAGACGAAAGAGAACTGATGCTGATCCACGAGTGACCAGCGGGAAACATCGGCTTGTCACCGGCGCACAACCGTGATATGAAAGGAGGATACCGGCGGCTACCGGTGCGCTACCGGCGACGACCGGGGTTACACCGGGTCGTACCGGGATCAACCGGGATCACACCGGCCCCTGCACCGTAAATACACCGTGGCAAACCGGGAACAAATCGGGATAGTCCGGGGTAGAACGGGAAGATCCTGCTAGTAATAAACCGGGGGTACACCGGGGCAGTGTCGGGAATATGGGAATATGAATCATTTTTTAGAGAAAAGATCCCGGATCATCCCGGAATACCGGCTCTTTCCCCACCGGGAGGTACCGTGGGTGTCCGGGACCAACACCGTGACAGTGGGAACGGGGCTTAAATTAGTAAAATACAGTCAAATCTCTCTATGTCGAACCTCCCTTAGCCGAAGTTCTCCCTACGTCGAAGTAATTTTCAAGTCCCGATTCTTTTGCTCTTTATTTCTATATATTTCAACCTCTATACGTCGTTTTCTCTTGCACGAACTTACTACTTACGTCGAACCAATTTCGAAGTCCAACCGTCTATATTTGCACACATTCACACCTCTATACGACGAACCTCATACTTCCACGGTGATATTTGCAATCAAGTCAGATTTTCACACCTTTGAACCGTCAACTAGAGCAATCAACACAGGTGTTTTCCTTTATCGAATATTGATTTTTACCCGATTGTGTTTGATTTTTTGTATTAATTACTGTTGTGGACGTCAAAAGTGGGTGATTTGATGATTTTAAATAAAATGGCCCGGGGAATTGTATACAGCGTTACATTTCGTCGGTGTAAGTGTTAAACGTAGTGTTAAATGTAGATTGTTGCGATTTACAAAGTAAAACATTGTGTGTCCATTTAAGACAATTCTTGAAGGTTTTGAGATATTTTACTGATCAATCAATATTAATGACACCTTATTAGTGAACAATATGTCCAAATATCAAGTAAACCTTTCAGTTTGGGAAAAGCAATTGCACTTTTTTCTTTCCCCTTAAAAATCTTCCAAAAACGAGGTACGAGGTTTTGCATTTACAACGACTTGTCATTCGCAATGACTACAGAAGCATCTAACGCTTATTCCACGCAGGACTTGTTTAGTAAAGGACCCAGGTCAACACGGGGTTGGGATATCCAGTAACTCCGACCGAGATGACGTGACGTGCCCATAAAAGCGATGATGGCCATTCGTCTCCAAAATATCTCTTTGTCGAACATTCTATACGTCGAAGTTTTCTCGTAGGTCCTACGAAGTTCGACATAGAGAGGTTTGACTGTATTCATTTTAGTTACACGCATAAATAGGAAATACGATTTTGGCGTTTCAATATTAATTTTGCTTTAAAACAAGCTGTTAATTTGTAAAGGGTTTTAAACCATTACCAAACAATGACTTTTTTTGCCTCCCCATAAAATAATGGCCAAGGAAAACATCGTGGAAAATGAAGAAATTGCTTGTGACAAGCAATTTCTTCATTTCCCACAATGTTTTCTATCAAAAAAGACCCAAAAAATCCATTTACTTGAAATTGTCGTCTGCGGGGTCTTTGAAATTGGAACAGTCCAAATGTAACCGTCTGGTAATGGGTTAAAGATCGGGAATTTACGGACGTACAGAAATTCCGTAACGACCATTAGATTTTAACGTAACCCAGTGGCGCTATAAATAGACGCATAAAGTCGGGTTTTCCAGTTTTTCAATATTAGACCGCTAGGATGCCAACTCGTGGATTCATTGTAGCCAAGCATGTCAAACGTTACATATCGCTCTGAATCGGAATTCCATCCACCCTCTTATGTTTACGATGTCATCGGAAGTGTCATGTGTTTTCTGTTCGTTTTCGCTTTGGTGGAGAATTTCGTGGTGCTTACAGCATTTATTAAATACAAACATTTACGAACGAAAACGAATACGTGGATTATAGCATTAATTATTTGTGATTTATTAATCGTTTTAAATGCATTCCCGTTGCTTATAATCGCCAGTTTTGCTAAAGATTACATTTTAGGACGACCGGGTTGTAAATGGGACGGGTTTATTGTCACCGTTTTGGGGACCAGTTCGATTTACTTATTGACTGGCTTATCAATACATAGATACTTCATCATGTTTCGTAACCATCGCTCAACGAATTCATCGAAATATAAAGTTTTAGTGGCGATCACCGCGTGTTTTCTGTTCGGTGTGTTATGGGGTATATTGCCGCTGGTAGGCTGGGGCTCGTTCGAGCTGGAGGGTATCGGTATATCGTGCGCCCCAAACTGGCGGTCCCATGACTTTAACGATATTTCGTACACTGCTAGTATGTATACGCTGGTTTTACTGGTACCATTGCTGGTTATTGGATACTGCTACACAAAAATCATCCATAAGGTAGGATTTTTTATTATTTTCTCCTTTTTGTTATTTTTTCCTGTTTCTAAAGGGTTTCTATCCAAAAGTTTCTGGGTCTGAAATAGCCCCGTCCAAACAAACTCAGCCAATGCATCTTTAAACTTTTTGTTTTCTATCAGTCTTTTACAAAAGTTCCTTCAGATTCATCCCAGTTTAAAAAGTCCTTTATTCAAACGATATTTATCCACGTTTTATATTTTCTTCTAATTTTCTTCTATAAGTAATTGTGATTTAAGGACTTCGATTACATGACTGAATTCTGTTGTCTGCCACCTCAAAGCTTTAACCCTTTCCTGAACGACAAATTTTTGGGTGTTCCAATTCAAAAGCTTCCGAGCCCAGCAAAATGGATGCTGATAATGATTAAATTTTTGTTTGATATAGCATAGAAAACATTGAGACAAAAGGAGAAACTGCTGGTTATCAGCAGTTTCTTCTTTTGTTTCAATGTTTTCCCAAGCCTTTTCTATTAGGGACGTCAAAACCAGGTATTGTTTGGGAAAGGGTTAACAAATTCCAAAAAGGTGCAGATAAGAATAACTGATTGATATTCAAAATGCAAAATACCCTACAATGTTCATCGAACATATGGATGTGGGTACTCATGTGGATTTTTTCGTCAAGAGGACTCAAATGAGTACCATCAAGATATGGTTATGATTTGAAATTAAAAGAAAATATTATTCATTAATCTTATATGTTGCTCCGTATGATTTCAATATAATGGCGCCTTTTTGGCCTTCAAGAATATGGAGACATTCGAACATATCGTGGAAAGTTAAAAAGTGCTTGTGACCAACTACTGTATATTTTCTATAATTCGGAAAGATAAGAATATAGAATTTCTATCACTTGAAATTATCATCTGCAACATCTTTGAATTTGCACCAGTCTTTAGAAGATTTTGCCATGTAGTAATTGGTTTAACTTGTATCTAAATCTAGTAGAAACGTCAAATGGAGGTCACATTTTCCCAATTTGCATCATTATGTTATACTGTATGCAAAAAAAAAAAAAAAAAAAAAAAAAAAAAAAAAAAATCCGGACAATTCTAGTTGGAACTGTATGTCATTGGTTACAAAGTAAAATTTGATAAAGATAAATTTTGCATAAATGTAGATCTAATATAGCAACTCAATATTTTAATTTTTAGGGGCACCGATACTAGGTTTTGATTAGGGAAAAAAACTAAGAAATGTGGAAACACTCGTTAGTTGCAATCAAAGACAGTTGCTCTTACTTTGTTCGACAAAAAACTAATAAAGAACAAACCTTCCTATCTGGAATGCTTTCTGGCTTAAGGTAGAATACCCGTAATGGGATTCGCGCGACGTCGGAATTTTTCGGGCGAAGTCGAAAACATTCGGCGGTGGAACTTTCCACCGCCGAATGTTTACGACCGCGCCCGAATAGGTTCGGATACGAAACGACGACGTTCGAAAGAGACCGATGTTTTATTAATCTCAAAAAGGCCACATTACGGGTATTCTACCTAAATAGGAAACTAAAAAGTCGATATACGTGTAGCATCTCTGTCCCAGTCCACAAAAGCAAAAACTCTAATCCATTATATCGCTACTTTTCAACAAAAACCTCGTAACTGCAACTTGTTTTAAGCTACAGTTACGAGATTTATTGTTGAAAAGCACAGATATATAGCTACAATTATCTATAAAAAATGTCTCGTTATTTTAAAAGTGTCAACCAAATGCCTTGTATTTTGATTTATTCAAGAAGTTCCAATGAACAAGATTTGACGTTCAAGCTTAAAAAGCTCAGGAAAGGATTAAATGACGGTTACTTTTATATGTTAAACTGGATTTTCGCACATTAAAGCTAAACCACAATCTTAAAAAGACCGGAATTTAGCTTCCTGTTATTTTGTAAAACAAAGACAGAAAAGAAAAAAATCGCTGCTAATATTTCCTCGTTGTAAATGCAAAACCTCGTATCTCGATTTTGGAAAAAATCAAAGGGTAGAGAAAAACGTGTAATAACTTTTCCCAAATTGAAATGTTTTACTAGAAAATTTGACATATTGTTCACAAATAATGTGTCATTAATACTGATCAGTAAAAATATCTCAAAACCTGCGAGAATTGTCTAGACTGGGCAAACACTTGTACTTTGGAAATCGCAAGAATCGACATATGAGGTTTTGCAATTACACCGACGATTTGTCATTCCATTATCATACGACATTCTAACAATTAATGCTAATTATATGACAGGCTGCAGACTTTTAATTATCAATTAGAGCAGTGCAAAATTTACTGTGTCAGAAAAGGTAAACTTGTATCATATTTTGACTTAATTTATACAATGTATCATTCCTTGAAGCTGACTTGACTCTTTTCTAAACCGGCAAATATTTTGGATTTTTTTGGATTTCAAAAATGAAGCAAATTGGATTTTGGTAAAAGTCGAGTTCGTACACAGATTACGAGTAAAGCTCGGAGAATAATTAGGGGATTGTGAAATCGCACGTAATCAGTATTTTCTTCTTTTCTCTCAATACTTCTCCTGGCTAACTTGATAAAGGACGTCTAAACCAGGTCTTGTATGGGAAGGGCTTGAAAGATATTATCGCAGCTCTTCCTTTATTAATCATACACAATTTGACCCATTTTCTCGTTTAATGAAAATATATATCGTCGCGAAAAAAGACACTATGTCGACATGTCGGAATAAAGAAAAAATAGTCTCTTAGACAAAGTGGAAAATAGAGAAAATTCTGGTTATATGAATTATTTCTATTGCAAAACCTCGAACCTACAGATTGATTTAACCTGTAGTTACGATGTTTAGCAATAACACCGACGATTGGTATTTTTTTTTCTTTTGTATTTCCAAGTTTTAATACTTATGTGCGTCTAAATACTTTTTTGAGGGAAAGAATTATTATGGTGAAATTAATGTGGTGATTAAGACTGTGTTTATTAAATATCCCTTTCCAAAACAGTTACAAAAGTTATGATTTCCCATATTCAAAGGGAGTGACAGAAGAAAATAATCCATGCTTTAGTATTGAAAATATTGTGGGAAACGGCGAAACTGCTGATTATCAGCATTTCTTTTTCATTTTTTTTCTCAGCCAATTTCTTCTTCAGAAGTCAAGATAAGATACATTTTCTTAGTAAGGAATTCGCTACTTAACAATGATTCGTTGATGGTACCTGCACCTTTGTTCGCTTTCAATAACACGTAAAGAATGAGGTTGGAGGAAAATGAGTCATAAGAAGAATATGCCAATAAGAAACGTTTTCTCTTTTTCCATCGATCTTTTCTTTGTTGTAGTATGCATATGTCCTATCTTTATCAAGAGGCAAAGGGTCATCAAAGGTCACCTATAACAACTTTCAAAATGCAATTGCTTTCAAATGTGATAAGTCCAAAGTCTCGTTCTTTCGGACATGGATAAGGCCATACTTTCTCAACGTTGGAGAAACATGCAGAAATGTCGAAATTTAACAATCGTCGGTTTTATTGCAATATCCCGTAACTCCAGCTTTATTCAAGCTGGAGTTACGAGGTTTTGCAATAACACCGACGAAATGCTAATATATTTGAGTTCCCAAATATCAAAATGTTAAAATAATAATAATAGACCAATCTCATCTTAGCACTTTCCAAAATGAGATTCGGCCTATAATTTATGTATATTATAATCTAATTATATACATGTATGTATTTACTAATATACCATTTAGAGACGTAACGTCAAAAGTTGCGGACCAACGTTGTAACACGCATATCGACCGTTTTCCGACGTTAACGTTACGCGAAGGTGTAAAGAAAGTTATAACTTTCCCCAAAACATGAGAAATGACAAATTTTCAATGTTGGCCAAAAGAAAACATTTTCACAATAATACCAATACATGCATACACAAAAATAGCACCGTACAAAATTAATAATCTCAACTATCAATAAATAAACAACAGAATTATTTCGTAAGTATTGAAAAATCAAGCTCTAATGAATATTGAAAGTGAATATTTTACACCTGTAGGAGAAATGGAGCCGTTTCATACGCTAAATATAACTTGTCAAGTATGCATATTTTTGTTATTAAGATATTTCTACTTGCGCAAATGTAAAAAAAATAAATAAACAAATAAAAATGATAAAATGTGAAAATACTTACTAAATAATCGTCTTCAAGTTTACTCGTTAGCAGACAAAAGATAGAATATTCTTTTAAATGTGGTCTACAACAAATGCATTATAAATATTATGTAGGAAAAATGAAACTCCGAGACTAAATGCTTCAACATATTAGATGAAATCAATGAAATGCTTTACTTAAAAAAATGTCTTCTATTATCTCAACGTTTTCTTATGCCCTGGTCAATGCTTTTCTTTCTTTTTTCTGTTACGGGTCTCAAATTTTAACCTTAAGATGCGTAGACCACAAATAGCAAGATAGTCAAACAAACAACGATAAAACAAGTGGATCTAGAGCATCGATACATGATCGTAAAACGCCATGAATAGTTCTTCACAAATCAACATGACGTCAAATCGTCATAAACGCGTTTTGTGACATTTTTAAGACGCTACATCACACTCTATATCTTCGCTAGTTGAAGAGATATTGACAAATGCATTTATTTTTTCAAATTTTATCCGAGATGTATGTTGAAAATCAATTCAAATTCAAAATATTTTGATTTTCTTAGAAAAAAAGCTATATATGAAAAAATCACCCTTGCATTTGGGACCGTTTTAGTGAAAATGTGACATTTGTAAGACGCTACAAACACAATAAAATAATGATTTTCTTCAACTCCAATCAAGACAAAAAATTAACTACAAAAACTAGAGCTCAGGTGTATGTCCCAAAATTTTTTATATATTGATTTCTAATCGCTATTGGAAAATAAATTAGATTTAAAAATTAGATATACCGAAAAAATCAACATGACGTCAAATCGTCAAAAACGCGTTTTTGTGACATTTTTAAGACGCTACATCACACTCTATATCTTCGCTAGTTGAAGAGATATTGACAAATGCATTTATTTTTTCAAATTTTATCCGAGATGTATGTTGAAAATCAATTCAAATTCAAAATATTTTGATTTTCTTAGAAAAAAAGCTATATATGAAAAAATCACCCTTGCATTTGGGACCGTTTTAGTGAAAATGTGACATTTGTAAGACGCTACAAACACAATAAAATAATGATTTTCTTCAACTCCAATCAAGACAAAAAATTAACTACAAAAACTAGAGCTCAGGTGTATGTCCCAAAATTTTTTATATTGATTTCTAATCGCTATTGGAAAATAAATTAGATTTAAAAATTAGATATACCGAAAAAATCAACATGACGTCAAATCGTCAAAAACGCGTTTTTGTGACATTTTTAAGACGCTACATCACACTCTATATCTTCGCTTGTTGAAGAGATATTGACAAATGCATTTATTTTTTCAAATTTTATCCGAGATGTATGTCGAAAATCAATTCAAATTTAAAATATTTTGATTTTCTTAGAAAAAAAGCTATATATGAAAAAATCACCCTTGCATTTGGGACTGTTTTAGTGAAAATGTGACATTTTTAAGACGCTACAAACACAATAAAATAATGATTTTCTTCAACTCCAATCAAGACAAAAAATTAACTACAAAAACTAGAGCTCAGGTGTATGTCCCAAATTATTTTATATTGATTTCTAATCGCTATTGGAAAAATAAATTAGATTTAAAAATTAGATATACCGAAAAGATGACGTTTTTTTAACAGCGTGACGCTACTTATCTCTTTCTTTCCATTCCTCCATAGTTTGTTTACACCATCCAACTGCCGTAAGATTTACACTATATCTTCTGTGACATCACTGACGTAATTTGCCAAAGTTTATGCGTTTTAAAAAGTCTTACTTTTTATTCTATTGGGATTCTCGCGAGTTTGTTTGGAAATTTCTGTTACACGTGACGACGTCATTTTCTGCGTCAGAGTTTATTTATTTTGTTTATCAAATTGTCTGTATTCAAACAATGTTGAAATTCGACATATATTAATAAATTACAATTCAATATCTTTTATATGATACCAAATACATGTGTGTTTCTCAAATAAAAATAACAAATATGCGGTTTTAAACAGAAGTGCATAGCCAATTTTGGCTTGGTCCGCAACTTTTGACGTTACGTCAATGTATTTGTTTTCTGTATCATTTTGAATCAATAAAAGTTATAATAGATTCTCTATTAAACGAGAATAATTTCAGTTGAACTGCTTAATTAAAACAACTGAAATTATTCTCGTTTAATGGCGAATCTATTATAGATATGAACCGCGGAATAAAACAGTTTTCCTGAGCCGAAAACCCCTTTTCGTAAACAAAACCTGATTTTGACGCTTCTAATGATATTATTTGGGAAAATATAATTGATGCAAAAGAAGAACATTCCTTTGATAAGCTTCCAGGTTGATTCACCATATAACAGTTTTTGTTGATTTCTTTTTTTTCGTTATTGAAAAAAATAAAAGGTTATTTGTTATCTGTTTGATTTTTCGGGTCATGCGTCATTAGACCTTCTCTAAATGTCAAGATTTTTAGCCTTCAAAACTGAAAGCTGCTGCAGATGGCAAATAGTACATTGATTGAAATGAATTGTGTGATATTTATGCAAAGAAAACATCGAGGAAAAGGAGGCAGTTGTCGGTTATCAATTACCCATGCTTTTCATCCAGTGTTTCCAAACCTATTACTCCTAGCGACATGGAAACCAATTGTCGTTTGGGAAAAGGTTAAGAAGTTCTTGACATTATTCTAAATCTCTCAAAAATGAACGAGATGTTGTTTTAACCCATTACCACACATTGACTCTTTTTGACTCCCTACAAGAAAATGGCTTTGAAAAAACATTGTGGAAAATGAAGAAATTGCTTGTAACAAGCGAAGAAATTGCTTGTAACAAGCAATTTCTTCATTTTCCACATTTTTTTTCTACCCAGAAAGATCAAAGAATGTGAAATATAATTCGATTCATATTGTCGTCTGCAGCATCTTTGAATTCGGATGAGTTTAAATTTTTGTCGTTTGATAAAGGGTTAACCCTTTCTCAAACGACAAAAATTTTGGGTCGTCCGATATAGAGAGCTGCTACATAATCCAAAATGATATTACTAAAGGATTTTTTTGGGGAAAAAATGGCACAGAAAGCAAAGAGGCAAAAAATGAATATGCTGATTATGCATTTAAGGATTACAACCCATCACTAGATACCAAACTCTTCATGCTTCTTCAAGCGTCATCCGTGACAACGGAAACTAACGAGCGATTTCCGGGCGTCATCCGTGACAATGGAAATTGACGAGGGATTCCCTCGTCAATTTCCGTTGCCACGAATGACGCCCGTAGGCCTACATGCATGAAGTGTTTTGTAGTTAATAATAGGTCGTATTTTTTTTTTAAATTATTCAGGACACGAATACGTCTTGAATGTTTAGATGAAAAGCGCCTCTGGTGACAGTTTGATTCCGATGGGTAACTAAATGAATGTCAGAGATACAGATAAGAGATAGTAATGGGTTTTGTAAATGCAACCAGTTTTTTAGCATTTATTAAGGTAGTTTACCCCTAATGAGAATCGCGGGACAGCGGAATTATTCGGGCAACGTCGAAAACATTCGGCGGTGGAATTTTCCACCGCCGAATGTTTACGACCGTGCCCGAATAAGTTCGGATACGTAACGACGACGCCCAAAAAATCCGATGTGTTATGAGTATCAAAATGGCTACATTACGGATATTCTACATTAAACCCTATGTCCTGGATACTCATTTGAGTTAGCTCACCGAGACTTTTACAATGGAAAAGACAATTCCAATGAATACCCACGGCACAGGGTTTAGATTTCAAATAAAAAATTAGAATGTCCTTACTCCCATGTTACCTGCTAATTTCTGGATTCAGTGTAATATATCTGTCAGTAAATCAACAAAATGAGCTAGTTCTATGGGCGACACTGATTTAAACAGCTCCCAAGTCCTATTGTACCAAAATCTGGATTCAGAGTATGATATCTGGTAGTAAATCAACAAATTAAGCTAGTTATATACGCGACACTGATTAACAGCTTTCAAGACCTATTGCACCAAAATCTGGATTCAGAGTATGATATTTGGGAGTAAATCAACAAAATAAGCTAGTTCTATGAGCGACACTGATTTAAACAGCTCCCAAGTCCTATTGTACCAAAATCTGGATTCAGAGTATGATATCTGGTAGTAAATCAACAAAATAAGATAGTTCTATAGGCGACACTGATTCACAGCGCCCAAGCCCCATTGCACCAAAATCTGGATTCAGAGTATGATATCTGGTAGTAAATCAACTAAATAAGATAGTTCTATAGGCGACACTGATTAACAGCGCCCAAGGCCCATTGCACCAAAATCTGGATTCAGAGTATGATATCTGGTGGTAAATCAACAAAATAAGATAGTTCTATAGGCGACACTGATTAACAGCGCCCAAGCCCCATTGCACCAAAATCTGGATTCAGAGTATGATATCTGGTGGTAAATCAACAAAATAAGCTAGTTCTACAGGCCACACAGATTAACAGTTCCCATACCCATTTATACTAAAATCTGGATATAGAGTATGACGTCGTGTACTTAATCAACAAAATAAGCTAGATATATAGGCGAGAGTAATCGAATTTCCAGTTGTCCTTTGATATACCGCATTTTTAGTTTATGTGTATGCAAACTGTCGCAGATTATCTAAAAGGCCTCCGAAAAAATGTGATTTGTACAAAATTAATTTCAGGAAATTTGAGGCACAAAGGAGGCAATGCAGCGATGTTTTGCCCAAATGTTTTCCCAAAGACTTTGCTTTTAGGAGCCCAAATACCAGGTTTTGTTAGAGAAAGGGTTAATACAATGAACCCATTATTTTTATGAGAATCACCATACGTACCATGAATAATAGATAACTATTATCTCTGAGGTTGCAGAGATGTTACAGCCTTTCCCAGACAAGATTTGGTTTCGACATCCCTGATAGAAAGGGCTTCAGAAAACATTGATAAAAAAGAAGAAAATGCTGAAGATCAGCATTTTCTCCTATTTTGTCAATATTTTCTATGCTCTGTCTCTATCTAAACTCATTTTGTAGTCCTAAACAGTTTTCAAATTGGATTGACCTAACATTTTGATTTTTGGGAAAGGGTTAATAAATAACTAATATGTCTTAAAACTTTCTCAAGCAAACAAAATGGATTTTTCAACTTGAAAGCTGACGCTGAAAGTTAAAATCATGTTTGAAGTGTAGAATAAAGCGCAGGAAATAATCTTAGACTAAACATGAAAATGCAAATTTATTCTAGCACTATCTTCGACGAAAATAATCTATTACTATTATAAAATGTCTTTGTCGTAAAATCGTTTATTACATTTCTAAGTTATGTAGGCTATGCTACGTTTTATAACCATTTTGGGCTATACTTGTGTCTGAAAAAGTTCATTACTTTCGTATTCAATTTATAGTTTCGTTTGAAAATGATTTATTGCGCCTTGTAACCGTTTATAGATTATTTTCTTCCAAATATTTCTTCTCAAATTGATTTATTTCTTGGCAAATTGTTTTCTTTTATAACTTTCGTTTTGTAGGATCCGTCACATTTCGTCGATGAAATTGCAAGACCACGTAACTCCAGCTTCAAGTAATCTGGAGTTACGAGGATTTGCAATGGCATCAACGATAAACATGTAAAGTTGCAACTAGATCTAGTTACACTATTCCATTTCAATTTTGTAATTTTGTTAGTTTTCTCTCAAAAACCTTGTAACTACAGCTGTATTTACGAGGTTTTGGAAGAATGACAGGTGCAATTGCCCAATACTTCCTGTTTATATAATTCAAGCCAACATACGTTCATGATCTCATTGCAATTTTGCATTCAGGCCCGTAGGGATAGGGGAGGGGCAAACATGAGGAATATTCCTTGTTTTACACTACCAATTTAGGATAAAAATCCAAGCCCCCCCCCCCCCCCCCCCCCCTATTCAATAGCTGAAATTGATTCCTACGTTTCTGGCTTTTGATGGTTCGAATCTTACTGGTATCTCACATATGCAAGATTCGAAAATTCAGCATTTCTCCTTTTGTCGCAATATTTTCCGTTCTATATTGCACAGAAATTCGTTCTTTATTAACATACATTGTGTTGTACGTAAGTAACATCTCAATTTTTTTGCAGTTTGGCCAATGGTTAAATCTGGTTTTAAGGCTACTTTCCCTGGAGAGAATGACACTGCAATAACCATTTAACAAACGACAGAATTCAAGAATTGTCCAATTTGAAAAAATGCTGCAGACTAAAACATTATTATTAGCGATGGTAGAATTTGCGCTCAAGAACGGATAGAAAATCAAAGTGCTGAGAGCACTGTAATTGGACGTCTCTGATTGATTGAGCGGGCTTGTACATGAACGAAAGATATTTTATTCATTCTTCTGTGTTTAATTCTATAAGATCGGTTTCGGAAACACGAAATCGGCTTTATTACCAGAAAACCCTTCTCATAATTTAAATTGATTTGATTGCCGTTTCAAGACAACTGATTTGTCTCTATGAATAATCACTATTAATTTCATTACCCAATTCAATTAAGGCCATGTGATTAGCACTTAAATTGTCTTCTTGTTTGGGTTAACTATAAGTATTGTCGTCAGTTACACCTTTTGTTGATTTTATAAAGGACGATACAAAGCAATTTATTCAAAATGTAAGCCAACGCGCTACATAAATGAAAGCCGCGATAGCTCACTTGGCAGATCACTCACCTTGTACTCTTTACACATGTCTATATCTGGAAGGCCCTGGGTTCGAATTCTACTCAGACATTGTTCTTTTTTATCATCTTTTTTTTACTTTTATCTCCACCATCGTTAGGGAAAAAATGACCGCAGTGATTTAGAATCGATCTAAATACAAATTCAACGACATGAAACGCCGATCATTTACATACAATTCCGCCAAATCAATCAGAGACGTCTAAATATAGTGTTCCAAGCACTTTGATTTTTGATTTTTATTCGTGTTTAGGAAAAAAAACACAAAAAAAAACAAAAACAAACAAACAAACAAAAAAAAAACACACGGCAGCAGTTTTCTCTGGTTGTGGTTACAAAACAAATTCAATACATACTTTTCTTGAAACAAAATACCAGATGAATTGGAGCACCTAACCATGGATTCCTCATACCAGTACTACCGCAGCATCCTTACATCTTTGTATGCACATCAGATGTGCATACAAAGAAGAAATTTGGAACGTGCCGTCGGGAAAATGGCAGTGGAGTACAATACGCAATTAAAATCTTTCTATCATTATCAACAAAAAATTTGAGAATAGCAATGTCTCTATCTGTAAACATATTCATACGATCATCCAGGTACCATCGTCACTGTTGCAGATCCATTGCTTTATCTTCTTAGCTCGATACCCGTAAACGGTTCACTTAAACGTAAAAAATACAGATCGCTGTCATAGACAACAAATCAGAAAAAGCACTGATTTCTCTGATGGCATTTGATAATCGTGCAAAAAGTGAAAATATTGTTGTAATGCATCAGAAACAGATAAGACCTCGTCTCCACTAGGACGCGGAAGGGTTGCCGAAGGGTTCCCGATCGAAAAAATGTCAGGATCGGGATGCTTCGGCACACCTTCGGGATGATCGGGAACCCTTCTTCAACCCTTCTGGAAGCCATCTTAATGCTTCGGGAATGCTTCGGGAACCCTTCGGGATCAAAATAGGTTCGGCATCCAAATTTTAAAAGTTTTAAAATTTGGACGCCGATCTTTTAGTTCGGGAAAGCTTCGGGAAAGCTTCGGGATCGTCGGCACCCCTTCCTGAATCCTTCGGGAACCTTTCTGGACAATCTGCAACTCATCGGGTCCTATCTAACTGCATTAAATCCATTGTAATACCCCGAACGGTCCACGAAGGGTTGCCGAAGGTCGACGTATTACATATTGGTAAAATGTACCCTTTCTGTTCGTCTGTCTGTCCGTCTCTGCGTACGTGTGTCCACATCATATGATCACAAATTCCACCACATATATGGTTAAATTCCGATGTACAGAATGTATCTAGTGTCATCTTGTGATTATTTTCACAGGTTTTGAAATCAGGCAATGTCACAAAAGGGGGCTTAAGGTATACAGCCCATCATTAAAAACCCCACTTTCTAACACACACGTGTAAATACACTTCACATAAGTTGATTCACCGTGCCGGATTTCAAGATTATGCTTCAAGAAGAAAATAATTTGCAAATATTAGTTTTCTCTATATTCATATGCAAGGTAGGTAATTTTGAACATTTATGTCAAATATTTCAACATCAATTTTAAGTATGCATTGATTCAAAATTCTAAGCCATTCAAAATGTTTATGTACTCGTATTAAGAATGGAAATGTATAGTCTAGAAATTACTGGCACCTTTCAAATTTCGCCTCTGGCTCTTTGGTGCTAATGATGGGTTGCATAGGGGAGACCGGGGTTATTTGAGCCACGGGTTAAATGAACTACTTCAATTTTCTCTCGCGTGATTTTCAATTTCACGTTTTCGGTGTAAGTATTCAAGGCGGGAATGTTGAAGTATTCATCGGTGAAAATATCGAGAGATTTTGTCATATTAGGTGGATTTTATGTCCAAAAAACGAATTTTCGACCTTAAAAT
Organism: Fragum sueziense; assembly: GCA_963680895.1. Taxonomy (NCBI): domain Eukaryota; kingdom Metazoa; phylum Mollusca; class Bivalvia; order Cardiida; family Cardiidae; genus Fragum; species Fragum sueziense. Next base: position 16,081,393 of record OY804609.1, on the reverse strand, counting down.
TGGTTTTCACATTTCATGCATTCCGTCTTCGCACTACATTGCACCGCAAATCTCAACAGTATTCTTTACATCTTACAGATGTATGATATCTTCAGAATGTAATATTGCATTCCGTTATTGACATGGAAAGATATTTTCTTCACAAATGACAAGTATATGACCATGGTGTGTACCGGGGTAAGTTGAACAACTATGAAAATAAGTGCCGAAAACATGCACTTAATATCCTGGATCAATTAAAGTGTCTATTGTATGACCTAGCGAATAATCTTGAAAACTGGAATATTTTTTATTCTTTGTATGAAAATTCATGATATTATTGCAGGTAACACCCCTATTCATTATTATGAATGAAATCTCGTGTTTAATTCTCTCTTGAGTGTGAAAAATGATCGAAAATATGCCTATTGGTTCACCTTGTACTGGTTCAACCTACCCCGTCAAAGGGGTTAAATGAACCATTTCACCAGCTCTGTTTAAAATGATTTTCTGTGGATTCTGGATGTCGAAAATATCTGTCAAAGGTTTAGAAAAATGCGAGAGATGTTGATCTTTGATATGATGTTGATCAGAGCACTCTGTGTGAAACCAAGAAAACCCTAGTTTAAATTTATCAAAAAGTGGTTCATGATACCCCGGTCTCCCCTACCTTAATTTAAAATATCTATTTATATTGTGATCTTAGACCTCAAGATCGCCACACAGACGTGATTTGCGTGTATTGTTCTGTGCAATACAGGCCGCAGTCATAGCGCATTCGGTAGCGTGTCGGACTTATAACATGGTCTCCCAAGTTCGATCCCCGCCCGCGGCGAATATCCTTTAAGACATTTGTGGCCGCAGCCATGGCGCATTTGGTAGCGCATCTGCCTCTCATTCGAGAGGTCCCGGGTTCGATACCCGGCCGCAGCAAATATCCTTACTGACAAAAATATCACCTATCAATGGTTTGATATCGTGAGCCTATGTGGGGGAGCAACTGGAGGCTCGGTAAGGGTGTTGTGGTAGTACTGGTATGAAAAACGACAGAAATCCATGTTTAGGTGCTC
>OY804609.1:15385880-15480144 GCA_963680895.1 Fragum sueziense | reverse complement strand
GGACACCCCCCCTGGAAAAAAATCCTGGATCCGCCCTTGGGGATGTATAGACCTGAATAGTCAATGTTTCGTTCATTGTGCTCTCGTAGAATGAATAACATTCCAATCAGCGAAAATGTAAGCTCTTTCAATCCAACCCTTTCCTAAAAGGCACTATTGTTGGGTATTGCTGTTCAACTATTGATAAATATGACAAATTGAGAGCTTAAAAAGATTGCATACATCTGTGTACAAAACAGATCAGAAAATATTGAGATAAAGGAAGAAAATGCTGGTTACCAGCATTTTCTTCTTTTACCACAATGTTTTCCAAAGCCATTTGTCCAGGAAACGTCAAAACCAGGTCTTATTTGGGAAAGGGTTAAAATAAATTGAAGATGATAACTTTATTCTTATCAATAGAAGGAAAAGTTTATGTTACAATTTTCAAAGCCAGTATTTCATCTTTTCCCTCAACATTCTCTAGGTGCTTTTCTTTATACGTACTACATGTATTTTTGAAAAAAAATCAACACTTTTTTTGTCCTCTCTAATAGTGGTTTTCGGCTTGGACCATTTTATCTTTAAACGTGCTAAACTTTGCTCAAACCATGTTATTCTAAGGACATGTTGAAATGTTTAGCATTTTACCAAACGACAACATTAATGACTGATTCAATCTTTAAAAAAATCCAAATAATCAAGATAATCATATGTCATAATAATTGATAGATCTACTGATTGATAGCTTTTTCTTCTTTTACCCCAATGCTTTCTCAATCCTTTTCTCAAACCAAGATCTTGTTTGGGAAAGGGTTAAATAATGTTTATTACTATTTGCTCGTACTGCATCACTCTCTTATCTCGTGGAAGCACACATAATATGTTTATCGCCAAGTGGCAATCAAAACCTCGTAACTCAAGCTTCGTCAAGCTGTAGTTACGAGATTTTGACTCTCCACTAAGGTTATATTTTAGCTTGTTTGACAACCAAGCTATGTAAGATAGAAGACGAAAAAGATAAACTGACCTTGGATATTCAACCATTCCAAAACAATACCTTGATAAAAAATGCTTGGAGAGACATTGACGCAAAAGGAGGAAATGCTGATGATTAGTATCTTCCCTTTTTTGCATATATTTTCTCATGTTATATGTAATATGTACGAGTAATACACATTTCATCCATTCAGAAATTATTGATAAACGTATGGTCCAGGCATTTATTTTGAATCAACTTCTGTGCATTCTTTTTCGTTTGAGAAGGATTAGAATTCAAAGAGCGCAATTTTGAAAGTTTTGAGAAGTATGGACATTGATTAGCTTACGCTTACTCGTAGCCTGCTCAGGATCCGCGTAGACCTACATTAACCCATTACCAAACGACAAATTTTGGACTGTTCCAATATAAAAGCTGTTGCAGACGACAATTTAAAGTTGCTGAAATTTTAGAAATCTCTCCATTTTGGGCTAGAAAACATTGTGGTAAATGAAGAAATTGCTTGACACAAGCAATTTCCTCATTTTCCACAATGTTTTCCCAAGCCTTTTCTTGTGAGGGAATGAAAAGGCGTCACTGTGTGGTAATGGGTTAATGAGCCGGAATCTGGAAAAACGTCCCTATAATTCTTGAGACAGCCATGATTCCAGATCAGCCTGTGCCTAGGTGCAGCCTGACGGACACTCATGTTGTTCTCTTGGGTTTGTTACAGGTCATGAAGATGCTATTGGGGAACAACATGATTCTTGATTAGACTGTGTGTATACACAGGATGATCAGGAACCATGTTGGATTCCAATGCTTTAACCCATTGCCAAACGACAAAATTTTAGGGCGGTTCAAATTGAAAGATCCAGCAGACTACAATTTCAAATGATTTGAATTTTTATTTTTTATGTCTTTTTGGAAGGAAAACATTGTGGTAAACGAAGATTTTGCTTGTCACAAGCAATTTCTTCATTTCCACAATGTTTTCTATGGCCATTATTTTGTGGGGAGTGAAAAAGAGTCACTGTGTGGTAATGGGTAAAGGGACTTTTCACCAGATCCTGGCTCATTTATATTATATCCTTGCAGTTTGCAATTAGATCTATTGAAACCGATTAATAAAAGGGTTAATGACTTTTCCGAAATTCGGAATCATCCTGTTGAGACACTGTAATACGAATCTTATTTTTACCCACAACATAGGCCTTTTTCGATACCATCATTTCCTCTCCTCAAGAATAATGACCGGGTAAATTAAGGTAGAATACCCGTAATGTGGCCATTTTGAGAATCATAAAACATCGGATTCTTTTTTCCGTACGTATCCGAACCTATTCGGGTGCGGTCGTAAACATTCGGCGGCATTTGGATCACCGAGGACAATTCTATCGAATCATACCATGGATGCAAGTCGTAGAACTACTTTCAGACTATGAATAGAATAGAATAGAACAACAATTCAAAACGTCCGTCTGTGACTAATGTCAACAATGAAGCGACAATGATACTGAAATGCATTGTTTGCAGTTCGAGTGTCCTCTCTTTATAATTAATATGATTACAACCTGCAAGTCCCGCAAGTTGCCATGGTTGTTCATTTGGATGACATCGAAAACTACTTTATGAAGCGTAGCTACTTCCGGCTAAGAAATGCGATTTTTTAAGATTGCTTCATACACACACATCCGAGTCGATGATTCGATCTTTGATCGACATTATCCGAGGATATCCGAACGATTCGGCGGTGGAAAGTTCTACCGCCGAATCTTTTCGCCGTCATCCGAATAATTCCGACGTGGCGCAATCTCATTAGGGGTGTTCTACCTTAAATCTTAATCTACTTTTCCCAAAGATATTTATATTTTCAAAAATCTAAGTGTTCGATCTACAGCTTTCGAAGAAAAGTAAAAAAAATGCTGATTGTCAGCATTTTCTCCACTTTCTTCAAATTTTTCCCACATTTTCAGATAGAAATTTCATTCTAAACACTTGATTCATTTTTTTTTTCACCTACATCACTTTTTATCTTACCAGGTAAACAATTTCTCTGCTTTTCAACGAAAATCACGTAACTGCAGCTTAAAAGAAGCTGCAGTTACGAGGTTTTCGTTGAAGATATGCGATTTGTTGTTTATGAAGTGGTTAATTAAAAACATGGCATGTGTCATCGACCCTGTTTAGTGTTTAGAATTTTGATGAGACTGTAATTCTAAAACGTGATTAAGTTCACATACCTTTCATTTAACCCATAACCCTGCAATGACTCTTTTTGACTCACCACAAGATGGTGGCTTTGGAAAACATTGTAAGAAATGAAGAAATTGCTTGTGACAAGCATATTTGCCATTTTACTTTATGTTTTCTACGCAAAAAGACCGAAAGATATAAATTCCATTCACTTTAAATTGTCGTCTGCAACATCTTTGAATTTGGATATTTTGTTGTCTGGTATTGGGTTGAACGATTCTTTATTATCTGGTTTTGAAACAGCACATCTAAAGGTTGCTCGAAAAGTTTGAGACAAAAGAAATTATATCACATTATTTTCTGTGATACATTGAAAAATATTTCACTCAATAACATTTTATAATCTGCTACTGCTTTTCTTAGTTAGCTATTTTTCTTGTTTTGGAAAGGTTTAATTTCACTTTCCTTTTCGCATATTTGATTTTAGATGCATACAAGGCCGGAATATGCTTCTTCAATAGAAAAAAAAAGAAATTTATATCCCAAATATATCACTTTGAATAAGTCGTCTTGTATTGAGATTGCAAGATTTATGCCATGTTCATTTCGAAGACAGCACAAAATGTAAATGTAAACAAATAAAGAATCTATTTATGGAACCCTTTTCACAATTATTGCTTTAATGATTTCCAAAAAGACACGACTTTCGACGAGTCCAATTGGCAGGACGCACAGACAAGAAAAAGCTGTTTCCAAATGAAACAAACGTATTTGCTACAGCATGGAAAGAAATTATGGAAACGGAAAAAATGTTGTTTTTTTTTTTCTTAATTTTCTTTCTTTTTCGCGCAATGCTTTAAAAAATTTTCTCACTGATGTACACACTTCCTATCTTGAGTCTTTTTGGAAGGAATAATTCAGTATTGTACATTATCATGACACAAAACTCCTGCAATAGGGAACACTTCTATCCAGTTTATCATGACGTAATTTTGGACAAATAGTATTGCATGGGTGTTGATATAAATCTCCTAACTACGGCTTGATTTAAGCCGTAGTTAAGAGATTTTATAACAACACTGACGGTTTATCAAAACATAACCTAAAACCCAGTCTATTTTTGGCACAAAATTCGTCGCCATTTCAATGACACTCGCTATCTCGACAAATCTTAAGTTGACATTCTGCCTAAGTCGAATGTGCGCTATCCCTTTATCCAACTACACGAACTAACCAATAATTTCCCTGCGATTTCTGGTATTGACATCAATAAAGGAGAACATACTTGAAAGGAATAAATATGGCATAAAATGTCAATAAGCAATATTTTCTACAAAAGAGAGAGAGAAAAAAAACCAAAACAAAACAAAAAAATATTTTTTGTTTGGAAAGACCAGTTCACCCAGAGTCTGGATTATCTTCTAACTTTCGATGTCTTTCAAATTCGTACCATTCTTAAAGGGACATAACAGTCCAATTTCATTTTTTAAAAAAAGTATACCTTGGTGCAAAGATTGGTTATTCTATTAGTAGTACAATGTAGTAGAAATGCTATCAGTTTTTGTAAGTTGTTATTTATCAGCGAAAAATACGCATTTAAAGTTGAGACAGAATTGACAAGTTCCGTATAAATCTGAACCGCTGTCCACAACAAATTGTTTAATTTTAGCACAAAAATATATATTTCTCGTTAACGGTTCAATATTTTGGGCTTGAAGTTTTCAGAATATTTATCAGAAAATTTGCTCTTTCAGATAAAATTTAAGTAAAATTTAAGAAAAATAAATTTGAAATGTCACTTTAAGTATTATCCGATTAGAAAGGGTGAAATAACCATAAATGACATTGTTTCCAAGCTTCCAAAAAGCCGCTACGGTTAACTTTCCCCCGCTTTTCTCTAACCTTAAAGTTTTGCAATGCTTGTATTCTTAAGGTACAATACAATACAATACAATTCTTTTATTGCCTCCAATCATCGGAGATATTGTGTCATACAATTTTAACAATTCAAAAACTACATGAAGTACATGGAGAAGATAGAGAATATAAACAGTTTAGGATAAAGTTATAGAGTTATGAAATGCAGATATTTATGTACAGAAATGTTGTAATGAGGATGTTCCCGTGATACTATTTAGTTATCCGTTTCTTTCTGGCATGCGAATTCTATATTTGTGAAAAATACTGATTTATGCTCTTGAGGATGAAAGTAAATGATTTTCGCAAGAAAATCTTATTATCTTCATCTCCAAGAAGAGGGTCTATAGGCGCACCCATAATACGAAGAGTCCATGATAAACCGTCTTGTATGAGTAGCTGTTCTAGAAAACTATTGCTGATTATCACCGATAGATTTCTGTACAGATCTCCTCGTTCTCTCATTGTTGAAACACAGTCATGTAATATATGAACAATCTCAATTTGATAAACTTTTCCACAGTTTACGCATAAGTAACTTTGAATTTCTGTTGGCATAGCCCATAGTCTTGCCACAACGTCTGTACATGCTTTAAGGACGCTGGAATTCCACAGTGTATAAACAATGCAAGGTTTTATGCTCGGATGAAGAAGAGAAAATAATAGGAAATCACTGTCACTGTTCAGTCTTATTTGCCACTCACGATTCTCGTGATCTTGAATACATTGTCTCACAGTTCGTTTCCAGGACAGTTTTGTTGGTAGTCTTCCGAAGTTTATGTAATCGTTTAAAATGTAACAGAGTCCATATTTTGTTAATATATCACACACGTCTGGAATAAATCCTTTCGATACGGAGCCCTTATCATCACTATACAGTGCATATTTAGTCATAAATATTTCTTTTGTTTTACATTTGAACGAGAGGCTAAGAATTTTATGCAAGAAAATAAGCTTTCGCTTTTCGATTTCGGAAATAATTTTAAAGAGACCAATCATTGACTCTGCGATATCCGATCTAGTTCAAGATCATGCTTCAAGAAAAAAATAATTTACAAATATCATTTTACTCTATATTCATATGCAAGGGAGGTAATTTTGAACATTTTTGTAAAATATTTCCATAAATATGCATTAATTCAAAATTCTAAACCGTACAAAATGCTTATGTTTGTATTTGGAATGGAAATGTAACACAGTTTAGGAATTACTGGCACTTTTCAAATTTTGCCGCTGGCTCTTTGGTGATAATTAGGCCTTTCTTACCTTAACAGGTCGCCAAAATTTAGCAATGTTTCAGACGGATTGCGATAAGCTTGTCCAATAGTACTTGTACAACTTGTTAACTTGAAAGAAATCGTGGACGAAAGTAATCTTTGATTGCTTTTCATTTTGAAGTTTTCATTTTTATCAGGTTAAATATAGCTATATAAAGAAGGGTCAAGACTTAAAAGATAAAAGTAACATTGGATTTGAATACTTAATTTTCAACGTAGGTTGATAGGATGTTAGTTGGATACTCAAAGTAGTGTTGCATTATTTTACAAAAAGAAAGATACTAGAATTTTTCCAAAAAACTGCATCCTTTTGTGACCGACAAATTTGAAATCGATTCATGGTATAATATGGATGCTGATTAAGAAAAGATTTGTGAATAACATAGCACAGTGAATATTGAGATAAACGGAATAAATGCTGATTATCAGCATTTTCCTCCTTTGCCTGAATGTTTTTACAAAGTTTAACTCGAATGTGTTTTCAAACGTTTTATTTGTGTTTTTTGTATCATTTTAAAGTTTTGTGTCAATTCTTAGCAGAAGTTTTGCAGCATTTAAGGCTGATTCATTTTATATAATAAGGATTTGAAATTTTAGTGACTGACCAAAGATCTATATAAAATATTGTTAAATTGTGATTGTTGTAAGACTTGAAGCAATATGGAATCCGGTGAAAAGAATACGACACCAAACGAATCAGTAAGTATATCTCGATGCTTTTCAACAAAATCATCGTGACTGCAGCTTTTTTCAACAATTTTTCCGGAAAATATTAAAAGTCTTAATCCCCTCATTGCTCCTAAATAAACACGCCCTTTACTCAATCTGTGATTGGTTCTTATTGGCTTGAATCGGTTGAACATTATGATGTATGATGAATAGGGAAGATTGGAGGTGTCGACAGCGTGCCCGTCTGCGGACGACCTGATGATGGTTGAACAGTAACGCATTTAAGGTAGTCCTCCCCAAATGAAATTCGAGGAAAGTCGGAATTAATCGGGCGACGTCGAAAACATTCGACGGTAGAACTTTCCACCGCCGAATGTTTACGACCGCACCCGAAGAGTCGGACACATAAAAACGCAGCTCGAAAAAAATGATAATTATTATATTAAGAATTTAAAAAATGGACATATTACGGGTATTCTACCTTATGTATTTAAAACGTAGACATCCATAACTACGACGTATTGGAGTCGTATCGAATGCCTTTTTACCACGAAATATCCGCAGTTCGACTCATCCGAGTTTTACTTTTGATAATGATAATATTTATTTTTCTTGCTCATGTATTGTAGAAAATGGTAAAAAGTCTAAACAAGCAATGTCTCTCCTTTCCCTAACATATTTCAATAGTCATAAATTCTTTGAACATAAATCCAGTTTACCATTTTCTGCTTACACGTATTTTGATGCGGACCGCAAGCAGATTTTCGTGTAGACAGCAATTTTACTTATCCGATGTTGGGATAAGAGGTATAGACTTTTTTTTCCAAATTGTAATCGCCATACATTGTTTGTTTGGGAACGGGTTACTCGAAAGGAACATAAGTTTTTGTCATAGATATCAATTCATGTCAAATGCACTTCTAAACTTTTTCCCCAGATGGCAAAATTATAGACTAGTACTGATTGAGAAGTAGAAATGTAAATTACAAGACAACGTCGCTTTTCAGCGAAAACCTCATAACTGCGTCTTGTTTTAAGATACATTTACGAGGTTTTTGTTTAAAGGCAGTGATAAGCGTTTCGCAAGGCACAGTTTTGTACTTGTATTATATCAAAAAAAGGAGAACATTAAGCAAAAAGCTGAAAATGAAATTTTGCTCATATTTCTTATTTACCATAAAAGTTTTTCAAAGCTTCCTGGATTATAAACGACAAATTCAGGTCTTGCTTTGAAATGGTCAAAACTGTGTTTGTTGCACACATTTCCAATTGATCGCGAAATGGTTCGTTTATGCGCGTCATCTTTGTTCCAAATTCGACTGTTCAATCCCATTTACAGCTCACGATAAATGACCTGGCAGAGCATCTCTAGCTAATAGCTAAAGAAGCTCTGCCAGGTCAATTATCCTGAGCTATACAAATGTCAATAACTTATGGGTTATGGATGTGACATATTGATGCTTTCCAACAAAAAGCTCGTAACTGCAGCTTGCTTTTAGTAGAAGTTTCGAGTTTTCTTGTTGCAAAGCGACGTTATTTGAAACAATTCATTCACACAATGGTCATTTTGTATGGAACTGCAAGTATTTGTATACCATATTTTTTCTTAATGCAAATATGAAATACTTTTCGAGGAACTGTGAATTAGTTTTATGGTGTTAAATTGTTAATTGTATTGAAATCTTGAAATAGGTCCAATATAACAGCATTTTTGGACCTTCACGTGTCGAGATCAAACTGTGCCTATACCCATGAAAAGAATGTGCGTACATATAGGCTTTTCTGGATCAAGCTGCGTCCTTTTTCGAATAGGAAAGACAAACTTAAGGATAAATTCAAATTGATACCAAAACATTTTTACGCGAATCGATTTTGGGCTGGTCCAAATTCACATGTGTTGCAGACGACAAATGTTACCAGAAAATATGTTGATATAAAATGTGAAATGTTGAAGGAAAATATGGATACACTAGTATCTCGCTATTTTTTATAATTTCTTTTTAAATATTTCTCTTACAGAGAAATGAAACCTTTTTTAACTTTAGAGCTAGTATTCGTTGCTGGCTTTTTGGTATTTTGTTACATTCATTTACCGTTTGGGATATGGCTAAATACATGTATAGTGTACATTTTGACAATTTCGAAAACGCTTTAACCATGAAAGAAATGCACTGTGTATTTAGGCTATCAAGAATACATAATTGTTATTATGCCCCCTTTCGAAGAAAATGGGGGTATATTGTTTTGCAAGTGTCGGTCGGTCGGAAGGTCGGTCGGTCGGTCGGTCGGTCCGTATGTCGGTCGGTCTGTCCGTAGACCAAACCTTGTCCGGAGCATAACTCAAAAAGTATTAAAGGTAGAATCATGAAACTTCATAGGTGGATAGATCTCATTATGGAGAGGTGCAGTGCACAAGAACCGTAACTCTGCCGATCAAATTTTTTGAGTTATTGCCCTTTGTTGATTTTATAACTTGATTCTTGTCCGGAGCATAACTCAAAAAGTATGTAAGGTACAATCATGAAACTTTACAGGTGGATAGATCTCATTGTGGAGAGGTGCAGTGCACAAGAACCGTAACTCTGCTGATCAAATTTTTTGAAGAACCGTAACTCTGCCGATCAAATTTTGTGAGCTATTGCCCTTTGTTGATTTTCAAACTTGATTCTTGTCCGGAGCACAACTCAAAAAATATTTAAGGTAGAACCATGAAACTTTACAGGTGAATAGATTTCATTATGGAGAGGTGCAGTGCACAAGAACCGTAACTTTGCCAATCAATATCTTGGAGTTATTGCCCTTTGTTGATTTTTACACTTAATTCTTAACCTTGCCTATATCTCGTGTCCTTTTACACATACAGCCTTGATATCTCACACATAGATACCTCCTATCAACATCGTTCACATTTTACCATGACCTTGGACCGTGTGACCTTGACCTTGGAGTTTGACCTACTTTAAAAAAAATTAAACCTGGCATATATCTCATGACCTTTTACAAATACAGCCTTGATATTTCACACATGGACACATCTTACCAAGACCTTTCACAATTGACCATGACCTTGGACTTTGTGACCTTGACCTTGGAGTTTGACCTACTTTTAAAATACTTTAACCTGGCCGATATATCATGTCCATTTACACATACAGCTTTGATATTTGACACATGGAAACCTCCGACCTAGACCTATCACATATGACTATGACCTTGGACCATGTGGCCTTGACCTTGGAGTTTGACCTACTTTTAAAAAAAATAAACTGGGCCTATATCTTATGTGCTATATTACACATACAGCCTTGGTATTTCACACATGGACACATCTTACCAAGACTTTTCACATTTGACCATGACGTTGGACCTTGTGACCTTGACCTTTGACTTTGACCTACTTTAAAAAAAAACTTTAACCTAGCCGATATATTATGTCCTTTTACACATACAGCCTTGATATTTGACACATGGACACCTACGACCAAGACCTTTTACATTTGACCATGACCTTGGACCTTGTGACCTTGACCTTGGTGTTTGACCTACTTTAATAATACATTAACCCGGCCTATATTTCATGTCATTTTACATATACAGCCTTGATATTTCACACATGGTCACTTCCAACCAAGATATTTCACTTTTGACTATGACCTTGGACCTTGACCTTGGAGTTTGACCTACTTTTAGAAATATTTAACCTAGCCTTTATCTTATGTCCTTTTACACCTACAGCCTTGATATTTCACACATAGACACCTCCTACCAAGACCTTTCACATTTGACCATGACCTTGAATATTGCAACCTTGACCTTGGAGTTTGACCTACTTTTAAAAAGACTGAAACCAGGCATATATCATGTCCTTTTACACCTACAGCCTTGATATTTCACACATGGACACCTCCAACCAAGACCTTTCACATTTGACCATGACCTTGACCTTGGTATTTGGCCTACTTTTAAAAACTTTAACCTGGCCTATGTTTCATTTTACTTTTACATATACAGTTTTGATATTTCACACATAGACACCTCCTACCAAGACCTTTCATATTTGACCATGACCTTGGACCTTGTTAACTTGGACTTTTATCTACATCAAATGTAGGCCCTTGAGGGGGCATATATGTTCTACAAACATCTCTTGTTTACTATTGACTTAACATGTCACATTTGTTTTCAAAATATCGTAACTACACCTAGTTTTAAATTTGTAGCTACGAGGTTTTAGAGAAAGCATCTTTATTTTCTAGGTATAATGAATTTCAACGACAAAATAGGTCGGGGTTATCAACACTTTTAAACACCTTTTATGTTTGCCTATTCCAATAATCAAAATATCATCAAAGTTATTTGGTTTATATTTCCATCCTAAATCATTAACACGATCTAAATTAAATAATTCTAGGGAAATTCAAAAATACTTTTTTTCCTATATTTGGAAAGGTCCAGACAATATTTTATTCCTAATTGCTCGAAAATATAGGCGCATAGGAAAAACAAGTTTTGTTTTCTTTTCCAAGATTTTTATTTCGCTTAGTTTTGTTTTTATTTGATATATTAATTGAGTGTACAATTCAAACTCTATTATAATTTCTGTGGTTTGTAAGGATTTACATTTGTTTTTCGGTGATTTTATGCTGAAAACTGAAATGAAATTTAATTAAAAAATTACAGAATGATTCTGTAACAAATACTATATAGCCGATGCGGATAATTGAAATAGCGATCAAGAAATCACATTACTTTAACATAAAGATTGGGTGTTTGATAGCAAGCTAAGAATATCAGAAATATAGACTCCTGGAAAGAATTTTCGTTATTTTCTTCGTCTTCTTTAACCTTTCAAAAAACGGCCTCACCTTTTGACGGACCAATTAAAGAAAACCTGGTGAAACATAGATGCAAAAGAAGGAAATTCTGATAAGCAACACCTTCTTCTTTTGCCTCAATATTATCATTGCTTTAATTCACATACATGCTAACTTAATTATTTTTAATACTAAATTGTGGTCTACAGTGCCTCTGAACGATCAAACTTTTGTTAGTTATTGAAGAGGTAAACTTTTCCCAGGAAAGTGTTAAAGCACAGAAAAGTGCTAAATTCGTTGTAGAACATACATGTATTTGTATAATTTGATATATCAGTAAGACTCGTTTTTACGTGCTGACAGTACTTTGATTATGCTATAAATGGGAAGTCGACATGAGATAAGTTTACAACATAATTATAAATTCCGACTGCAAATGGATGTTGTCGACGAAAAACAGGTAAACCGTCACTGTTGTTGTTGTTGATTTTGTTGTTGTTGATGATGTTGATAATGATGATTATTATAATACTCTTTTGATCAATTGCGTTTTTGATCAATTGAAAATCGGATGTTATATCAAAAACTATTGACAGAAAAAAGAACGTTTTGACAGTAGTAGTTTTAGTTTTCACCGTTTATATCAATAAGACAAGTCTTTTTGTTTGTTCCCTTCCTTTTTATTGAAGACAGATAATTCATTTGAACTTGTTCTAAGTTTGTAAACTTGAACTTGATCTTTCTGTCGTTTGGAAAATGGGTATGGATTTGAAAGATGTATTGAAATATTGTTCATAGAACAAAGAAAGAAGAATTAATACTTAACCCTTTCCAAATCAAGAATTCTGATATTAGGCTTAGGAAAATATTGAGTCAAAAGAAGTAAAAGACCCATATTTTCTCCTGTGGTCTCAATTTTGTCTGTATTATTTAGTATAGAAAATCTTTTTTTTATAAACACCAATTTTGTCGCCATCAGCAGCTTTTAATTCAGACCGCCTATGTATTTGTTGTTTGGGAAAGGGTAAATGGTACGTGTATTTGTGTCAAGGAGCAATTAGTCGCTTTTGTTCGAAAACCTCGCATCTGCTGCTGGTTTTAAGCTGCAGATACTTGTTTTTTTAAGAAAAGCAGCGATTTGCTTTATAGAAATGTGTCACCCGTTGATATGAATAATGAGGCAGAGGTACAAATAATAATTTTGAATGGTAAAGGTGATGTATTCCATTGATAAGAAGCATATGTTGTGGGTATTTATTTGAATAGTGTCGAGAAGATGGTTACAACTTGTAACTACAACATATATAATAGTAGTATACTTTACCATTTATGATTTGACATTTTAGAGTTATTTCCATTTCAAAAGCTATTTCACTTTCTTGCCCATCTTATCTAATACCCGATACCGGTCAAACGTTCTAACGCACCGCTTAATTTTTGTCGAAAAATATGTATTTCCACAACAACGTTTCATGTATGGAATAGTATACCCATTTTCGAAAAATAACGACGAAAATGTTACCGATACGCCACAAAGAAATTAATAAAATTGAAACAATTTTTACAATACCCTCGATTCTAGTTTCAACATTGGTAGGTGGGGTATTTTGCAGATAATCGGTTCTTACATTGACAATACCGGTTATTTTTTTTATCAAATTATTTTGTTAATGCCTCTACTATGAATTCATGTATTGATAGATAAACACAAAGAATTTTATCAGTGAATTATGTGGGAAATTCACATTTTATTCAGAATTAATTATTTTGCTGTTCGTTTTAATTTAAAGAATGAGCGTACTTCTCTTGCATTTAATTTTGAAGATTTTCACTAATTCAGCATAGATTAACTAACTTTGTTTCTATCATATTTCATGAATTGATAGGCCATACAACCCAGCGTCGTAACTGGCGAGGTATCATGATAGCCTTGGTCGTTATAACCGCAGTATGTGCCCTCATTATTGTGAAACAGTCTAATTTATGTTGCCTAAGAAAGCGTTCGTGTTTGATATTGCATTAGATATAATGTTTCATATTATTTCAGGAATTGGTTGGCCATACAACACAGCGGCGTAATTGGCGAGGTATCATTATAGCCCTGGTCGTTATTACCGCAGTTTGTGCACTCATTATTGTGAAACAGTCTAATTTATGTTGCCTAAGAAAGCGTTCGTGTTTGATATTGCATTAAACATAATGTTTCATCTAATTTCAGGAATTGGTTGGCCATACAACACAGCGGCGTAATTGGCGAGGTATCATTATAGCCCTGGTTGTTATTACCGCAGTATGTGCCCTCATTATAGCTACAATCATTCTACTAACACCTAGTAAGTTGGCTTATATAGTCTGGTCACGATATTATGGTACATGTTTACAAATTATGCCTATGTTAACAAGGAAGGGAAATCGTTCTTAATTTTAGACAAATTTTGCATGCGTTGGTTTGAATCTTGCAGGTGTCTTACACCTGCAAGATTAGAACCATCGGAAGCAAAATTCAAGTAGTTTTGGATTCGATATTGTGATGTTTGCAAACTTTAATGTTGGGTACTTTTAGTAAATACATGTATATTCCAAAGTATCGTGATCGAACTGTACCATCGATTGTTTTTGTTTGTTTGTTCGTTTTAATTGCATTTTATTTCGCTGTCAACAATTGACCAATCAACTCACGATAAGGTTCACTTCTTGGTAGCCACATGTTTTCATGACTATCGTTAGTTATATATTGGACCCTAAAGTTTCTAACTAGTAATGGCGTCAATTTTATAATCTTTGCAATCTCCTATGCAGCTATCTACCGTGAATCAGGATTAGATTACGTACCTCTGACGTAATCACTGTTTGGCAGTTGTTAACTTTGGTACAGCCGAAACGTACCGAATGGAACATTCGGAACAACTCGTTTATAACTCTCTCATATTGAATTGACTTAGGAGTTCCGCAAGCAGTATAGACAAATGGCTCTCCAACAGAGCCGCTTAAAGATCTAACTGTAAAGAACGCTTTATCTTAAAACATTTCCAAATATCTTGATTTTTTTTTAAAAAAGTCCCGTTCTAAAAATCTCGCCTCGGGTTTTACGAGTTCTTACTTTTAAGAATGCTACACACATTATTGATTGGAGAATCACTTATGATATAAATTCCAAAATGGCATGTAAACATCTTCATTGGCGCTTTAGAATTCCAACCCACAAGCTTCTTCGTGAAAAACAGATCACGATTTGGGTGCTTATCTTTGCTACGCATCTTTTCAAGGGCAATTAAATTCTAACTTTACCAATTACGCAAGGGTACTGGAAGCATCCGATAAGCCCACGTAGTTTAAACCTTTTTCAAAAGAATAAAACTTGTTTTTTTACTTCTATAGTAGAAACAAATATTGAGAGAAAAATAGAAATTGCTGATAATCAGCAATTTCTCTTTTTTCCTCAATATTTTTAATGCTATAACATAAATAACTTCTATTTTGACATCAGTTAATCGACTGCAACTCCTTTCAAAATATTGATGCTTTTCAACGAAAACCTTGTAACTGCAACTTGTTTTAAGCTGCAGTTATAAGTTTTTAGCTGAAAAGCAACGTTATAGTAATCTGAAATTTCGCTGCATAGGAAAGGGTTATAATAAGATTTTATCGTCATCTAGCAAGACATTTCTGGCATGCTTGTAAGAGAGGGTGAAACAAAATGGTGTTTTATTTGAAAATGGATTTATTTTGTGCCTTGGTTATTGTGATGATACCATCGATGATTTTTGCATCAAGTAGGCTTTGTAGATTATATACCAACTTAATTGAACAACAATAGACAATGATTCTTAAACATTGTTCAATACTTTTACTTTTCAACCGTTTTCAAAATGACAGAAAGGGGTTGCAACAGGGGGACAAAAATTGCTTTTCTTTAAATTTTGTGAATTGTTACATTTTGGGTTACATAACATATTTAATTTGTATGTATAAAAATTCTAATGAGAGCTTATTTTTGTCCTACGACCATTGCAGGTGCATGTAAAATTTCATTTTACATGACCTATACAGACAAAAAGTTATTTAACTTCAAAGTAAAATTTAACTTCTCGTGTAAATTTACCCTACCTACTTTGACAGTCATTATCTCCAAAAGATAGCCCTTCTCAGATATTTTATGCAAACAACTTAAAGGGACATTTCATTCCAATTTCAACTTTTTAAAGTATGTCTTGATGCCAAGATTGGTTATTCTAACGAGTATAAATGCTATTAGTTTTTGGAAGTTGTTGCCAATAAGCGAGAAACACGCATGTAAAGTTGAGACATAATCGATAAATTGCATATAAATCCGAACTGTTGTCCACAACAATTCGTTCAATTTTAACACAAAAATATAAATTTCTCGTAAACGGCGCAATATTTTGGCTTGAAATTTTCAGAATTTTCATAAGAAAATATGCTCTTTCAGATAAAAATAAATGTAAAATTTATAACAAAAAATTCTGAAATGTCACTTTAAAGATATTATGTAAGTCTACCAATCCACGGACTTTAAAGAAATTAATTTTTGACCCCTTGTTGCAAACCATACTTCCGGCTTGAACAGTGTCACATAGTCATACGATTAAAATGTTCTAATGAAACATTCTATTTGTATTAGCATATGTAGCACAGATAGTATTGAAATAAGATAAGCAAAATCATCAGTATTTTCTTCTTTTTCTCCAATCTAACAAACTTTCTTTTTATTTACGATGTAGAATCCCTGTATAGTGAAGGAAGGGTTCCATTCATATATATCAAACGTTTGTTTATTTTCATATGGCAAATGTACAAGGCCTTTTTTTGTCTGCATGTGACCTAAACTAGACATTTTTCCCTTAGCCTTGCAAACAAAATGCATGTAATATTTCAATACGTGTCTTCGTTTTTTTTTTTTTCAGATAATGCTTCAAGCCCAACCAAAAGCAAGTTCACCTTTGAAGATTTTATCACCAGCAAATATTCACCACGTAGTTTTTCTCCCACCTGGGTAGTCGGTAAGTATATCGTTACTTTTCAACGAAAACCTCGTAACTACGGCTACAGATTTTTGTCGAAAAGCGACGATATGTTCTTAGCAAATGTACCAACACATTCAAAGAAATAAATTTGAGACAGGGTTTTCCGCAGAATGATTAGAAACTGTGATGGCGAGTTATTCATGTTTACATGAACCCTGAAACTTAATAAGGTTTGTGCAAATAATTGCAAATAAAAACATAATGGGAAAAGACGAAACTGCTCATTTTGAACAATTTCTTCTTTTCTCATTATATTTTATACACAATTGTTACATTTAAAAGTTCTAAGAGAGCCATTTTTCCCTTTTGAAATGAAATACCTCTATTTGGTGACCACTAATGAGTTTGCAGAAATTCAAACTGTATGATACTTTTGAAGTTGTAGCATTATACTAATTTGCATGAAGTCGTAGTGGTGCCCCTATAGCTTACCGAGGTGGAGAGAAACCTTAAAGGTAGAATCCTCAGAATTGGAAAATGGTTTGTACAGAGAATGTCTTTTGGTTGCCAATGGTTACAAAATGTCATCTGTTTTTGACACATGTAGCGTGGCGCACCCTGGCCAATGTTACTTCAATAATGCAATAATTACGCATTCCGAAACAACCTTGCTTTCTCACGCACGCATTTGTTGTTAATTGAGCGTGTCTTAACATTTTCCAAGTAATTTAACCTTAATTTACTTCCAATAAACTTTTTTCAAAACATTACTTGCTAGTGACGTCTTTGGTACAAAAAAACACAAAAAATGTTAATGATAAAGGCAGAAAAAGATGGTAAAACCACGAATTTCCACTATAATGTCAACATTTTCATTGCTTTGTGATATTGAAATACTGTCTGTAGCACAACATATATATCTTGTGTACAAATTCATTCGTCAATTTGAACAAACTACTGGTAAATATTCGCCTTTTGGGAAAGCGTTAACAGAAGTCTGTTTACAGTCTTATCTCATAACGCGTTAACTTGAAATGACTTGAATTTTATCTGATTTTGTTGTTTACAAACAACAACAAGTACTCTTTCAGTAACGCTCATTTCTTATTTTTTACTTCTGCGAGTTTCCCGGCTTTGTTCTTTCTGTGAGATAAAATAGAGAATTATTTTTGCGTTTGAGGTTAATCACTGTCTTTAATTATTGAAATATTTCCTGCATTTTTTGTTGATACATGTACCTAAAAACGCAAGCTTTCACACTACAAAACACAACATGTGCGACTTTGCCTAGTACTTAGTTAGGCGGCACAATGGTAAATCCACCTGCGCGATAGCCCTTGTAGGTTTTTCGTTGTGAAGCCTAATCCAGAATTCGTAAAGCGCCTTTTATAGCAAATGTTTTAAAAATGTTAAGGGGAAAGAAAACATGCTTATATACCTTTGACCCATAACCAAACGACAAATTTTGGACTGGTCCAAATTCATAGATGTTGCAGACGACAATTTCAAGTTAAGGTTTAAAATCTTTTGGTCTTTTTTGTAGAAAATATTGTGGAAAATGAAGACATTACTTGGCACAAGCAATTTCTTCGACAAGCAATTTCTTCATTTTCCACAATGTTTTCCATAGCCATTTTCTTGTGGGGAGTCAAAAAGAGTTACTGTGTGGTAATGGGTTATGTATTATTTGCAGGGGAAGATGCGTTTTATTACAGAAATACTGACGGTGCTGTTATCAAATACATTTGCTCATCGAATACATCTATCGTTATCATGGATAATTCTACATTTGTGAGTATCAATATTACGCACTTCTCTTCTGGGAATAGCAAGCAAATTATAATAATATAGTAATAATAATAATAATAAAGACTTTATTTAAAGAGGCAACACAGTTGGGATAAACCCAGTCTTCCCTGTGAGCCTCTAGATAAATTAAGGATATATTATGAACAACGTCGAAAGTGTCTATAAAACATGAGCTAGCAATTTTGAAATGGCTCGAGCTTTTGTAGAAGCATTTCAATTGCATTGATTCTATTAATTCAACGACCAATAAATCGATCAGATAATCAGTCAGTCGAAGTTTCTGATATCCAGACCAGTAAGGTTTCAGAATACAATATTGCAGCTGGGGCTGACCAGGATCCATATTTTTTTTTTTTTTTTTTTTTTTTTTGAAAAAATCTGTTATTTCGCAATTAGATACATAATTATTTAAAAAGGGAAAAGGCATTATCACGAAAAGACCGAATACTGTTGACACACATAACGTCACGGACGGGGTATCGGATTTTCAGCAGATATTAATATGTAGATTCTAATATGACATTTACTTTTTCATAATTCATAGTTATGACAAACGAATGGTATTACTCTTCATTACTCTAACCAGATGCGCTGTAACTAAGGTTGATTGCTAACACAAATTAAAAGGTGTCATCCCTGAACAAAATTCCACAGGAATCTGGAACGCGTAAGACTAAAAAAGTTTTCGTTTTGATTTTACGTATGTATGTGTGGTTTTTTTTCTTTCCAGAAAGAATATGACACATCTAGTTATACCATATCACCAGATGGAAAACATGCCTTGGTGCCTTATGAAATCATAGACGTAAGTAATTTTGATTTGGTATATTCACGGTGTATGATCACGTGACTCAGAATTTCCGACAATCTTCAATATCTTTTTTAATACTTGACCAAATTGAATTGGGTTTTAAGCAGAGAATGTTGGAAAATGCCAAGAATAAGCTTGACGTGTTGGTTTTTTGAAAAATCAACTGATAAAAAAAGTTATTTAAGATGAACCAAAATTTTGGTTTATCTTCAAAAACTTTTTTATCAGTTGATTTTTCAAGAATCAACCGCGTCCATCTAATGCGTGACGTCTGTCCACATTCACTTCCTCAAACCGAATTCAAATTGGTCCAGTATTTACAAAATTATTGAAGATTTTCTGAAAAATATTGTATCACGCGATTATCCACCGTGATATTGGTATGCGACTATAGGTCCCGATTATTGATTTCCAGTTATAAGCTTGGATGCGCGGCCAGGTCATTTACCACGACCTTTAAGATAGTATACATCTTTTTGACATTTTAGATTACAATACATTGCAACGAATATAGCATACTGACATACGCTCATTAGAAGTTTCTAGGTTCTTCTATTATAGGGTGTATCAATAAAGAATATTACTCGTTTGTTGTATACTTTTCCAAAAAAAATTGAAATAAAAGATCTAAAAATAATCATTTAATCCTGATAAAAACATAAATGAAATTGTTATTATGCAACAACTTCGAAGTTTTACCACTCAAGAAATTTTCGTCTGGTAATGGGTTAGCTGTTGTTAGTGACGGTACGTATTTTTCAGATATACAGACACTCCAAGAGGTCGAAATATCGTCTGCATAGTATACAATCTGGGTACGTAGAAAATTCTCATGATATCGCTCGTGGGGAGTCAAAACCTCGTAACTGCAGCTTGAATAAGCTGGAGTTACGAAGTTTTGACTCAACACCGACGATATATTATCCGGGTAAAGAAATGTTTCAATACTCTTCCTCTCGTAGAGTTTGTAAACAAAGAAACGCTTATTTGAGTCATGAATATCCCATTAACCCATTCCCAAGCCATATAATTTTGGACAGTTCCAATGTGAAAGGCGTTGCAGGCGACAATTTGAAGTCAATAAAGAAAGGATCGGTGTACAATTAAGCACAGAAAATATTGAGACAAAAGGAGAAACTGCTGGTTATCAGCAGTTTCTTCTTTTGTTTCAATGTTTTCCCAAGCCTTTTCTATTAGGGACGTCAAAACCAGGTCTTAATTGGGAAAGGGTTAAAGGGAGAAACAGGTTGAATAGTCAAAAACCTAACACCAATTTCAAATCATTTAGTACCCAAGAGAATGTTTACCTTTCTTCTATTTCATAATATATTGCCCACAGCAACAGATAAGAGGGGGACATTCTAAAACTGTGATTTCAAATTCAAACCCTATGTTGTTGGTACCCACAACATGGGGTGTAATGACATTTAGTGAACTTTCTCATTTCAAGAAGACATCACCTATTACATTTAGGATACGATGTCCTGTTTCTTTCAGTCATTCGACAGCTTTGACGGGCCCAAAAGGGGACGTTTTTCAGTTTGTCAAGTTTACGCCAGTCGGTCAAGGTTTGGTATGTAGTCTTGCTCTAACAAATGCAACATAAAAGAAACATTATATTTCTGTCCGCTATACTCAAAGCTTTAGAAAAAATACACATCATCAGTGTTCCATCAGTGTTCCGGGCTGTTCCCCTGTTGTTTAAATATTTCCTTATATTGTACACAAATCGATTCTTAATCGGCACCAATTTAGACTTCTGTGACAGCCTTCAAATTTTGCCAGTCTAAACAAAAATGTAGAATTTGGAAACTATTAGCAAGTATAGATATATTACAGAATACTTAGATAAACAACGAAAACAAAACCAACAAGCAAACAAACAAACAAAGTAAGAAACATGACTGGAATTCATTATTCATTGGCACTTCATTGAACTTTTTGCAGGTGTTTGTACAAGACAATGATATATACTACAGACCCAGTTATTTGAGTGACGACTACACGAGGGTCACGAACACTGGCGTGCCTGGACTCATCTTTAATGGCGTCCCAGATTGGGTCTACGAAGGTAATATGACAGGGAATATTTCCCTTTTTCAAACTGAGCCAGGACATTGAAAAGGTCTTTTAAGGTTTTGGGCCCAACATTGTTCTAGATTAGTTTACGTATACACACAGTCTGATCAGGAACCATGTTGTTCTATATTAGCTTCTTCATGACCTGTAGCAGCCATAAAAGAGTAATATGGATGTCTGCCAGTCTACATTTAGGCTCTGACTGAAATATGGATACCTCAAAAACTATAAGGTACCCTTTTGCAGATCCTGGCTCAATATTTTTTATTTCCCCTTCATGAGTTTAATTTATTTTAAGCACAGAAAAACAAAAACAAAAAAAACAACAACAACAAAAACAACAAAAAAACAGGTTAACATTAGAACTTTTTCAATCCATGCTCTCTTTCCTAATTCACTACATGTTCTGTTTCTAAATGCAACATATGGTTGTTATATTTGCAGAAGAGGTCTTGATGACAGACAGCGCCTTGTGGTGGTCCCCACTTGGTGGTCATTTTCTGTATGCGTCATTTAATGATACAACAGTCAAAGAGTATGACCTCACATATTATGGTAGTCTCGCTAATCAGTATGTAGAAAATAGGGTCATCTATTATCCAAAGGTAAGCCATAAACAAATAAATCGTCGTATTGCAAAACCTTGAAACTACACCTTGATTAAAGTTGTAGAAACGAGGTTTTGCATTACATGTATCATCGAGGAAAAACGTTTAGGTCTTTAGGAACGCCTTGAAAACTAACTCATTTCCATGCACCAATGTGAATAAAAAATATAATATGGTGCACCGAAAAGGTCAAAGATGATATTTATAATTGAAAGACAATTAGAGTTCGTCACAAATGGCACACCATAAATTAAGGATTAGATATAGATTCCATTTGTAAGTGTCGCAAGAACATTCAATATCTCGATTAAAATTTTAAAAGAGAAAAATAAAAGTTTACGTTATACATTTCGGTAGAGCATTTAAAATTCTGCAAAACCCTTTTTCCACAAACTTGTAAGTGATACGTATTTTAAATGAAAAATTTAAATTTTATTCTTATCTAAAAGTAGCATGCAAACATACTTATGTTTCTACAGGCTGGCACGCCGAACCCGGAAGTGACAGTACACTTATACAACGTAGCCTCGAATACCACTGTTGTGATAACCCCTCCCGCTTCTTTACAAAACAGGTATGCTTGACCCATCACAAGAAAAAGGGGTCATTTAATAAATTCGAAAGCATTTAAAACAAATTAAATTAGTGAAAAAACCTACATCGATGCATGTACGGTCATAGTTGATAAAAATGACTGTTTAGGTTTTAGTTTTGACCAGCTTACAATTCCGCTAAATCATACATGGGTGGCTTATTACAGTGCTATCAGCACTTTGATTTTAACATTGATTTTCTTTATTTCAGTGATCCTTACATCATCCGAGTAGTTTGGAAGGATGAAGATACAGTATTTATATCCTGGATGAATAGAGCTCAAAATTTATCTGTGTTCACCCTGTGTAATACCAGCGGTAATTGTTATGAGGTATGCCATGTTTATAGATCCAATATCATTCCTAGGCATCTTGACCTCAGCCCCCCCACCCCCCCCCCCCACACACACACACACACTAAAGTTGGTTTTTAGCATTATGTTGTACTCTGCTTGGTCATTTTGTGAGGCCTAAACATTTGTAATGTCGTGGATGAATAGAGCTCAAAATCTATCTGTGTTCACCCTGTGTAATACCAGTGGTAATTGTTATGAGGTATGCCATGTTTAACCCGTTACCACACAATGACGCTTTTTGACTCCCCAAAAGATAAAGGTTTTGGAAAACATTGTAGAAAATGAAGAAATTGCTTGTGACAAGCAATTTCTCCATTTCCAACGATGTTTTATACCAAAAAAAGACCCCAAAATTTGAAATTTCCTAAACTTGAAATTGTCGTCTGCAACATCTTTGAATTTGGACCAGTCCAAAATGTGTCGTTTGGTAATGGGTTAAAGATCCAATGTCATTCCTAGGCCTGTTGACCTTCGCCCCCACCACCCCACACACCCAACACACATAAAAAGTTGTTTTAAGCATTATGTTGTACTCTGCTAGGTCATTTATTGAGGCCTTAACATTTGTAATGTCGTGGATGAATAGAGCTCATAATTTATCTCTGTGTTTACGCTGTGTGATACTAGCCGTAATTGTTATGAGGTATGCCAACACTACGCATAGAAATTATCTAACTCTCACAATTTGAAAGCTCTTTTCGACGATGAAATAAATGTAAATAAGATCATATGATTTTTTATTGTCGATTAAAGCCTCCACGAAAGATGGATACAATTTACAGATTTGTTTTTTCACATGTTTGACTTCAGATAACATTTAAGTAATAAAAGCTCAGATTACCAAATGTGAATTCCATGCCTTTAACCATTTGTGTAGAACATTCATTCATTTACAAGCAAATTCCTTTGGTGGTTTTAAGGTACATGTATCACTCTTCATTGTTAACGACCTAATATTATAAACGTTTTCATTATTTCAGAATTTTCAATACGAATCAACCACTGGATGGACTGAAATGGTAAGGTTGTTAGTATGGTTTACGTATTAGATATAGGCTGTATAGTAAATTCTACGCGAAATAAACATTCAAATGCGCGCAGCTCAGCGCATTGAATGTTTTATATCACGTAGTAACTACTATACAGACTCTATCTGACTTTGTGTTCGCTAGCGGTTCATTGGAGACGGGGCGTGGCTATGTATAGACGTCACGTAAACTAGCCGGCAACCCGTTTATGCGAAATAGAGCGGCAAAATTTTAAAATATACTGCAATTTCATTGGTCCAAAAAGTAGGTTGAACAATAAATAACAACAAATAGAAGAGGGAAAATGTGTTCTAAATTTGCTATTTCAAACCCAAACCCTATGCAGTGGGTATTCATTTGAGTCTTCATGACGAATCGATTCCAATGAGTATTTACTCGTATAACTCGGAATTTATGAATAACTTAGAACGTCTTCTCACGATCTTAACATAGAATCTGGCCGATATGACAATATTCTACGCGAAAACCGTATCTGTTTAAATTGTCAAATGAATGCTGTCGAAAGCGAATACCATTTTTTATTAGTGTGTCCAAAATTTTCAGCATTACGAAGAAAATATTTCAGCCCATTCTATTGTAAATGGCCATCCTTACAAAAATTCAAAAACCTTCTTCAAGTAGAACAAAAGAAAACTGTTATCAGTTTGGCGAAATTTATTTATTATGCAGACAAGCTTCGAACATCTATTTCATAAATGTATACATTTTAAAGATTTTAATCACTGATGCCATTTTTTCGCGGTCTTTGTAAACATGTCATACTTATTTGTATTGTATGTTTTGCTAAAAACGCTGTTTGTGTTTATAGCTGAATAAAATATAGTAGTAGTAGTAGTAGTAGAATAATAAGTGAAATAATGCATTTTGAAAATCAATTACCTATAATGTAGCTTAGCTATAGCATGGGTGGATCTAGAGGGGGGTTGGGGGGGGGGGGGTCCGGACCCCCCCTGGCATTGGCCGAAAATTAAATTCTGACTATATAAATTTAGTGTAACATTACATATCTACTACATTTTAAGCCATAATTTGGGCTTGGACCCCCCCCCCCCCCCTGGAAAAAATTCCTGGATCCGCCCTTGTATAGTATAATACCGTTCCTCTGTATTCTTAAAAGAAGCAGATGTGTCATTGACCAAGTGTAACCCTGTGGTGTTGTGTTAGGCTGCGGGTTTCGGGAGCAAAGGGCCTTGGTTTGCATCCAGCTTTTGAAATTGAATTGAAACTTTTAGCTTGAACAACTCAAATTTAAAAAAGTCGGAAAAATACATTTAAAAATGAAACATTTTATCTTTGATATGTTTGTCGCATGTTCTGAAGGAATGATTAACAAAATGATTTTATATCCCAGTCCCAAATTTAGTTTTTACTAAGTACTGAATTTGGTGATTGTTTACTTAGTCTACCCATTCTCTAGCAAATTCATAGCTTTGCCTGTTTTAGGTAATCCACCCCTTTAATATTCAAGCGACACGGCGTCTGAATTTTTCGTGCGACATCGTTGTTGACATTCGTTTAAAAAGTATCAGAACCCATTTGAGCAACGTCGAACGTTACATTCGGCGACGGATCGAATGTATACGACGTTGCCCGAATAAGTCCAACGAAGCATGAATCTCATTAGGCGTTGAATGTATTAAAGCGCATGCTGTTTTTCAGGTCGTTCCGGAGTTTTCAGACAACAGTAACGATTACTACATCATTATACCACAGCGCGAGGGTGATGCAGGCTCATTCAAACATATTGCTAGAATAGATGGCGCAGCACGGGTAGATGTAAGTTTCTGGTTGTTGTTGTTTTCGATGTTTTTGTGGTTTTTATACACTAGCGAATGTGGTTGTTTGTTGGTAGTTATTTTCTCCATCCGTCTACACACGTTAATATTTCGTTAACCCAAAATACTCTTCATTTGTCGGGAATTTTGATGAAAATTTCCCAGAATGTTCCTGGTCAGCAGACAGTTCTATTGTTTATTTTGCCATGTAACCCTGAGTCTAGAAAGAATGGGTCTGTTGTAACCTTGTTTGTTTTATTTTGGTAACCGTTTGTTATCCGTTCAAAGTATCAGTGTGTGTAACTTGTTTCTATAACACCGATAGAACCTATATCTAACAGACTCTCCTATTTCGCGTTATCGGTCTAGCTCCTCATTCGTAAAAGATTTTGAATCGTTTATAAAGCATTTGATTCCATCAAAACAAATAAACTATATTTCATAGAAGTAAGTTCCATTGACTCTTGGACATCTCTCTATCACGCGATCAGCGAATTTGTATAAACATTTCCAACATGGATATTTCTTATTTGTTTCCTTGATTGTCGGGCATTGTCCGAAATACACAAATCCTCATGAATTCAATCAATGCACTTGTCAATAGACTATTTTTGAATTACGACAGCAATTCATATTATTTTGTGTTGTACATAGAAAATTGTATTGTTTTCGTAATTTCGACAGAACGAGATCAAAACATCGTTATAACAGCTTTAAAAAGCTGGATTTGGGAGGTTTTGACTTCCCAACAGTGATATGCTTTTACCAAACTGGCCAACTTAATTGTATAAATTTTGTTACAGTTAGTGAGGAATTTTGACGGGACCAGAAAATTCATCACAACAGGGCAGTATGATGTATTATCTATACTAAAATTAGACACAACTAAGGAAATCATGTAAGTTTTTATTTTTCTATTTCATTTTTGTCTCAATATTTTCACATTTTCAATATATGAAATATTGGTTTTTTACAAGGTTGATATTCGAGCATTTTTTGAGAAACTCCTGCTTTTAATGTGACTCATTTTCTCTGAACAAATGACGTAACAGAGATTCGTATTAAGAAGTTAAATTTCGTTTCTTTCTTAGTTTTACCTTTTATAGTATCAAAATGATATTTTGCATCAACTTTCGAATTGTTAAATTATATCATTAATTTATTCTCCTTATTTTCCAGATACTATCTCGCATACAAATCCGACGATCCGACAGTTAGGCATTTATACAGGTAAGGCGATAACGATATCTAAATCGTCGGTGTCATTGCAAAACCTCGTACCTCCAGCTTGGTCGCTAGAAATTATCTTGTGACACATTTCGTCTGTGTTATTGCAAACCTCGTACCCCCAGCTTTGATCAAAGCTGGAGGTACGAGGTTTGCAATTACACAGATGAAATGTGTCACAAGATGATTTCTAGCGAGCCAGGAACATGCATCTTCGCAAGCCAAGGGTGACATCTACGACGTTACGTCGTTTCTGTATTCACCCTTGGCGTATTTAGTCCGATTTTCTTGGTCTCCTGGAAAGCGTTTTCATTGGTTCCAGCGAGGTCTCGCTGGAACCAATCAGATTGTCGACTGATACATTTGTTATGAGTAACCAAATCATGACAACGGGCGGGAAAAAGCAATTGCTTTTGCAACTCAAAAACGCAAAGATGGACGATTTTTCCTAAGAATTTCACTGCAATAGACATGACCTTGGCTAGCGAAGATGGGAATATGTGACCGGGTAGCTAATGCCATAGGCATAGATTCTTTGTCGGTGTCGGTTACGCAGACATAATATGGACTGTATAATTTTGAGAAACTACGATAGTTAGAGCCATTGAAACTTGGTGCCAAGATTTTTTTATTATGGCTTTGTCCTCTTGATTTGACCTTCGAATTTTACCTATTTAAAAAATCTGAACCATACAATATGCATTATTAGAGTTTAAGCTTTGATAACGGTAAACTCTTGATTCAAATCTCCACTTGAAAATAAGAACACTCTTTATTAAGTGAGATTTGATTTGAACCTTATCATTATCTTGTTTGAGGTAGCAACAAGTTTTAAGCAGTGTTGTATGACTTGTATGACCAATGGTTTTGTCGAAAAAACAATTTGGGCAATGTATTATATACTGGCCAAATGTCCAAACCGGCCACTTTAAAAATGACTGTAACTTTTTTAAAAGTTTTGACATTTTAATGAAATTTGATATGTAAATTTTTAAGCATAATGCCCTTGGATTTCCATGATGATTTACCAATAATTGTCAAATTTTGATGTGCAATAAAGGAAAAGCTCAAAAAGCTGTAAATCTTAATAGAGCTCGAGATAATATTCTTTCAACAATTCAAAGTACACAAATCGTTAGCTGCAACCCAGACCAAGAAAAAAACTGGAAAACATTGTCAATTTTGTGTGACTTTTGACTACAGAAGAAGCAGAAAGAATGGGAGGCATGGTAAAATGGTGTTTAAAGTGTCCGATGATTGGCAAAATTAAAGTCTTGTGCCGAAAGAACACCTTACTATCAACCAAATATCAAAGTTTCTACAATTTTCCAACATTAGAAGTGTTTTTATTTCGTCTTTTAAATTGGATATTTTGGTCTTTTCCGATCTTTGCCGAAGAAAATATGCTAAACTTCCGACTTGAAATTATGACGTCATACTGGCCACTGAATGACGTCATGGCGGGAAAAACGGACAGTCATGGGTCATTTTCCGGAAAGTCTGAAATTTCTGAAAAAGTTAAATGTCCGACTTTTCTGTTATAAAGCGACTTCCGAAATCGATACTCAAAACACGGAATTCGTCCTCTGTAAATGTTTGAAAAAATGTTAAAACAGTCAAAGAATATGTCGTAAGTGAACTAAGGAATGTGCCAAAAAACGGTTTAAGTTTGTCTGTATTACTCTTACGATCGAGAAATGGATAAAAAACCGAGACTTCGCTATATGACAGAAAAGTCGAACACATTATCTTTGTCAGACACCTCATGCTCTAGATTGGGTCGGAGTCAAGCCATTGATGACGTCAATCCGTGGCAATTTTACGGAAATTGCCGATCTTTTCTCGAAAATCAGTTTTTCAACAATGTAAAAAAAGCAAATAAAACTTTTAAAACAACCGAGTTTGGCGGATATTTTATAAAAACACGTTAATTTAATGATTTTCTTCCAATATACGGTGCAATAAACTTCCAAGCTTGGTAGCCTTTAAATTCAACCGGAAAAAAACTTTTTATCAAGCGAATATGCTCAAATATGGTCTGGTGTGGAAAAACGATGCAACAGATTTTTTACACATCCTACATTTGTAGCTCGCCGTGAATCATAAGTCTATATCTAAAGCATTTTCGAACAAAAAAAAAAACGTGTTTTAGATGTTGTTTTTAAGAACCGTTTTTCTGCATACATGACCTCTTTCATTTTCTTTTACGGCCATATGTCGCGTACAATTGTCAAACATTTTCAATTTTTTCTTAGTCTATGTTGTAGCTAACGATCCATGAGACCAAGAACACCACATTGACAATATTCTGAGCTCTGTGTGAATTTAGAGCTTTTTGAGCTTTTCTCTCGTTGCGCCTTTATTTCAATAAAACAACGGTAACCTTTTACCAAAATCATCTGGAAAGTTGCTTAAGAATTCACATAGCACATTTCATGAAAATCCAATCACCGCAGAAAAATAATTTTGTTTTTTAAGTGGCCGGTTAGAAGTTTTGACTAGTATATTTCTTTAATCAGAAACTCAATATATTCCGGTTTTTCATATTTCATTTATTTTTGCAGCACATCTATCAATGAATCGGCGCCCGATTTCATGACACCTACATGTATAAGCTGTACAGTAGGCGACACATGTACTTGGGTATCGGCGGACTTTAGTTATACGGGCGTATATTATATGTTAAAATGTTTCGGACCAGGGGTGCCAACTTATACGCTCAAATCTGTGACAACCACGCAAGGTATGATATACCTTTTATCTAGAGTATAAGATCTAGGGACACATTCGACAACTTTTCTTGAATTATTATCTTAATCCGAATTACACTACAAGCCATCTGATTGGACGAGACGTATGTCTCGACCAATTTGATGGGTTGTTGTGTAACTTTAATCGTAAACTTTGTAATAAACCTACATAATTATATACGCTGCGCCGTAAGGGATGCGTGTACGTGGGTATCAGCGGACATACAGGCGTATACTATATGCTAAAATGTTTCGGACCGAGGGTACCAACCTACACGCTCAAATCTGTAACGAGCACGCAAGGTAGGGTAGATTCTGAAGTTCTAAACATTTACCAAACAAGGCCTGGGACCAGTTTCATAAAAGTTTTATAAATGATGATTTTGTCATCAGAATGTGCGACGTCACGTAAAGGGCATGAATTTTACATTCCCAATTTCATCGAGACCTAGGAAATACGAAATGTTTGTTCTGAATCATTCGAAGGATAATGGTAGAACAAAATACGTCTAAACTGCTTTTGGTAAAATTGATTCCTGTGGGGTTTCTTTTTTATAGGGATGATTTTTTTCATATGTAAATTCGCATGCCAGTAATACCCGAAAGGGGAGTTAGGCAGTATATATAGATAGATAGATAGCATGTGTAAAAAAAATGAATACAATTCTTAGTAACTAAGATTATATGCACGTGCAATGCTGTTTTTGTGGTGCAATCGATGTTCATGAATTTATTTCTCTTCCTTTTTATACAGAAATGACTGAACGACTACTTTTTTCACATTGATGTTACGTCTTTAAACTGGCTTTCAATAGAATTAAATAGTTTTCGTATTGGTATGTTTATGTTTTTATAACCAAAAACTGTAAATTCCGCTTCAATAAAAATGTTTTGTTGTCCTATCATATTTCAGTGGTTGTATTTGAAGATAACAAAGACATAGAAGAGGAGTTATCCAAATTATCATTACCTAGGACCAAAATATTACAGATTCCTGTGACCAATGAGAAAAGTAAGTTTATATTTTCAATGCATTCCTCGAAGACCTCGTGACTACAGCTGAAAACAAGCTGTAGTTACGAGTTTTTTAAGAAAACAGACGTTTTCATCTTGGCAATTTTATTAGATCACCGACTGGGGCTAAATTATTTTCTGATGGTTATTTCCCACCAATGGGTTGATAATGCTATTCCGGACGCACTGCTGGAAGCTCGAAAATGATTGAATAGGTGACATTTTGTAGATTGTGAATATATTGTCTCCTTTGGGTTCATTTTTTTATATTTTACAGATAATAGAAATTTTATTAAGTTTTCGATTCCTTAATAGGAAGGAAGTTACCAGATTTTCCCTTCGACTTAAGGTTCTCCACCCCTAATAGGATTCGCCTGACGTCTTTAACATTCTTTAAGGCATCTTACCTATTCGACGACATCGTAAAATTTCGGCGGTGGGACGTTTCATCACCGAATGTGTACAACGTCAACCGAATAATTCCGCTGACTTCATGTGAATCTCATTATGGACTACCCTTACATTACTTCACTCTCAACGAACCCGATATAATGAGTGCTAGCTGCGTTTGCTTTCAATTTAAATAAATCTATTATTTTTTTGAAATGTCGGCGAAATTATTTTAATGGCCCAGATAAACACGTTCTGTATGTAAAAATAATTAATCTTTCGCTATATAGAACTCTTTTACTACTATCAGTACTTTGATTTTTTCAGAAATGTGGGCCAAATTATTACTACCTTATGATCTCAAGGAGGACGAGAAAATACAATATGATTTATTAGTCAGCGTGTAAGTATTGTGCTTTAAACTTACCCAAACGGCAAAATAGTGTATAGTGTCCCAATTTGATTACAAAATGGGTGTTGCTAAATAAAAAAACATGCATATTACAACACAGAAAACAATGATGCGACAAAGGAAAAGAATGCGGAGTTTTAGACTTTTTCTTTTTGTGTGTCCCAAAAAGTTAAGCGTAAGTTTTAATAGCCTATATTGCACCAAAACAATGTTTTGCATTGGCAGGATAAATCCTTTGAGCTTTGAGCTTAACCAATGAAAAACAGTTATGTTTTATTTGACGTCAAAAATATTCAAAATGATCGAAAATTGCATTTTACAATGAATAATTTATAGTGTTGTGTTTCTCTTGCCGAAGACCCCTCCCCCAAAAAGGTCCAACTGCTGGAGAAAAGGTGTTACAGATACGGGATTCCAGCTCACAAAGAGTCACCAGTGCTTTCCAGTTGGATTGGAAGAATTATCTAGCTAGGTCACGAAACTTTAAACTCACCATATGTTGAAAAGTCTCTCTTTTTACCAGTATTTCGACACCCCCCCCCCTTTAGGGCGGATGGGGGATGGGTTTTCTTTCTGGAGCCAAATAGAACACTCTATATTACAAACTGCAAACTATACTCGTATACATTCTTACATGCAATTTTCACCATTTTGAATATGTTTTGACACAGCTCTTTGATTTATACAACATTGTTACATGCAATTTTCCATCATATTTTTTAATATGTTTTGACGTGAAAATATATAGAAAATGGTGAAAAATTACAAGTAATAATGCAGTATAAACATTGCTGTATTTCTCTTGAGAAAGACCTTCTCCCTAAAAAAGGGTCCAGATATTGTTAAAAGGGTAGATTGTTCAACACAATGTCGCTTTTCAGCAAAATCTTTATTGCAGCTTAAACAAGCTGCCGTTTCGAGTTTTTCGCAAAAAATAAGCAGCGAAATGGTGACAGATTTTGTCTTGCAGATACGGGGGCCCATGCTCACAAAGAGTAACCAGTGCTTTCCAGTTGGGTTGGGAGGACTACCTAGCTAGCTCACACAACATTGTGATTGGTTATTTAGATGGGCGTGGCTCAATGGGGCGGGGCGACGCTTGGATGCATTCTATTTATAGACAGCTGGGTACAGTCGAGGTGGACGATTCCATTACTGCAGGAAGGTGAGTATACATTCTATAAAGAGGGTTATTGGCTTTCAAAAGAACTATAATTCATCAAATCCTGTGTTCCTTCTGGACTATTCTAATGACTTACGATTTATTTTGTATTCTAAATAAAAAATCTAGAATGCTGATTTAAATAATGTTATTGAACAAATGGTCCATGAAATTATTTAGTGGAATCGAAAGGACAGTTGACATATTCCTTACCTCTTTTTGTATAGAAGAATCTACAGTATATGTGAAGTATTTCATAAAGTAGGGCTTGACGTCTTATGAATTCGCAACAGATAAGTGGGTAATCACACCCTAAATTTGGGAAGGGGTCTCATCTTTTGTGAAATTCCTTTTTCCAATTTCATTTGTTGCTCTGTAATTTTAAGTCGTAAATTAAGCTCTGTAATTTTACTGCCTACCAGATGTACCCTTTTCCCGTTCATAATGTTCATTTCATGTTTCATTCGTAGCTTCCATTTGATTCGTTCGTATTCACTATTATCTCTTTCTGTTGTAGGTACTTTAAAGGTCTCTCATATATCAACGATAATACAGCCATCTGGGGTTGGGTGAGTTTTACTACACACATTTAGTTTGTAAACATAGTTGTACTGGCTTTGAACCAATCATGCAATAGACAATATGACATTCATATAATATCATTTTATCATTTCATAATATCATTAAGGGCTGAAATTCAGCATGGCCTGTGTAAATAGCCTACCTGGCCGAATGCGATTATGTTTATTGTTATTGATCCCATCAGATTCTTTAAAACATTTACTCTGCAGATGATTTCTCCAAGTAAAATTAATCAGTCAGCCACAATCAATATCTTAACTGTATACATTTTCTAGGACCCAACTTAGCATTCGATATCAAATGTAGATTATATAATTAAGCAGGAAAGTGATTAACCACAAACAGTATGGATGATGCGTGCTATCCATCAGCAAAAACCTTGATTTTTCTGAAAAAAAAAAAACAAAAAAAAAAAACAAAGAAACGTCCAATGTCCCGGGTTTCTTTTACTTAGCTTCTGAAGGAATTTCATATAAACGTGCAATTTCATACGGGATTTGAGAAAAATCCATCTAAAGGTAAATTAGTAGAAAATAGGCTTAATGCGTTCGTTGTGTCAATCTATGTCTGCACACCAGAAACCTTGTAGAAATTAGATATTTACCCAAAAAACTGTCCTCAAGCGGGAGCTTTGGACGTCAGTTTGTGATAGGCTTTTTCTCTCCTGGTCACGTGATCACGGTTGAGATTGTGCATGATGGGATGGATAACGAATACGGAAAAATTTACCTCGCTTCAGGTAAGAAATTGTGCAATAATTTTCTTATTTCTGCGTCAATTTGCAAGCGGTTTGTTGCATGTACCCTGCATTACTGAGTTCTTTCCTCAAATAGATGACTTGTTTGTAGAATTATTGTACTTTGTCCAAAAATTGGTCCCAACCGACCAGAAAAACGAGAAAAAATTCAGACCATTTTTCTAGTCCGTTGGTTTCGGTTTTTGAGAAAAGTACAAGGATTTTTCAGATAAGTAATACATCTGAGAAAAGGGCTCAGTAAAACGGAGTACATGCAAGAAGCCACATGAAAATTGACTGAGAAATAAAAAAGTTATTGCACAAATTCTTACCTGAAGCGTGGCTAATTTGGCTGTAGTCGTTACCATTTTGCTTTCTTGTCGGTTGGGACAATATTTCGGAAAATGTACCATGAGTTATCTAATATGTATTACATCCGATGAAAGAGCTCGGTAAGGCGGGGTACAAGCAACAAACCTTTTGAAGCTTGACGCACAAATAAGGAAGTTATTGCAAAATGTCTTACCAGAATCGAGATTATTTTGTCCGTACTTGTTATCCATCCCATGATGCACAATTTCCACCGTGGTGATTTCCTCTGTATATAAATTTCTAATATTTTTAGCATTTTGATAATTGCTCAACTCGGTTCTGTACTACTATATTTGAGCAATTTCGAAAATGCTCCTTTCAAGTTTGCCTCGGGCATATAACGTCGCTTTTCCACAAACCTTCGTAACTGCAGTTTGTTTTAAGCGACAGTTACGAGTTTTTAGCTCACCTGAGCACGAAGTGCTCAAGGTGAGCTATTGTGGTCGCTTTTTGTCCGTCAACTGTCCGTCTGTCCGTCTGTCAGTCTGTCCACAATTTGTTGTTAGCACTCTAGTATCTACAAATATTGACCAATCTTGACCAAACTTGGTCCAAACATGTATGACCATAAGTTCTCGAACGAGTTCGATTTTGGGTCAGATCGGACCAGGAAGTCCGGAGTTGTTTGCCCCTGAAAATCAAAAATAGCTAGTTTAGACCTTGTTACCACTCTAGCATCTACAAGTATTGACCAATCTTGACAAAACTTGGTCCAAACATGTATGACCATAAGTTCTTGAACAAGTTTTATTTTGGATCAGATCGGATCAGGAAGTCAGGAGTTATGTGCCCTTGAATATCAAAAATAGCTAGTTTCGACTTTGTTACCACCCTAGCATCTACAAATATTGACTAATGAAGACAAAACTTAGCCACATTGTTAGTAACCTTAAGACCTTGGATGAGTACGATTTTAAGTGTCATCGGAGCAGGAAGTCCGGAGTAATGTGCCCTTGAACATCAAAAATGGCTAATTTTGACTTTGTTACCACTCTAGTATCTACAAATATTTACCAATCTTAACCAAACTTTATCAAAATCTGTA
The DNA here is from genome assembly GCA_963680895.1 of Fragum sueziense. Classification (NCBI taxonomy): domain Eukaryota; kingdom Metazoa; phylum Mollusca; class Bivalvia; order Cardiida; family Cardiidae; genus Fragum; species Fragum sueziense. The sequence continues at coordinate 15,444,558 of OY804609.1, read as the reverse complement.
TGACCATAAGTTCTCAGATGAGTTTGATTTTGAGTCAGATCGGACAAGGAAGTCCGGAGTTATGTGCCCTTGAATGTCAAAAATGGCTAGTTTTGACTTTGTTACCACTCTAGCATTTACAAATATTGACCAATCAAGACAAAACCTTGCCACAATGTTGGTAACTATAAGACCTTGGATGACTTCGATTTTCAGTGTGGTAGGAGCAGGAAGTCTGGAGTTATGTGCCCTTGAATTTGACAAAATTGATGTTTTCGACTTTGTTTACACTGTAGCATTTACATTTCGTCGGTGTAAATGCAAAACCTCGTATGTCGATTGGTGCAATTTATAAAGTACAAACTTTTGTGCCCAGTGTAGACGATTCTCGCAGGTTTTGAGATATTTTTACCGATCAGTATTAAAGGCATATTATTTGTGAACAATATGTCCAAATTTCAATGAAGACATTTCAGTTTGGGAAAGGTTATTACACTTTCTTCCCTTCCCTTTGAAATTTTCCAAAACCGAGTTGTGTGCCCTTGACGGTTACAAAATTGTCGTTTTCGACTTTGTTTTCTCTCAAACAGCAATAAATATTAACTAATAAAAAAAAAACCTTGGTCATAATATTGATGAGAATTTCTTTATCAGAACAGAGTTATGTGCCCTTGACTGTGACAAAATGTTGTTTTCTTCCACTTTGTTTTTACTGTAACAGCTACAAATATTGATCATTCAAGATTATGAAAGCAGTTTTCAGCTGGATCATAATCTTGCATCTTAAATTATGTGCTCTTGAACTTGACAACATTGGGACTTTCATTCTATCTAGGTGCAGGTGAGCGATTAAGGACCATCATGGTCCTCTTGTTTTGTTGAAAGCAGCGATAACTTAGGTCTTCATCCTCATTTGACTCATTTTATGTTTCTTTTTCCACTGTGTTCAGTCTTATGTTGGTTATTTAACAACGATGGCTAAATGTCTGGGTATAGGTGTGTTTAAATGCGGAATGGCGGTAGCTGCAGTAACAGTGAATGAAAATTAAAAACATTCCTTGGGTATTTTGGGATATAAAACATTGTGGGAAATGAACAAATTGATTGTCACAAGTAACATCTTCATTTTCCACATTTTATTAAAATTCATTTTCTTTCGGTGAATCAAACGGTGACACATTCTCGTATAAGGCACCACAGTGGGGTATATGGTTAAATACTGCTTAAGACAATTCAGTTAAGATTGTTCTTTTTCCATTGTTTCTGGTTCTTTTTTCCACTGTGTTTCAGTCCTATGACGGTTATTTAACATCGATGACTAAAGGTCAGGGTACCGGTGTGTTTAAATGTGGAATGGCGGTAGCTCCGTAACAGTGAATGAACTATTTAAGTATTTAGGTCTTTTTTTTTGTTAGAAAATATAGTGGGAAATGAAGAAATTACTTGTCGCAAGCAATTTCTTCATTTTCCACAATGTTTTTAGAATCATTTATCTTTTAGGGTCGCTGGCAATTTCTTAATTTTACGCAATGATTTCCAAATCCTTCGTCTTTAAGGGAGTCAAAAAGCGTCACAGTTTGGAATTGAATTAAAATACCGCTAAAATAGTTCGGATATGATTGTTCTATTCACTCATTGTTTCAGTCCTATGGCGGTTATTTAACATCGATGGCAATAGGTCAGGGTACCGGTGAGTTTAAATGTGGAATGGCGGTAGCGACCATAACAGTGAATGAAAAATCTAAGTATTTGGGTCTTCTTTGATAGATAACATTGTGAAAAATGAATACATTGCTTGTCAGAAGCAACTTCTTCATTTTTCACAATGTTTTCCAAATCCTTTATGTTTTATTTAGTTAGATGGCATCACATTGTGATATTAAGTATATTGCTAAGTTAGTTAGAAGACAACTCCACTATCATTGTTCTTTTTCCACTCTTTTGAAACAATCTAAAAATGCTGTTTGGGACAGGGCTAAATACCGGTAAAGCATTTCTGTTACGATTGTTCTTTTCCGTCATTGTTTCAGTCCTATGGCGGTTATTTAACATCGATGGCTATTGGTCAGGGTACCGGTGTGTTTAAATGTGGAATGGCGGTAGCACCCGTAACAGACTATAGATATTATGGTAAATATTATAAAAATATCGTCTCATAAAAAAGAACTCGTAACTACATGTGGTTATGTGATTTTTAAAGGAAAGCAACAATATACTGACTGAAATTAAAAACGCACATGAGTTTAATTGTGGAATGGCGGTAGATCCCGTAACAGACTATACGGGGGCTGTCAATAAAGTATCCGGAATGGGTTCATAACTTTTTAATTTATGTACCAATTATAGTGAAATTTTCAACACTTGTACGTTGAAGAATTATGCTTTTGATCCTGCAATAAAGGCTAGATTGATTTCATTAAGGTGTGTTCGATAATTGCTATGACAACGTAGGGTCACGTTGAGCGGGGCAACTTAGTTCTTGAACGGGTACGACGTCAGGCAAGTCCGTCTTACACGTCTAATATTTACATCTGTTTTATATATTTGCCACTGCATGATACCAACTTCTCCCATCTATGATACCATTTGCAAACGAAGCACCTGAACTGTACTTGGGTAATTTCATGGATAATTTCTCGGAATAATTGAAAGGTTTTGAACGTTTTCACCGACGTCGTGTTGAGACGTCCAGATCTTTTGAGGTCAGCATTTTCATGAATAGAGTCGTTTTAAAATGTGTTATACCAATCATAAGTTTTTGATTTTATCATAGAACCATTGGCATAATTGTTCATTGTCATAATTATTATCTGTGAGTTTGATATACCCATCAGCATGCAAAATGTTTTTGAATACCACTGCTCAAGCACCATATTGGCTACTAGTATATCAGCAAGGCAATGCATTCACCTACAGGTGTTTACGGAATTGCCGCTATGTGTCAGTCGATTATGCTGCATTTGCCAAGAAAGCTCAAAGATAACAAGCATTTATGACAGCCTTTGATGTGAGAAATACAAAATATGATCACTTTAAATGCGATTGATAAGTCACATTTTTACAAATTATCAAAAGTTGCCCCGCTCAACGTGACCCTGTGTTTCTATGGCGACTGTAGAATGCGCCTTAATGTAAACAGGCTATTTTTTGTTGCAGACTCAAAAGCACATTTCTTCAAAGTATTTGTGTTGAAAATTTCATCTCAATTGGTGTAAAACTTACAAAGTTATGATGCTATTCCAGATACTTTATTAACAGCCCTCGTAGATATTAGAGTAAATATATGACACGTCACACTAAAAGGGACCATATAAGAAGTGTTTAAACATTAAATCATTCATTATACCAGTCTCCAGACAAGGATTCATTATTCTGAATATTAATCTAATGGAATTTATCATCTTTCGGACTAAAAAGTATCGGTTATTTTTACGTGTGCAGCTGTCAAATATAGGCCCATCTGTGTTAACTTTGTTTCTGCTAGAAACACGAGTATTGCTTTCAAGTATTACATGATAATGCTTCTTTGTCAATAATATCAACCTCTAGCCAAAGATTAAGTACTTTGACATTCAATTTACTGATTTAATCGTTTTCGGACTTTAAAGTTTTCCACCATCCCGCACTTGATAGTAGCGCTTAGGTGTCCTCGGATAGCTCTTGTGTTTAAAATCAGATTTAGATTACCTTTAAACCGTGTTGTTTGGAAAAGTATAAACATCTTTTGTTTGTCTATAGTTAAAACCTTTAACCAACTTTAGCGGATACTAAATTGAAATAGATTCGTTTCCTTTTTTTAGATTCCATCTATACAGAGCGATATATGGGCCAACCTACCCCAGAAGACAACAAATTAGCATATGAAGTAAGTGCATGTATGCAAGAAATTGGAGCTAGGAAAAGCGACATTCAGCAAAGAGAAATTCGGTGTTAAAACCGTAGTCCGTTGTTATCGCTTATATATCTTTTTCTAACAATGCAACCTTTTCTAAGCGAAGGATAATTAAATTTTTTTGACGACATTTGCTCAAGATATCATAAGAAAGAAAATATGATAACCAGCATTTCCTTTTTTATCAAAATATTTTATTCGACATTATACACATATTTTTGTTTTTATTTACATTAAATTTCATTAGCCGTGGCAGGTTTCTATTTGGACCATTCTAAAACTTCGGTTTTAGGATATTGTTAAATCTGACCGTTCCCCTATTTCAGTTTGGTAACGTATCACTGTACGCAGAGCAGTTCAAGAAAGCTCGATACATGGTGGTACACGGGACTGGAGACGGTAAGCACATTTCGTCGATGTTATTGCAAAACGGCGTAACTACAGCTTTGTACAAGCTGTAGTTACGAGTCTTTGCAATAACATCGACGATTTACTCAAAAACTGCTCGAGACAAAATACAGTCTGTACTTCGAAAAATGGTCATTGAAACATTTAAAACATTCTTGATTCATAATTATTCTTTGCTCATATGCAGACTGGTCAGGAGCCGTGCTGCTATCTTAGAATGTAAGGCTCTACATAGCGCATTCCTGTCTAATTCTGACAGATCACTTGATCAAGTTCAGCATAAAATCAAAACGCATATCATAATTATGCGCTGACATGAGTTCGAATTCATGCGTTCTACACTCAAGGGTCAAAAGTGATTCCACAAAACATGGCCGACGTCATAAATTTTAACAATTTAACAGAACTCAACTGTTGGGTAAAATTTCAAACTTGAACAACTTGTACTTACCAAATTTGCATCAAAATTTTGTTATACATCCATTTGCTCTCAATACATGTCGAATTCGGCGTGGAATGGAATGGTACAATGTCTTTATATAGGCTGGAGTGAGGGATGTACATATGTCAAGAATGTTATCAATTAGGTCCTGCTTTGTATTTATTGTGTGTGTACGCCTGTTCAACTGCACTTTAAGGGCTCTCCAAACATTTTCAATAATATTCAAATCTGGGCTCTGTGCAGGCCATAAAATAGTGGGAATATGGTTTTCTGTTTTCCATTGAGTAGTGAATCGGGATGTATGGGGGGTTGCATTGTCATCTTGAAAAATCCAAGGACTGTTTGGAAAAACTTTTGTCACAACTGGCCATAAATTGGTCTCTAGAATATCGACATATTTTTCTGAGTATATGTTACCATTCACAGGCACTAGAGTTCCAACACCATCGTAAGTGATGCAGCCCCAAAACATAACACTCACTTTCAAGTTTGGGTGGGGATCAGCATGCTCTCCAAGACACCTTGGGGCCCATTTTTCCTCATCTCTACGCCAAATATACACTTTCCTGTCTTTACCTAACACAACCTGAGTTTCATCTGAGAAAATAACCCTCCTCCAATAGTTTTCAACTGTTAAATTCAACCTTGTTCTGCACCAAGCCCTCCTCGTTACTCTGTTTTTGTGACTTATTACTATTTTCTTTTTTACTACTCTCCTCTTGAAACCATAAAACTTTAATCGCCTCTTCACTGTCTCTCGAGATATTTTAGTTGGTGTTTGTGGGTTGAAAGTAGTTGTAATGTCAGTTAAAGTCTTTCTCCGATTGCCTTTCACAACGCGCAAAAGTCGCCGGTCTCCACGATCGTCGGTCTTCTTCGGTCTTCCACTTCGATGTTTATTTTCAATAGAACCGCTTTGTCTATACCTTTTTAGAAACTTTCCCACTGTAAATCTATTTAATCCTAATATCTGTGCGATTTTTGAACAGTTAATGTTGTCATTTGCCAGTTTTACGATCATTTCTTTGTGATCAGTGCTCATTTCTTTCCGTTTCCGATCCATTTTGACAGCAGACGAAAACATAAACAAAAGGGAGATAAATCCCCTAAATTTAAGAATCAAAGCACGCGAGTATCACGCGAGAATCACTTACATGTGTAAAATACACCATGGTTTACAATACACCCCCATTCCGGACAATTTAACTCGCCGGTTTTGTAAACGCAAATTTTACGGCAGCCATTTGTGGAATCACTTTTGACCCTTGAGTGTACCTTTAAGCCAGATATCGTAAGATTACACCCATTCCATATCACTGACATGTTGATAATAGTCCGAATGACTATCCGTAATGCTAAAATCAAATAACTGTTTTGGCACGCTAAATATCGTACGATAACGCATTTCATAGGCGCTGACATGTAAAAAGTATTTTTCGCTAATGTTATTCCATATGGTCAAAATCAGATAGGTCGGTAACTGATATATTACATAGCGGACAAAAAACGATATCTTATTGATATCTGTTTTTTCAACAAAAACCTCGTAACTGCAGCTTGGTATCAGTTGCAGTTACGATGTTTTTGTGGAAAAGCGACGATTTCTTTTTTTCCAGACAATGTACATTTCCAAAACACAGCTCAGCTAGTCAAGGCGCTTACAGAAGCCGATGTATACTTCAGGTCACAGGTAAGCTACAAGCAAGCACTAAATCCTTTCTCAAACTAGACATTGTCTTGACGCCCCTATTATACAGGGTTTTAGGAAACATCGGGACGAAAGAAGAAAATGCTGATAGCATTATCTCCATTTTCTCCAAATAAACCATGTAAAAAAAGTTTAGCAACACTGACTTTGTCAATTGAAAACACGTTTTTCCTGTGAAATTTATTTCACAACCGTTATATACATTTTAGCATTATGCATTTACGCGCAACATTCAAAGGTCGCTTTGTGGTAACGTTAGATAGAAATTATTGTGTTAGAAACGTTATCTTGACGTAGGCGAGGGGTCAAAATAAAAAGTTACAATAGAATTCTGTATCGATTGTGAGGCCATTTTCGAGCAAGAACAGCAGTGAAACGATTAAATTGTTTGGACACAGTATCAACATTCACTATTTTATCAAGAGATTGGACGCCATTCCCGTCAATACGATCACGCACACGTCTTCCGTAAATGCACCGTATGTGCTCTATGGGTGAAAAATCAGAAAGAAAGTGATGATAATGGGAGTACATCAATGTTTTATACGCTTAATTTGGCTTAAAGCATTTAGGACTCTATGCCAGTCAAGTCTGGTGCGTTCATGGTGTAGCGTCAGGGAAATTACAGCGTATGGTCCACGTCTAGTAACCGTTTATCTGTGGAGACGATCACGGATGGTAAGTGTGGATACTCTATGTTGAAATTCCTTCTAACGTAGGTCCATGGCGTAGTCCCACAACGTTGCAGAAAACTCTTTTTAGTGGCCTTTTTAATGCTTGGCAAAGACAATAATGTTCACACCTAGATGTTTTCTAGAATTATGCTCCATACACATGAATACCATGGCAGACATGAAAACCGGAAATGCGCACCTGCAGTGCGAGACGCACGCGATGGCGGTATAAAATTCATCTGTTTGTGTTCTCTACCTATAATCTATCGTGTTAACGAGAATCGATACAAATATTTTGGTTTATTTTAGGGTTGAACAGGTATCAGTGTGCATAAGTTGTTAGGTAAATAGTCAAATATACATCCTGCCTCCCCTCTTTTCGGTTATCGATCAAGTCCCTCATAAGTAAAATATTTTGAATCGTTTATGAACGTTTGAATTTATATTAAAACAAACATAATATACTGAAACAAAAAAGAAACGCAACTTCATTTTCAATTTCTCTTACGCAAAGACATCAAATCAGATTTAAACAAAACTTAATACATTTAAAGCAATAACATTTCACCTTGTAAAGTTCACAAAATCTTGTTGGTAGTCAATTTTATTAGTAAGAAAACACCCAGTTTAAACCGAGCGTCAACACAATACGACAAAAAAATTGGACGGAGGTCGAAAAAAACAATCTGTTTCGTTCAATTTGGTCCGATATTCGAATGTTGTGAAGTCCATACGAGTTATTAGCGGTCTCCGTTGCAGTCTTAAACCTAGCCCGTAGGTGGGGTTAACGTGATTATTCGGTCCTGCCTTGACGTAATATCTCTTGCACGTCCGCCTCGGGCTCAGTTGGTTGTGATCCAATTGAGAGCCAACAACGTATACAGTCAAAAATGTGTCGATTGTTTGCCCCATCAATGTCTTACGACAACATTTTGAACCTTTTCCACCAACAACATCTGTACTGCAGTTAGGCGCTGGTTTTGGCCTAGCCTTGCTATGCGTAGCGTAGTGAAAAGTGTGTGAACGCTTTGGCCTTTTCTTTGTCTATGTTCTAGCTTGTGTTTGATGAAAATTTGTTTTGATAGTAGTCATCTAGAAAACACGGCAGGGGATAAACAGTTTTTAACAATTTACCATGTGTCACGTGATGAATGTACGACATCTGAATAAAATGGCACTGTATTTATGCGTATGGATGCATGTATATTAAAAATATACTCTACGGCCATTAAAAACATATTTTGTCGAAAATATTTCGAAAAATTGGGGTTGCGTATCTTTTTTGTCCTAGTATATATTTTGGTTACTACAGATATTTACAGTTTGTTGCTAAACTTTTTTTACTATGTATACATTCTTTGTTATAATGAGCCCACACTCATTATTTGTTAACATAAACTTTTTTCATTGCGATAGGTTTCAAATTGGACCGTCACAGAATTTTAGCTTTTAGGAAAGAGTAAAAAGTTGATAGGTCTATTATTTAGAAAATACTTAGATTTGTTTTTGTTTTCTACTTGGATATTTCAGTGTAAATAGACCTTTAAGATTTACAGTATGTAGTTACTATAATCAAGTTCCGTTGCTTTAAATGCCACTTTAGTCTCATCTTTGGATCCAAGCAAATATTTTACTTGTTTTCAGTTTTACACAGACCGACAACATTCAATAAAGGTCGGTAACTCTCGCAGACATCTCTGGAACTCGCTAGAAGATTTTCTTTTACAATGTTACGGTATGTATTTTGCTTTTAAGGTAGTATTCCCTAATGAGATTCGCGCGACGTCGGAATTATTCGGGCTAGATCGAAAACATTCGGCGGTAGAACTCTTCTACGACAGCGCCCGAATAGGTTCGGATACATAACGACGCCGCCCGAAAAATTCGATGTTTTACATTACGGGTATTCTACCTTAAAGTGACATTTCAGATTTTTTTGTCTTAATTTTTACTTTTATTTTTATCTTAAAGATCATATTTTCTTATGAAAATTCTGAAAATTTCAAGCCAAAATATTGCGCCGTTTACGAGAACTATATATTTTTTGTGTTAAAATTTTACAAATTGTTGTCCACAACAGTTTAAATGTGTATGGAATTTTTCGTTTCTGTCTCAACTTTAAGGCATGTTTTCGCTCATCAGCAACGAGTTAAAAAACTAATAACATTATACTCATTGGCATCAAGACATACTTCAAAAAATTGAAATGGGGATGAAATGTCCCTTTAAGAAAAAAGCTCGTAATTACTGCTTATTGAAGAAATGATTCCAATGACTATTCGGTGCGGATTTAGTGCAGTAGTAACATTCTGGACTTGTAACAAAGAGGTCATTGTTCGACCCCCATCCAGTCTATTGGACGATACTTTAAACTAGGGTCACGTCTTCATGTGACATTTACTCATCTTAATCCAAAGTAAGGTTTTTTTTTACTCGACATTTTCGTCTGCAGCATCTTTCAATTTGGACCATCCTAAAATTTCGCATTTGATATTGGGCCGTTTGCACGATTCTGACACCTTTCAATTCTGATTTTAGGAAACCCAACCAGTATTGACACAATGAACAGGGAATCAATGAAAAGGAACGCCCATCCTGTCAATGACAAAGAAACAACAACAACACCTTCTGCCGACCATGATGACAGCTAAAATCGTGACAATTTTAGTGTTCGTCCTAGTTTTCGCACCAATGAAATTGCAGTATATTTGAAAAATTCGGCGCTATATTTCACTTAGTGTTCGTCCTAGTTTATAGACCAATGAAATTGTAGTATATTTGAAAAATTCGGCGCTATATTTCACATAAACGCACTGTCGGTCAGTTTTTGTCACGGATATACATAGCCACGCCCCCGTTTCCTGTGCAGTTATGAAAAATGATGTAATATTTGGGAAAATGATGTAATTTTTAGGAAAATGATGTAATTCCAGTAAGATCCGCTCGATAGTAGTTCCGGTCGGAGGCGTGGTTTGAAGAATGACAGTAGAAGCGTATGTTTTCATCGGTTGACGAACACTAAGTCAGATAAAGACTGCGCCTTTTGAACGTTTATATCGCATAGAATCTACTATACAGCCTCTATCTAAATACATAAAGAAACAACAACAACAATATCTGCCGAACATGAAGAATACAACCGACATTTACTTTTTTTTCAAAGTTTCTTAACCCATTCCCAAACGGCAAATTTTAGACTTGTCTAAATTCAAAAGTGTAGCAGACGGCAATTTCAAGTGGACGGAATGTAAGATTTCTTGGTATGTTTGAGTAAAACACATCGTGGGAAATAAAGAAATTGATTGTCACAAGCAATTTCTTCATTTTCCACAATGTTTTCCAAAGCCTTTATCTTTTGAGGAGTCAAAAAGAGTCAATATGTGGTATTGGGTTAATGTGTTTTGAATATAGGGGCCATAAAACTAACTCTTGTGCCATAATCAATAAATAGAATCAGACTTTTAAGAATACTTATCATTGTAATAGAACTTTTCCTATCTTGAAAACATACTCTTAAAGATTTAGATCGTCGCTTTTCAACGAAAACCATAAATAATATATCATTGATACTGATTGGTAAAAATATCTCAAAACCTGCGATAATTATCTAAACTGGACACACAAGTTTGTTCTTTGAAAATCGCAAGAATCGACATACGAGGTTTTGCATTTACACCGACGTATTGCTCTTAAACTTTGTACATGCCTCAGTGACCAAAATATCAGCTTCTAGGCAAAGATTCGTTACACTGGCATGGAATTTAATGGATTTTCATTTTTGGGCTTAGAAATTGTTGGTTAAACTTTTGCGCGCAACTTGCATATAGGGCCTATCTAAGATAACTTTTTCTGTAACAGCTATTGCTTTCAAAATTTGCATATGGTTCTGCGACCATAATATCAGCATCTAGGCAAGAATTTGTTAATCTGAAATTTGATTTTATTTTTATCATATTCGAAATTTTTCGAAATTTTCACTATCCAGCACTTGATAGCTGTCTTTATACAGCTCTTGTTGCACATTTCAACCAATAACAAGAGTGGTCGGAGTGTTCTCTATATCACCGCCTTTTTAACGAAAACCTCGTAACTGCAGCTTGTTTTAAGCTGCAGTTACGAGGTTTTCGTTGAAAAGAAGCGACATAGAACCAGCTGAATTTGATTATCATAAACGAGTCTGTCAGTGGAAAAAGTACACGTTGGTCAAAGTTTTTAATTATTTCATATTTCATTTAAAGTAGGGCAATATCATTACGTCTTTTTTCAACAAAAACCTCGTAACTGTTGCTTGTTTTATGTTGCAGTTACGAGTTTTTTTTCTTTTTTGGAAAGCAGCGAAAGCAGAATTGCTTGAAATGATGTTATCTGAAACTCTGAAGAAATATTGCTTCAAAACACTTGGACAATAAAATAAATGTCATTGGTTTTCCACAATGATGCCATTCCAACTTGGAACGTTTCTCACGGTTATGTTGATGTCTGAGCCTTTTCTGTATGGAAATGGGTAACAAAACACTTGAGAAATAGGTCTCATTGAAAAAAAATCACGCAGAATATTTTTCTGGTATATGAAAATACGAATTTATTGCAAAAAATATATTATTAACAAATCTTTCAAAATGATCATGTAAGCATAAATACAATCTTAAATGTATCTTAAATGGAGTTATATATGAACTATGTAATATGAAGAATGAACAAAAACTTAATTAACAAACAAAACAAACTTTATCGCTGCTTTTCAACGAAAAGCACGCAACTGCAGCTTAATACAAGCTACAGTTACGAGATTCTAGTTGAAAAGCGACGATATGTTCCTTAAATTCAGACCAGTATAGCACAGTCAAGGTATTATGGCACATATTTACATATTTCACATTTGTAAACAATGTGAATTTTAAGTGTCCAAAATCCCAATACAATCTTGCATGCCTTAGTTTGAATCTTGCAAGTGTGAGACACATGAAAGATTCAAATCATCGAATGCAAAATCACATTTGGAGTTCGGTAGTATGTTCTTTACGCTAAAGATAGAATAGGTTTACTGTAGAGTTTTTACAAACCGTCGGTGTTGTTATAACATTTCGTAACTACGGCTTGAATCAAGCCGTAGTTTGGAGATTTTATAACAATGTCTACGAAAAACTATTTGTTTGTCCTAAATTACGACACAGTTACCTTGATAAGATTGTTCTCTGTTATCAGTCTTTTCTTCTTTTCCATCAATGCTTTCCTAAGCATAATTGATAATCGACTTTATAACAATGTTTTTTTTTGGAACACGATGCGGAGCATAATTATTTTATATCAATGTGCACATTTAAATTAAGAACCAGTTCATTGTTAACCCTTTCCAAAACGAGTGTCAATTTCGGCATTCATAATAAAAGACCATGTAGAACATATCTTAGAAATAATAGTATGTACCTACAAATGCATTTATGTGTCGTCTGCAACAACTCTTTAAATCTGCCATACATTGCGACGTTTAGGAAAGGGTTAGTATGGTCAAAGAACAAATTTGTATAAATGACATGAAATAATTTGTTACACGTATAAAAAGATTTAGCTTTGTAAATACTTTGCAAGATGTTTGAAATTAAATAAAACTTTGTACATTGAATATTATGTAAATATCATCATCTATATAATTTCATGTAACGTGAACAACAGCATTTTCTTCTTTTGCCTCAATGTTTGTCAAAACCTTCACTGGTGGAGACTTCAAAACCAGATTTTGTTTGGGAAAGGGTTAATCCAAGCAATAATAGTTAGTCCACTGATTAGCCCCGCATTTTGTTGTCTAGGAAGTGAACACCACCCCAATCACTGGTGGTGAACTAAAACAATTTTCGCTACAACAAGGTATGGATATTTTGCGTTTAAATGTGAGCTTATATATTTTTTTCTACTGACAATGAACTTGTTCTAAAAACAGACCGGGTTTACCGTTTTGTATTGACAAATTGTCGGTGTTGTTATAAAATCTCGTAACTACGGCTTTATTGAAGCCGTAGTTACGATATTTTATAACAACACCGACGGAATGCATTGATCGCGAAAAAACGTCCATCGCTTTGGCCGAGTTCCCCACCAGTGCCAATGCATCTATTCCGGTCATGATATTATGGTACTTGTATTGTTTACAAAGTTTACCTATGTTGACAACTCAATATCGAAGTCAAAACAAGTGAAATTGTGCATGCGATGATTCGAATCTTGCAGGTGTCTCACATCTGCAAGATTCAAAACACATGCAAAAATCTATTTTGAACGCGTTTCCCTTGAAATAAAAACTTGTACCGTAATATCCAACAGAGCGATGTAAGCGGTTGATCAAATTTCAAAAGTACACAAACAAGGTTAGACTTAATTCGATTCGTAACCACCTAAACGTCTGATTATCTGATTCTAAATACATAACGTCGCTTTTCAACGAAAACCTCATAACTGCAGCTTGAAACAAGCTGCAGTTACGAGGTTTTCGTTGAAAAGCGACGATAACAACCTATCTAATTGGACGGAACGTATGTCTGTCAATCTGGTAACTTGTTGCGAAGTTTCAGAAGAATACCGACAGAATACATAATTGTTTGTAAATCGCATGAATGAGAACACGATTTGTCCGAATAACAGAGGACAGATTTACACCACTCCATGTCATTTTCAAATCAAATGAGCACCTGAGGCAAAGGGTCTAATTGGAAATGAAAAATGATTGGCATTTTTCAAAAACATTATCACCCCTCTTATCCCAAGCCCCGTCTCACCAAAATGATACTCAGAATGAGGTTCAATTTAGGTCTTGATATTTTAAGTCCTATGTTGTTAGTATCCGTTGGAAGCAATAAGTACTTACAACAAAGGGTTTGGTTATCTGTAGGTCTGTTACACCAAAGCTATACTGTAAATGAAGTCAAATCTAAATCTGGAATGTCAGTACATGCAGTGATGTTATTTCTGAAAAAGAAACAAGATGTGTTTGTGAAACATTCCTGCTATAGCTCACGATAAATGACCTGGCAAAACAGCCTATGCTAATCGATACAGATGCTCTGCCAGGTCATTTATCGTGAGCTGTAAGTAAATGACATGCGTTAACCAATTTTTCCATTATAAAGATTTTTGACGCCTCACAGGATGAAGACTTTGGAAAACATTCTGGTAAATGAAAAAAAAATGCTTGTGATAAGTATTTTGTTTCATTTCCCACAAAGTGTTCTACACAGAAAGATCAAAATTCCGTAAAATTCCATTCATTTGGAAATATCGTCTACAATATCTTTGAATTAAGACAAGTGTAATTTTCGACGTAGGCAATGGGTTTGAAAATGTTGTGGTAATATGGTAATATCGCAAAACAAAGAAGCAAACGTACGGCAGTGGTCAGTATAGCCCCAATATATCGATAGCCCAAGTGTTTCGGTTCCGCATGCACCTTTGAATCCGAAACAACCTTTTGTGCTGAGCACTAACAGAACACACTATTTTGCATGCACAAGCGAAATAATTAGCGTTACCTTTTAATTATAGACCATATAACTCCTGATTAATTCATTAAAATGTTACTTACGATATAAGGAAAGCACTGGGGTAGTTAACTTCGGTTATGTTTAGATTGTTACACAGCACCTTTGATAGTGTGTATTGTTGTATTGCTTCGATTTGTGCTGAAAAACAAAGAAATTGTTCATGACTACAAAAAAGTGGATATAGCTCACGATAAATGACCTGACAGAGCATCTCTAGCTAATTGCAGAGCATCTGTCATGTCATTTATCGAAACATGTAATGTTATTCCCTATGGCGGATCCAGGATTTTTTTTCCAAATGTTAACTATACATGTATTATAGAGCTAACATTAGCTACAGTTTCGCTACAGACTCTTACAATTTCAACAGAATATGTTTGAATGATATTTTTCTTCGACCAAAACTGTAAATAGGGTTAATCCTTTCCCATAAAAATTTCGTAATAAAATGATTTGGGAAAACATTGAGCCAAACGGAGAAAATGGTGATAACCAGCATTTTCTCCTTTTGTGTCAATATTTTCTCTGCTTTATTGTGCACAAGGTTTCATCAACACCCATTTAGTTGTTTAGAGTACTTTTAAAAAAGGACCAGTCTGTTTTACCGTCTGGTAATAGGTGAAACGCTGTCGCCAATACATTTGTCAGTAAGGAACAATTTTACCGAGTAAACCATGACGTAATTTCAGGCAAACAAATAGAATTTCTTGACGTGTGTCGTTACAAAAATACGAGTTTTTGTAACACCGTCGGCGGTTTATCAATACATAATGGTAAACTTAGTCTATTTTAAGCACATAATTCATTCCTATTAAATTGTAACCTTACTTGCATTAAACCCGGCCGCCTCTCCCTGGTACCAGAACCGATCCCCGAACTTGAGCCGCCGGAATTGTTGACCCAGTAAGCATCCCAGTGTCGGTCCGACCTCACCATCGAGCATCGGCTTCTCGGACAGGGCACCCGTGTAGAGGTCGATGTCTCGTACATCTCTGTAGTGAAAAATGCCGCTTTTAAACAAAAAAACATCGTAAATGCAGCTTAAAACAAGCTGCAGTTACGATATTTTTGGTAGTCAAGCGACTAAAACTGTCTCATTTTCCCTCAATTCTTTCATTAAACACACTAATCTCAAACCCAGATGAAAGGGTTTTATTTTTTTTTTCAAATTTCATCAACTTTTAAAAGATTGCCGTCTACAACCTCTCTTAAAACAGATAAGTCCGATATTTTGCTGTCCGATAATTCAATTGACCTCTTTCAATTATCGTTTTAGTCCGTACCTATGATCTGCTTCCGGTGGCAAACAATGGGTTCATGGTCTCTGCCACATTGTATGTTAATAGCAGCTAGATCCAAAAGTCTAACAAAGTAGTCATACTCACAAATAAAAGGATTTAAACCGCTGCTTGACTTTTATACTATGATGATTTAGTTGATTAGATGTTGTTGGTTCAGACAGACCACAGTATTGTCTATACGCTGTATATGAAGGGAGGCCGTGATCTCTACCACGTTGTATGTTTAACCCATTCCCAAACATTGAGGGCTTTTGACACCAATTAGAAACAAACTTGCTTGGTAAAACATTGTGGATAAGAAGAAAGTGCTTGTGACAAGCAATTTCTTAATTATCCACAATGTTTTCAAACCAAAATGGAAAATATTGTATGAGATAAAAACACCAGCTTGAGCTAACTGGAAACACCGCCACGACTATAAGACGCTGGCTTTGCGGCAAGTGGAGCTAAAACCTAATTCAAGTTGATAGAAAAAGCTAAGATAGTACTCATACTCACAAATAGACTGATTTTAAGCGCTGTCTGACTTTTATACTATGATGATTTAGCTGACTAAACGTTGTAGGTTCAGTAAGTCCACAGTATCCTCTATACGCTGTATAATATTATGATGGGAGGCCATGATCTCTACCACGTTGTATGTTAACCCATTTCTAAATATTGAGGATTTTTGGTGGCAATTATACAGATCGCTTCGGAAAACATTGTGGATAATGAACAAATTGCTTGTGACAAGCAATTTCTTCATTATCCACATTGTTGTCCTACCAAAATGGGAATATTTTCCAATTTCATGAACTCGAAATTGCCATAATCAAAGTACTCATACTCACAAATAAACGGATTTTAACCGCTGCCTGACTTTTATACTGTGATGGTTTAGTTGACTAAACGTCGTGGGTTCAGATAGACCACAATATTGTCTATACGCTGTATATGAAGGAAGATGGTGATCTTTGCCACGTTGTATGTTAATGGCCGCCAGATCAAAAAGCGAAAAAATGAAAATGAATAAATGATTACTCACAAATAAACTGATTTTAACCTCTGTCTGACTTTTATACTATGATGATTTAGTTGATTAAACGTCGTGGGTTCAGATAGACCACAATATTGTCTATACGCTGTATATGAAGGAAGACCGTGGTCTATGCCACGTTGTATGTTAATGGCCAACAGATCAAAAATCAAAATAATAAAAATAAATAAATGAATACTTACAAATAAACGGATTTTAACCTCTGTCTGACTTTTATACTGTGGTGATTTAGTTGACTAAACGTCGTGGGTTCAGACAGACCACAGTATTGTCTAAACGCCGTATATGAAGGGAGACCGTGGTCTCTATCATGTTGTATATTAAACCACTTTACAAACATTGACGCTTTTTGAAGTCAATTACATAACATTGCTTGCGAAAACATTGTAGATAATGAACAAATTGCTTGTGACAAGCAATTTCTTCATTATCCACGTTGTTGTCCTACCGTAATGGGAATATTTTCCAATTTCATGAACTCGAAATTGCCATAATCAAAGTACTCATACTCACAAATAAACTGATTTTAACCTCTGTCTGACTTTTATACTGTGATGATTTAGTTGACTAAACGTCGTAGGTTCAGACAGACCACAGTATCCTCTATACGCTGTATATGAAGGGATACCATGATCTCTGCCACGTTGTATGTTAATGACCGCTAGGTCAAAACCTTGAGGATTTTTGCAGTAATCAAAAGAAAAAACGCTTTGGGAATCATTGTGGAAAATGAAGAAATTGCTTGTGACAAGCAATTTCTTTATTTTCCACAATGTTTTCTATTCTGACAGACTAAAAAATATGTATTTTCATGTACTTTAAATTCCAAATATTGACATTTTTGACGCCCCTCACAAAAAGGCTAACAAAATATTCATACTTACAAATAAACTGATTTTAACCTCTGCCTGACTTTTATACTGTGATGATTTAGTTGACTAAACGTCGTAGGTTCAGAAAGTCCACAGTATCCTCTATACGCTGTATATGAAGGGAGGCCATGATCTCTGCCACGTTGTATGTCATCACATTCTTAAATATTGCCGCTTTTTTGTGCTAATTACAAGAAAAAATACATGTGAAAACATTGTGGAAAATGAAGAAATTGCTTGTGACAAGCAATTTCTTAATTATCCACAATGTTTTCAAACCAAAATGAAACATATATTTATAAGATAAAAATATCAGCTTGACATAGCCGGAAACACCGCCACGACTATAACACGCTGGCTTGACGGCAAGTGGAGCTAAAACCTAATACAAGATGGCAGAAAAAGCTAAGAAAGTAGTCATACTTACAAATAAACGGATTTTAACCTCTTCCTTACTTTTATACTGTGATGATTTAGTTGACTAAACGTCGTAGGTTCAGACAAACCACAGTATCCTCTATACGCTGTATATGAAGGGAAGCCGTGGTCTCTATCGCGTTGTATATTAGACCACTTTACAAACATTGACGCTTTTTGAAGTCAATTACATAACATTGCTTGGGAAACATTTTGGAAAATGAAGAAATTGCTTGTGACAAGCAATTTCTTTATTTTCCACAATGTTTTCCAACCAAAATGGGAATATCTTCCAATTTCACCAGGTGACCTTGAAATTGCCATAAAAATGTAAACACACTCACAAATAAACGGATTTTAACCGCTGTCTGATTTTTACACTGTGATGATTTAGTTGACTAAACGTCGTGGGTTCAGACAGACCACAATATTGTCTATAAGTTGTATATGAAGGAAGGCCATGGTCTCTATCACGTTGTATATTAAACCACTTTACAAACATTGACGCTTTTTGAAGTCAATTACTAAACTAAAATACCGATACTCACAGATAAACTGATTTTAACCGCTGCCTGACTTTTATACTATGATGATTTAGTTGATTAAACGTCGTATGTTCAGACAGACCACAGTATTGTCTATACGCTGTATATGAAGGGAGACCGTGGTCTCTACCTCGTTGTATGCTTAACCCATTCCCAAACCTTGGGGAATTTTGCAGTAATTTCAAGAAAAAAATGTATGGAAATCATTGTGGAAAATGAAGAAATTGCTTGTGACAAGCAATTTCTTCATTATCCACAATGTTTTCTATTCTGACAGACTAAAGAATATGTATTTTCATGTACTTTAAATTCCAAATATTGCCATTTTTGACGCCCCTCACAAAAAGGCTAACAAAATATTAATACTCACAGATAAACCGATTTTAACCTCTGTCTGACTTTTATACTGTGATGATTTAGTTGACTAAACGTCGTGGGTTCAGACAGACCACAATATTGCCTATACGCCGTATATGAAGGGAGGCCATGGTCTCTACCACGTTGTATATTGATGGCCGCCAGGTCAAAACTTTGCATCCTACTGTTGAGGAATAGGAAGCTTCGTGCTGATAGTTCTATACTCCTGAAAAAGGAAGAATTTGGTGTTTATCATACAAAGTTGTGTAACTACAGATTTGAACACATTGAAATTATATAGCTTGAAGAAAATGTCATAATATAATTATATAAAAGCTATATTTTCTTTCTAAAATATGATTGAAGTATCAAAATTTTAAACCTTTATCTTGGTGAGTATATACATTTTCCCAAAAGGAATGAACGATTAGTATTTTTTTGTTTCAAATTCAAAGCTGTTGCAGATGACAGTTGGATATGAATAAGGATAGAATATATAATGGACTATAGCTAAGAAAAATGTGTCAATGGTAGAAAATGCTGATAATCAAAGAACTGAAACAACACATCCACGGAAAACGGAATAAAAAATACTTAATCCTTTCCCAAACGACAACTGGTCCAATTTGAAAGCTGCTGCAGACGACAAAATAGATGCAACTCAAGTTGAAATTTGTGAATATTATAGCACAGAAAATATTGAGGCAAAAGGAGAAACTGCTGGTTATCAGCAGTTTCTTCTTTTGTTTCAATGTTTTCCCAAGCCTTTTACATTAGGGACGTCAAAACCAGGTCTTGTTTGGGAAATGGTTAATCGCTGACATGGAAGCTCACCTATACGGGAGCTTGTCATCAACACAGCTTAACTCCAAGGTCAAAGTTAATGGGTCAAACAGCATGGTCCCGAGTAAAAGGTCTTAGCCGGAGGTATATATGTATGAAATATAAACGCTCTTTCTCTATAATATATAATAGTGCATGAGATATAGGCCAGGTTAAAGTTTTTCAAAAGTAATTATGATGTTTTTTTTTAAGAAAAGACATGAGATGTAATCCAAAAATACATACCCGTCCGTTTCTGGAGAGGATTCGTTCAAAATATCCCTGAAGAAATTGTCTAATGTGATGAGATGATCCGTGTCGTTCGTGTTTGTATCTGTTTCGTTAGCGTAGAGATCGGAGTTGAGAGCGAACATGAATCTTGGTATCCATGTGTGGCCTAGCCTAAAAATTAATAGAAAGAAATAACAAGAGCTTCGCAGAGCGGCGCATATACGCCCGAGAGGGGCTTGTCAGTAAAAATTGGCCATTTTTTCAATTCAAGGGCAGATAATTCAAACATGAAAAGTTATCAAAATTTTGTTTGCACAACAAGACACCATTGAGATTCATTGTGGCTAGTTTGATTAAATTCTGGTCGAAACTGTAGAAGTAACACACAGGAGAAAATGGGCATTTTTGAGAAAATGTAATTTTTCCTTAAATTCAAGGGCAGATAATTCAAGAACGAAAAGAGTTAATTAAATTCCGTAAGCGGGATGCACAACTAGACACCATGGAGATTCATTGTGGCAAGTTTGATCAAATTCCGATCAAAACTGTAGGAGGAGTTGCGCACACAAGAAATTGCCAACGGACGGACGGACGGACGGACGGACAGACGGACAGATGAGCGGGGCCATAACATAATACGACCCTTCGGGCGTATAAAAAGGGTCATTAGACATGTGGAATTACTGCTATTACTTAGCAGACTGTATTGTCCCAGAATCTATTGAAATTATACGGACTTTTCAAACAGCCTTCGTATAGCTTGACAAAGCACTTTATCGCACCGGAGGATCACATAATACGACAACAACAACGGGGATTTGTCAGATCTGGTTGAACACAAATCCATCAAATCCCACAAATTCCCGACATTTTTACATTTTTATTTGATGTGTCAGGTGTTTCCCCGTCGTGTAATACGATTTTGTTAAATAAACCGTGACGTAAATTCGGACACAAAATAGTATTTTCATAGGTGTTGTTATAAAATCACATAACTGCGGCTTGATTCAAGCCGTAGTTACGAGATTATATTACAACCCAGACGGTTTATCAAAGCATAACAGCAAACCCAGTCTATTTTAGCACAAAAATCATTGTCATTGTTCTTACCTACCTATACGCTATACCGAACACGTTAGCCACTGACGGATTCACTGTTTCATTGTATGTGTAATTATAGCCACTCGTCAAATTCAGTCTCGAGATAGTACTGGGTGAGAATATTGCTGGTAAAAATTCGTCGTAGACAATTTTCTGCATGACTGCCACCACGATCCGGCGAGTTTCCTCGAATAGCGTGTCATTGTCGGAGTAGGATGGCCGGAGCACTTCAGCGATCCGGTTATGTTCCCGAACAAAAAGTGTGTGGTATGCCACTAGACTTGGGGCGACACTGAGTTGGGATGTACCTAAATAGAAGAAAGAAAGACTACAGAGTCTGCTACACTTAACACAAAATCTATCTTTATCAATACCTTTGCTTTGGTACTTATAACATATTTGGCCCGACAGACCAGTCCATAAACGTGCATGTCGCCCGAAAGGCCATATGTTATTTGTTAACTGTGAAACATCGTGGGAAGTAATTGTCTTACATTTGAAATTATTTTAATGGAAACTATATACATGCAAAGACATAATTCAAGAACGAAAAGATATTAATTATAAAGTTAGCATGCACATATAAAACCATGGGAATTAATTGTGACAAGTTACACCAGGTCCCAATAGAAATTTTAAGAGTAATTGCGCACATAAGAAGTTGTGGTGCGCACATAAGAAGTTGTGGTGCGCACATAAGAAGTTGTGGTGCGCACATAAGAAGTTGTGGTGCGCACATAAGAAGTTGTGGTGCGCACATAAGAAGTTGCGGATCATTTTTTCTGTATATTTCTAATGGCTTTAGTGAGCACAAGCAGTAATATTTTTTGGCTAACAAATTCATAGTCTGAGTCTTTAAAAAGCTAATCACCCTTTCTTATGACTCACCTTCGATATTGATATTTTTTTGCTAACAAATTCATAGTCTGAGTCTTTAAAAAGCTAATCACCCTTTCTTATGACCCACCTTCGATAGTACAAAACACATTATCCTTTATGTTCGTAGTACAAGCTTCCGAATAGTGGGGCTCTTGGTTCTCGGGGATTTTCAGTAAACCTGCAACGACAGCATACAGTAAACATACTTGAGCCGGGATCTGGAAAAATGTCCCTCATAGCATTTTTCAAAATTGAATATGAAGATCAGCCTGTTGTCAAATGCAGTCCAATATGCATCCATGCTGCTCTCTTTAAGTTACTAAAGGTCACAAAGAAGATATTAGAGAACAACGTGGATCTTGATCAGACTGTGCGTATGCACAGGCTGATCCGGATCTATGTTGGGATCAAATGCCTTAAGAGACGTTTTTCCAGATCCTGGCTCGATCATATTTTCTAAGGTTGAGTGGCTAGTTAACAATAAGAAAATAAAAAAAAAAGTTTTCCTCGCTGATCAGGCTGCACTGGTATGTAATGCTTTCGGACGCTCATTATAGGTTGTTTGTGACAAAAAGTGTTATGTTTAAGCCAATCAAGCTACAGCTCGGGGACATGTCATAATTTAACGAAAATCCAATTTTAACCTTGACCTTTTACCTTTATACCCCCCCCCCAAAAAAAATGAAATATTAAGGCATCGCCTTGGGTCAAACGGTTCTAAAGTAAGAGTGCTCATCCCCCTCAACAACAACTTCGATAGGGCAACAACTTGCGTGAGTTTCATGAACCTATATAGAGTAAACGGTTCTCGAGTAAGTACACGAAAACGGAAAGGGTAATGGATGGACGGACGGACAGGCAGACATAAATGCCAATGTTACGATTGGTTCTTGTATTTACGAGGGATGATCCAAAAGTTCGCAAAATGGATTTCTAAAACTTCAGGAGTGTTGACTATAAAAACAAAAGTTATAAAGTCATTAAATGTGACATCTGTACAATAAATGTGGAAATTTTAGATAGTGTACATATCACAGTCATTGCGCAGTGATAAATGTAAGACAACGACTATGCGAGGGGCGGGGGAGCAAGAACGTCAAAAGCGACGTCAACTTCTTGCGATAACGAAACCTTCTATTTAGAGTCCATATTTACTCGTATACACTTTTATGCCTGGTATCGATCTTCTATCAAAGCGGAGCCTATCACCGTTTACCCTAGATCTGACATCGTTTATCAGTTTGTGGCCGATTGCAGGATTATCCTGGCATTAGTTTTCCACTATTTAAGTCCAATTTTTGGTGTCACCTGAACAGAACTTCTCTACAGCACTAAGTTCTGGGGTTCTCCATCATTTCAAATGTCTGCGTTGGTGTAAGACCAAGATCGTGGCAAAATGTTATGACTGGCCGATATTCAAAATTTGGTGCCGAATTCATATCGCTATCCAATTGTTTTGATCTATGACATGAAAATGTTGTGTCTTCGTAACAACTCTAACAATAATGTATCAACTTCACATCACGACGCCAAACTAGCGTAGTAACAATTTGCGACAAAAAATTCCCACAGAAATTTAAGAAAACTCGATTAATTGAACCATCATGTGTCATTCTTTGACGCTCCCCGCCTAGGCGTACATGCGTTACTATGGTAACGTAGTTTATAGCTTCTAGAATTTTTTTTGATAAACTTTTTAATTTTCATGCAGTCTACAGTTAATCATCTTCGCAAGCCAAGGGTGACATCTACGACGTAACGTCGTTTCTGTATTCACCCTTGGCGGATTTAGTCCGATTTTCTTGGCCTCCTGGAAAGCGTTTTCATTGGTTCCAGCGAGGTCTCGCTGGAACCAATCAGATTGTCGACTGATACATTTGTTATGAGTAACAAAATCATGACGACGGGCGGGAAAAAGCATTGCATTTGCAACTCAAAAATGCGAAGATGTGCGATTTTTCCTAGTAAGAATTTGACTGCAATAGACACGAATTCCCTAACTTAAATCGACGAATTATTATACTTTCGACAATTCGACCAAAAAAGCATCTAACTTTTACATAATCCGCATAACGTATGACGCGAAAGACAACGCGCGTTAATGACGTCATCAATGGTGGACGTAAACAACCAGCAGAAAAACCACTAGGCGGCGCTTCACGATTTCAAGAAAATCGGACTAAATCCGCCAAGGGTGAATACAAACGTAGGTTGGTTCAACCTTGGCTAGCGAAGATTACAGTTAATGAACTACAATATTACCAAATTATAGTCTTACCAAGCTAGTAATATGAAAGTTATGAGTCCATTTTACGAACTTTTGGATCACCCCTCGTATTTACATTCATGTATTTACTTAACACTTTCCCAAACAAGACCTGGCTTTGACGTCCCTATTAGAAAAGACTTGGGAAAAAATTGAAACAAAAGAAGAAACTGCTGATAACCAGCAGTTTCTCCTTTTGTCTCAATATTTTCTATGCCATATTTTACACAAATTCTATCTTTAATACCTTCCATTTTATCACTTGTGGCAGTTTTTGAAATGGATCACCCTAAGTTTTTGCCGTTTGGGAAAGGGTTAAGCCTACCTCCCGTATCTCGAAGTGTGCGTGACTTCGAGTCTGATGATCCGTAAATGTTCGATCCGTCAATGAATGACGTCACGGCGTTAATCTGTTCACGTCGCAATATCCCAGTGTCTGTAATGGAAAATGGGGAAACGTTGAGATTACAGAACAATTTTCACAAAATTGTAACATTTGTAATACATAAATATTTTTCGCCACAAACTGCACCAAACGTGTTTAAGGTAGACCAACCCTATGGAGATTCACATGAATTCGGAATTTTTCGAACGACGTCGGAAACATTCTCCCAGATAATTCCGACATCGGGTGAATCTCATTGGCTGGACAACCTTAAATTTAAGAAGTTCACGCTTTACAATGTATATGAGTTTAATGATTTTAGTCTGACATTGACCAGAAGCGTGTCCTGAGTTTTTTTAAAACACAATTCGCATTGTTTAACCCATTACCACACAGTGACTCCTTTTGACTCCCCACAAGATAATGGCTTTGGAAAACATCGTGGAAAATGAAGAAATTGCTTGTGACAAGCAATTTCTTCATTTCCAACAATGTTTTCTACCCGAAATGATTAACAAATTTTGAATTGTATTCACTTGAATTTGTCGTCTGCAACATCTTTCAATTTGGACCAGTCTAAATTTTTGTTGTTTGGTAATGGGTTAAACCACGTGTGGTAATAACGTGACTTCGTTATGCTGTTTTAATTTTCCTTTACTTTTGTTAACAAATTTGCGTTTTTCTTAAATTTTCATTCAAATATTCCATTCTCAAAATTGAAATATCTACCGAAGTTTTAACCATACTCTCCGAAACAGAGAAAATTCGTGAAAGGTGATTATGGAAGCCCTGGAGGGCTTTTTGAAAATGGAAGCGCTGAAGGGTCATTTTGCATTTTGAGTTTTGACTCTCTACAAGGCGTGTATGCAAAGTCGAAAGTCAAAAGTAGAGAGTCAAAACTCAAAATGCAAAATGACCCTTCAGGGCTTCCATTTTCAAAAAGTCGAAAGTCAAAAGTAGAGAGTCAAAACTCAAAATGCAAAAATGACCCTTCAGTGCTTCCATTTTTTAAAAGTCGAAAGTCAAAAGTAGAGAGTCAAAACTCAAAATGCAAAAATGACCCAGTGCTTCCATTTTCAAAAAGTCGAAAGTCAAAAGTAGAGAGTCAAAACTCAAAATGCAAAATGACCCTCCAGGGCTTCCATAGGTGATTGCATTTATAACGAAATGTTCATAGCTTTGACAAGAGCTTGAGCGGGCCCTTGTTAGTGATAAACCATCAGCGCTGTTTTATTTTTTCTGAATATATTCTGAACCGTTCTTCAACTTTATTTTAAAAAAAAGTCGAAATTAAAACTGTAACAGTTTGAAATTGTTTTGCAAACTGAAATAATATTGTTAAAGAGCATATAGTGCATACCTCTTGGACAAAACCTGGCTTTTGATCGAGCAAAATTCATACAGTACCCTGGTACAAAGAATGGGTTTGGATCACGAGTCCATGCAACACGAATAGGCATACAATAGTTCTGTCTGAAAAAAATATAAGATTATTTGGCGAAATAATTATTCTAGAGTGTCAATGTTTTTCAACCAAAACCTCGTATCTGCAGCTTAAAACAAGTTGCAGTTACGTGGTTTTTGTTGAAAAGCGACACTGTGTAGAATGTTCCTCGTAAAAAGGAGTTCGGATCACGAGTCCATATGACACAAATATAAATAGGCATACAGTAGTTCTGTCTGAATGAATAAGATATGTATGGTGTGCCGTTAGGGTCAAAATTATATATAGTAATTTGATTTTCGATCAACGAAAATCGATGTTCATGCGAGGTATAACTATTTTTCGTACGACGAATTTTAATTTTCGACTGACGAAAATAAAATTATTTTATCTTAACGGTACACGATAGAGATGATATGTTAAAATACATTATTTGTGCCGAAATGTGGTAAACGTCCCTTTTAGCATTTTAGATAATGATGGACATCTATTAGTTATTTTTTTGTGTACACTACATTTGTCCGAAATAAGACTTCGTAGATGTGGGTATAGTGATTGCTGAATCGACTCTTCCCAAGAATTTGAAGAATTAAATTGCGCTATTCCTCTCAGTGGAATATCTTCAATGAATAACATTTTTTTTGTTTGTTTGTTTAAATTGAACTAGCTATAAAACAAACTCACTGTGTTGGTCTTTTACAGCAATCTTGAACGACTGAAACAGAAATAAACGAGAAGTTTATTATTCTTCGGTATAGTACCTTTCCCAAAAAATACCTCAGACTCAAATCTGAGCACCGTGCTCAAATCACACGAAATCCACGTGAACTTCAATCGAATACTCTTCAACGTTGGAGAGTATTCCATTGAAGTTGAGCATGTACTCATGAGTATGTACTTAAGTCTTTTCGAGAAACCAGGGCCTGGTTTTGACGTCCCTGGTGGAAGAATATTCGGAAATTAGTGGGACAAAATGAGAAAAAAGATCATAATTATGAATACTTTCTTTGCTTATTGTACACAAGTAATACTGACGTTACAATTATCAACACACAATTTTGGTCTACGGCAACATTCAAATAGGACCACCCTATAATGTGTTGTTTAGAAAATAGTTCAAGCGAATCTAAAGCCTACATGTATTATCAACAGGAATTAAATAGTCCCTGTTACCGCAAAATCTCGTAACTGCAGCTTTTATCAAGCTGTAGTTACGAGCTTTTCCAGTAACAAGACGAAATATTGCAAGAAAATGTCCCTACCAGACTGTGTCGGGGTATCTATAATATCGTTTCCCAGGAATTGTCCAAACTGGAACACGTGCAGGTTTATTCTCGTGCTATATAGGGGTCGTCTGTCGGCCACGTGCACTGTGTTACTAATCAATCGAGGGTTTGGTAACAGATTGTCGTCTATAACGGACCGACGTCGTGGGACGTTGAATCCGTCATCTACAAAAGAATAAGGGTACATGTAGTCCAATACTAATGAAATTCACAAAACCTCGGTTATATTTCATCTTCGCAAGCCAATGGTGACATCTACGACGTAACGTCGTTTCTGTACTCACCCTTGGCGTATTTAGTCCGATTTTCTTGGTCTCCTGGAAAGCTTTTTCATTGGTTCCAGCGAGGTCTCGCTGGAACCAATCAGATTGTTGACTGATACATTTGTTATGAGTAACCAAATCATGACAACGGGTGGGAAAAAGCATTGCAATTGCAACTCAAAAACGCGAAGATGGGCGATTTTTCTGAAGAAATTCAATGCAATAGACAGGAATTCCCTAACTTTAATCGACGAATTATTATACTTTCGACAATTCGACCAAAAAAGCAGCTAACTTTTACATAATCCGCATGACGTATGACGCGAAAGACAACGCGCGTTAATGACGTCATCAATAATGGACGTAAACAACCAGCAGAACAACTGCTAGGCGGCGCTTCGCGATTTCAAGAAAATCGGACTAAATCCGCCAAGGGTGAATACAAACGTAGGTGGGTTCAACCTTGGCTAGCGAAGATGGTTATATTTAGGAGACGTCGTAAACATTCGGTGGCTGAACGTTTCACTGTCGTGGACGTTGAATTTTATATGACCTGAGCCGCGTTCTTTAGAGCGAGATTTCTTGAGATATCTTGAGATTTCTTAAGATGTTTTTGGATAAAGTGCTCTTTTAAGCAAGATTTTTAAGACGATCACTGGGAGCCGCCATTGCTCTATGCTTCGTTTGGAACCCCTCGGTCAGTTCTGTAGAATATATATGGGATAGAATTGACCGAGTTGTTCCGAATGCTCCATGATTCATATACCGCGGAGTTCCGAATGCTCCATACTTCATACAAATGACGTCATGATGACGTCATTTGTATGAAGTATGGAACATTCGGAACACCTCGCTTAAAATCTCGGTCTCAAAAACGCTGTATCAAAAGTATCTTAAGAAATCTTAAAAAATCTCGCTCTAAAGAACGCATCTCAGGTCGAAAGATTCAACCAATTACCAGACGACATCTTGTCCAAATTCACAGCTGTTGGCGACGACAATATATCGAGCATGACAGTTTACATTTTTTTGTATTTTTGTCCAGAATACATTATGGGGAATGAAGAAATTGCTTGTCACACGCAATTTCTTTTTTTTCCACCGTGTTTTAGACGCCCTTATCTTGTATCTTGTAGGGCGTCAAAAGGAGTCATTCTTTGGGAAAGGTTTGAACAAGAATCAGTATCATGCCACCGCTTTTTCTTTAAAATGCTAGTAGCTATAGCTTTAAACAAGCTGTAGTTACTAGGTATTCGGAGAGAAGTAACAATGCAGAGACAAATTGAATGTCCACCGTTCACCTAAAATGTTTCGGGGACTATAAAACAGATAATATGAAAAAGGCACTGCTTTTCAAGAAAAGCCTCGTAACTGCAGCTTGTTTTAAGCTGCAGTTACGAGGTTTTCGTTGAAAAGCACCGAACTATTTAAAACTTACCATAAGCTATAAGAAGCCGTCTTTGTGACCAGCTTTGACCCTTCCCCCCCCCCCCGCCCCCCCAGACTTGTCAGATTGTTACAATTCTTACTGTATCTTCTATATTTAGCATTCATAATCGTTGTTTTTAAACAAAAAAAACTCGTAATTAACTGCAGTTACGAGGTTTTTGTAGAAAACGTACCATAAGCCGGTGTAAGAAGCCGTCTTTGTGACCAGCTTTGATCCCCCCCCCCCCCCAGGACGGGTGGATCAGATTGTTACATTTCTCACTGTATCTTCTATATTTAGCATTCATAATCGTTGTTTTTAAACAAAAAAAATCGTAATTAACTGCAGTTACGAGGTTTTTGTAGAAAACGTACCATAAGCCGGTGTAAGAAGCCGTCTTTGTGACCAGC
This sequence comes from Fragum sueziense, assembly GCA_963680895.1. NCBI lineage: Eukaryota > Metazoa > Mollusca > Bivalvia > Cardiida > Cardiidae > Fragum > Fragum sueziense. The sequence goes on along the minus strand of OY804609.1, from coordinate 15,414,876 downwards.
TTTGATCCCCCCCCCCAGGACGGGTGGATCAGATTGTTACATTTCTCACTGTATCTTCTATATTTAGCATTCATAATCGTTGTTTTTAAACAAAAAAAATCGTAATTAACTGCAGTTACGAGGTTTTTGTAGAAAACGTACCATAAGCCGGTGTAAGAAGCCGTCTTTGTGACCAGCTTTGATCCCCCCCCCCCAGGACGGGTGGATCAGATTGTTACATTTCTCACTGTATCTTCTATATTTAGCATTCATAATCGTTGTTTTTAAACAAAAAAAATCGTAATTAACTGCAGTTACGAGGTTTTTGTAGAAAACGTACCATAAGCCGGTGTAAGAAGCCGTCTTTGTGACCAGCATTGGCTTCCCCAGGGTGGGTGGAGCATATTGTTACACTTCTATATTTAGCATTCAAAATCACTGCTCTTCAACAAAAACCTCGTAACTGCAGCTTGTATTAAGCTGCAGTTACGAGGTTTTGTAGAAAAGCGACGAGTTTGAGTTTATTGGGGTTTTACGCCGTTTTCAACTGCCAGGGTCATATCGCGGCGGCTGGAGCACGTACCCATGGATTCCTGTTGTTTCTCAAACCAGTACTACCACAACACCCTTACCGAGCCTCCAGCTGCTCGCCCACTTAGGTTAACGATTTCAAACCCATTGGTGGGTGACAAATTTGTCAGAAAGGGTATTAGCCGCGGCCGGGTATCGAACCCGGGACCTCTCGAATGAGGGTCAGATGCGCTACCAACTGCGCTAAGGCCGCGACCAGAAAAGCGACGAAATATTAAAGTGACATTTCACGATTATTTTTACACAAATTTTACTTTTATTCTATCTGAAAGAGCTTGTTTTCTTATGAAAATTCTGAAAATTTCAAGCCAAAATATTGAACTGTTTACGAGAAATATATATTTTTGTGCTAAAATTAAACAAATTGTTGTGGACAACAGTTCAGATTTATATAGAATTTGTCATTTCTGTCTCAACTTTAAAGGCGTATTTTTCGCTTATAAATAACAACTTCAAAAAACTGATGGCATTTCTAAGCATTTGAATAAACAATCTTTGCATCAAGACATACTTTTAAAAAATGAAATGAATGTGAAATGTCACTTTAAATATTTACCATAAGCCGGTGTAAGAAGCCGTCTTTGTGACCAGCCTTGGCTTCCCCAGGATGGGTGGAGCATGTTGTTACACTTCTATATATACTGAGAGGCAAAAATAAGTATACACCCTAGTTTTTCCATGATTTGTGAGAAAACGATATTTAGATTATTACAATATTTAAACGCCACCGAATGTGGTCGTTTGTTTGATGTTTACGTCTTCGCCTATCTGCCTATCTGTCTTTCCTTTCGTTGCGAAGATCTTTTCGTGACATACAGCGGCATCGAAAAGGGGGTTTAATATTAAATCAATGCAAGAATTCACGTTAACACAATCCCTACATTAATGAACATATATGGATAAAAATTTCACAGAAATGCCTAGTCAGCTAGAACCAAACGTACATTATTAGTGCTTTTTCCATATTACGATGTGTCATGGCAAAAGGGGGCTTGATGCAAAAAAATTGTATTACATAACTCCTTTTAAATTTATGGACGGATTTTGATAGAATTTGCGCAAAATGTTTATATGACATATGACTAAGTGTATACAGTGTCGCAGTTCTTTTATGTTATGCTGTGTCATAAAAAAATGGGCCTTAATAGCAAAAAGGACATATTGATCGATTTCTACCAGCCACCGAGAATTGTGTTATTACGTTAGAGAAAATTTAATGTTGTGATTTGTTGTGGTAAAGAATGGAGAAATTAAATATGGATTAACAGCAAAATTCGATGCTCCACTAAGTCGCACGTGCAAAATTTGCAAAATCGGCGTGTAGCACGAGTATGGGTAGTCAAGCAATTTCAAGCAAAATTTATCAACACTGTATTGTTGGTCTATGGGTAGAAATAAAAAGTACAAAATTTTCAGTTGATATGATGAAAATTAAGAGAGATATCGAAAAACAAAAAGTGTATACTTTCTTTTGCCTCTCAGTATATTTATCATTCAAAATCGCTGCTTCTCAACGAAAACCTCGTAACTGCAGCTTGTTTTAAGCTGCAGTTATGAGGTTTTCGTTTAAGTGCACCGAAATTTTCAAAACGTACCATAAGCCGGTGTAAGAAGCCGTCTTTGTGACCAGCCTTGACTTCCCCAGGATGGGTGGAGCATGTTGTTACATCTGCCATCATAATTTCTATATTTAGCATTCTCGTCACATGACATCGTGGTTGCCTGGCAACAACTTCCGGCTTCCGTCTTGAAAATCTCCGTGACGTTGATTGATGTTAGTTCTGATTCTGTGTATCTAACAAAAACAAATCGTCGGTTACATTCAAAATAACCTTAAATACGGGCCATTAAAGCTGGGGTTACCGCATTTTTGATGAATTAAGGGAAATTGAATTTATGAATCACAATATATTAACTTCTTTTCAACAAAAGGTTTATAGCTGCTAAGTTTTTGTTAAGAATAGCAATATAATTACTCGTTATTGAGTTTCTAAGACAAATGCTGCCTAACTAAAAAATCATTTCCGTACTTTTCAACAAAAGCTTGTTTAAAACTTGCAGTTACGGGTTTTTTGTTAAAATATCACATGAGTGAGGTAGGCCTGGCCCATAGATTGTGGATAAAGAATTATCTTTGAATATGTGAGAGCACTAAAACCTTACGCGATTGAGGAATATCTCTTGCTCAAAGTATTACTGATTTCATTTGACATGACCAGGACAAAAGGTAAGTGGGGGTGAAGACATTCTAACTTCGAAATTTTAATTCCAAACCCTATGTTGTGGGCACTCATTTGAATCGTCTCGACGACACGATACAAATGAGTACCCACAGCATAGGATTTGATGAACTATAACAGAATTATTGCAGTTTGAAAAGTCCCCCTCTTATCTGGAGCTCTGCGTGACACTGGCCTTTATGCAACACATGTTCATAAAATGATACTCACGAGGTCAGAAGGGAAGTTTTTGCATCAATCAGATCATTGATAATGATATCAATAGCGCTGCCCGAAACAGTCTCTCCTTGGTAATGAAACCGCGCCATTGGACACTGCGTGGGGCCTACTGCAACATAAATGTTATTTGTTTTGTTTTTTATTATTAGTAAGAGTTTAAAGTGAACCAAAATAGACTGATCATTGGTGATGCTAATCGAAGTGCCCGAAACAGTCGTGCACTGATTGTGAAAATTTGTAAGAATGTGCCCCATAGAGCTGGACAGTATGAGTGATGACGGCCCGTGTTTATTGCTCCAAAACCCAACAACTTGCCTCGTAATAAAAGTAAGCGTTTTGTTGAAGGCGAAAATTGGAACGTAATGGCATGTAGAATTTTTAGGAAAGGTGTTTTACCAACGTTTTTGGAAGACACCAGACGGCAAAGTCTTAGACGGCAGCAATTGAACCGGTGAACATGCAAAAAACAACAGTATATAATTTTGTCAAAAAATGAAACATATTCAGGCCAAAATAAATAGACTGATTGTTACCGTTTCCCTTTTCTGTTCCAGTTTTGTTGCTTTTGTTGTTGTTGTTGTTTTCAGCCAAAAGTATGTCTTGTTTAAGAGTTTATTGGGGTTTTACGCCGTTTTCAACTACCAGGGTCATATCGCGGCGGCTGGAGCACCTACCCATGGATTCCTGTTGTTTCTCAAACCAGTACTACCACAAAACCCTTACCGAGCCTCCAGCTGCTCGACCACTTAGGTTTACGATTTCAAACCCATTGGTGGGTGACAATTTTGTCAGAAAGGGTAACGTCTTGTTTAAGAAAGGGTTAAAATGTTGATCAAAGTTCATTTAGCAACTTATGTCAGATCATTAATAAAGATTATTAGAAACATGAGATGCCGGACCTTTGATAAAATTGTTTGACATATGACCCGGAGCAAGTTTCACGCCTCGTTTTATTTGATTAACCCTTTCCCAAGAAACAAACTGTTGGGGTGATTTAAATGAAAAGCTAATGTAGACTAGAAGAGGGATGTTGTTAAGGATAGGAGATGTGTATATCATATTCCAGAAAATATTGAGACAAAAGGAGAAACTACTGGCTATCAGCAGTTACTTCTTTTGTCTCAGTGTTTTCCCAAACATTTTCACCCGGGATGTCAAAAGCAGGTCTTGTTTGGGAAAGAATTTAATTATACAGGATTTTTATTTACGTCTTTTGCAAATCACGGCGGTATTCATTGTGGTTGTAACTAAATTGAGCATGGTAGAGTATCGCGTGACCGATTTGAAAATGATTTGAATCATTAACGGCGGAAATACTTCAGGAATTACATGGATGTAGTAGATCCTTTTCTTAAAATCAACCGATAAAAAGTATTGATGATCTACCAATTTTTCGTTTGTCCTCAATAACTTTTTTATCATCTGATCTTAGAAAGATCTATTTCATACATCTAATTCCTGGCGTTTCCCCATCTTCTCTGCTACAAGTCGAATTGAAATCGGTCATGTATTGACCCATTACCACACAGATACGCCTTTTGACACCCCACAAGATTAAGGCTTCGGAAAACATTGTGGAAAATGGAGAAATTGCTTGTGACAAGCAATTTCTTCATTTTCCACAAGGTTTTCTTCCATGAAAGAACAAAAACTGTTAAATTCCATACATTTGAAATTGTCGTCTGCAACACTTTTGAATTTCAAGTAGTCTAAAATTTTGCCGTCTGGTAATGGGTTAAAGTTTTTTTTATACAATTTTCTTAATTTGTTGTGTCACATGATACCTAACCATGTAAAGGTATGGTCACACACAACGTAATGTCGGAATCACACCCACAGTTCGTCCAAATATTTCGTCACTTTTCTACGAAAACCACGTATCTGCAACTTAAAACAAGCTGCAGATACGAGATTTTCGTAGAAAAGCGACGATTTGCTGCATGGTATGATCTTTCTCTCTTTCTTTTCGTTTCTTTTCTTTTTTACATGATAGGGAGTGTTTGTGCCATTCGGAACACTTATTAATTCTGCGGAATCAAAACTCTGATGTAGTTCAGCTTTATCCTTTTACGTTCGAAATGACGATCACTTTGATAAAAAATGTAAGCTCAAAAAGTGAGAACATAAATAAGTCTTTATAGAAATTCGATTTCAGAAATGTGTTTTATATGTGATGCAATTTGTAGCCTAACTGCAACTCCTTGTGGCATATCATTTCCTTTAAAATTTCTTCATACATCCGATGTTGAGATTCTAAAGAACTGACCGAGATATTCCGAATGCTCACTTACCATCATCTCCTAGGTTGTCGTCCCTGTACAGTTTATTCAAAGTTTTAGAAGAGTTGACCCTCATACATCGGAGGTTGAGATTCTAAAGAACTGTCCGAGATAATCCGAATGGGAAAGAATCTTGTGCTAAAATAGACTAGGTTTACCGTTATGTTGTGATAAACCGTCGGTGTTTTTATAACATCTCGTAACTACGGCTTGATTCAAGCCGTGGTTACGAGATTTTATTATAACACCCACAAAATACTATTTGTTTGTCCGAAAGTAAGTCACTGTTTACAAAATAAAATCATTCCCTATTGCTCGGGGTTATTTCGAATGCTCACTTACCATCGCCTCCTAAGTGATCGTCCCTGTGTTGTTTATTTAAAGCTTTAGAAGAGTTGATCCTCATACATCCGAGGTTGAGATTCTAAACAACTGACCGAGTATGTCGAATGCTAGCTTACCATCACCTCCTAAGTGAACGTCCCTGTGCTGTTTATTCAAAGCTTTAGAAGAGTTGATCCTCCTACATCCGAGGTTGAGATTCTAAAGAACTGACCGAGATATTCCGAATGGCAAAGAATTTTGTGCCAAAATAGACTAGGTTTACCGTTATGTTTTGATAAACCGTTGGTGTTTTTATAACATCTCGTAACTAGGGCTTGGTTCAAGCCGTGGTTACGAGATTTTATTATAACACCCACAAAATACTATTTGTTTGTCCGAAAGTAAGTCACTTTTTACAAAATAAAATCATTCCCTATTGCTCGGGGTTATTTCGAGTGCTCACTTACCATCGCCACCTAAGTGATCGTCCCTGTGTTGTTTATTCAGAGCTTTAGAAGAGTTGACCCTCATACATCCGAGGTTGAGATTCTAAAGAACTGACCGAGGTGTTCCGAATGCTTACTTACCATCATCCTAGGAAACCACAGCGGTCATAGCTCACGCTACATGACATGTAGCGTGAGCTATGACCGCTGTGGTTTCTGAGGATAACTTACCATCACCTCCTAAGTGATCGTCCCTATGTTGTTTATTCAAAGCCTTCGAAGAGTTTATAGCACCAAAAACGTCATCTCTACTGGGCACATGGCCAATCACAAAATGGGAGGGTATGATGCTGAATAGAAGTAACAGTACCTGAAAATAGATGGGTCAGTATATGGAAAATGTCCCTTATGGTAATCCACCCCTAATGAGATTCACACGACGTCGCACAAATATTATTTTATTCTATATCCATATGCAAGGGAGGTAATTTTAAATGGTTTGCCTAATATTTCCATAAATATGCATTAATTCAAAATTATAAACCGTAAAAAATGTTATGTTTATATTTGGAATGGAAATGCAAAACAGTTTAGGAATTACTAGCACTTTTATCATGTCTCCGCTGGTTCTTTAGTGCTAATTAGGCCCTTCTTACTTTAAACCCTTACCCAAAAGGCTGAATTTTCGACTGATCCAATTACAAAACTGCTGCAGTCGACGAAACGGATGTTAAATAAGATTGGATTTGTGTATAATATAACACGGAAATGTTAAGGCAAGAGTAGTAAATGATGTTTTGTAGCATAATGATTCTTTTGCCTCTAAATTTTAAAATGCTATGAATAAAGGCCCTTTTGCGGGAACGATTTTGGACAACACTAAGACAACAGAAGATAATCATCATATTGTCCCTTTTCCTTCAATATTTTCTGTGCTTTGATGTACAAAACAATGCTAGAAAAGAATCAAATATTGACTATCAAAATTTCGTTTTCCCATAAAAAGATCTAAAGAAAGGAAAGACGGAAAAACGTCAAGGATTAGTTGAACACGAAGGACCTTTTATTAATCAAAGTGCTGAGAGCACTGTAATTGGACGTCTCTGATTGATTGAGCGGGATTGTACATGAACGAAAGATATTTTATTCATTCTTCTGTGTTTAATTCTATAAGATCGGTTTCGGACATACGAAATCGGCTTTAATACCAGAAAACCCTTCTCAGGCTTCAAATTGATTTGATTGCCGTTTCAAGACAACTGATTTGTCGCTATGAATAATCACTATTAATTTGATTACCAAATTCAATTAAGGCCATGCGATTAGTACTTTTGTCTTCTTGTTTCGGTTTACTATGAGTATTGTCGTCAGTTATACTTTTCATTGATTTTATAAAGTACGCTACAAAGCAATTTATTCAAAATGTAAGCCAACGCGCTACATAAATGAAAGCCGCGATAGCTCACTTAGCAGAGCACTCACCTTGTACTCTTTACACATGTTATATCCGGAAGGCCCTGGGTTCGTATTCTACTCAGACATTGTTCTTTTTAATCATCTTTTTTATACGCCGCCGGAGGCGGACGTATATTGGCGTCATCTCCGTCTGTCCGTCCGTCCATCCATCCGTCCGTCCATCCGTCCGTCCGTCCGTCCGTACGTCCGTCCACTTTTCTTGTCAACGCAACTCCTCTTAAGTTTCTGGCTGGATCTTCTTGAAACTTGGTCAATGTTATCACCTCAATTGGTAGATGTGCATGAAGGAAGGATTTTATGGTTCGTTGATTTTTGCCAGAGTTATGCCCCTTAAAAACTTAGTCTCTGGGGCTTATTGAAATTGCAGCCTTGTCAACGCAACTCCTCCTAAGTTTCTAGCTGGATCTTAATGAAACTTGGTCAATGTTATCACCTCAATTGGTAGATGTGCATGAAGGAAGGATTTTATGGTTCGTTGATTTTTGCCTGAGTTATGCCCCTTAAAAACGTAGTCTCTGGGGCTTATTGAAATTGCAGCCTTGTCAACACAACTCCTCCTAAGTTTCTGGCTAGATCTTATTGAAACTTGGTCAATGTTATCACCTCAATTGGTAGATGTGCATGAAGGAGTTATGCCCCCTTAAAACTTAGTCTGTGGGGCTTATTGAAATTGCAGCCTTGTCAACGCAAGTCCTCCTACGTTTATGGCTGGATATTAATGACACTTGGTCAATCACCTCAATTGGTAGATTTGCATGAAGGAAAGATTTTATGGTTCATTGATTTTTTCTAGAGTTATGCCCCTTAAAACTTAGTCTCTGGGGCTGATTGAAATTGCAGCCTTGTCAACACAACTTCTTCTAGGATTCTGACTGGATCCTTATGAAACTTGGTGGATGTTATTACCTTAATTGGTAGATGTGCATAAAGTAAGGATTTTATGGTTCATTGATTTTTGCCTGAGTTATGCCCCCGTCAATCTTAGTCTCTAGGGCTTAATTATATTTCAGTCTCGTGAACGCAATTCCTTCCAGGTTTTTGACTGGATATTTATAAAAACCTTTTTGTGAACACAACTTTTTACAGGTTTTTGTGTGAATATTTATAAATCCTTGTCAATGTCATTTTTTTGTCTCAAGTTTTATAAGTGGCGGCGTATATTGTGACCATGTCACTCTTGTTCGACTTCTATCTCCACCATCGTTGGCGAAAAAACGACCGCAGTGATTTAGAATCGATCTTAACACAAATTCAACGAAATAAAGTAATGAAACGCCGATCATTTACATACAATTCCGCTCAATCAATGAGAGGCGTCTAAATATAGTGCTCCACGCACTTTGATTTTTATTCCTGTTTAGAGTAAAAAAAGAAAAAAACACGGTATCAGTTTTCCCTGGTTGTAGTTACAAAACAAATTCAATACATAATTTTCCTGAAACAAAATACCAGATGAATTGGAGCACCTAACCATGGATTCCTCATACAAGTACTACCGCAGCATCATTACATCTACAGATGTGCATAAAAAGAAGAAATTGGGAACGTGCCGTCGGGAAAATGGCATTGGAGTACAATAAGCAATTTAAATCTTCATATCACTATCAACGAAAATTTGAGAATAGCAATGTCCCTATCTGTAAACATATTCATACGATCATCCAGGTACCATCTGTTGCAGACCCATTGCTTCATCTTCTTAGCTCAATACACGTAAACGGGTCTCTTAAACGAAATAAATACAGATCGCTGTCACCTAGTCTTATACTAGTAATAATCATTGTTGTCATGATCATCGATCAGTATGTAAATAGGTCATGATACTGTCGAATATCAGTGATACAGATGCTGGAGAAAAAAAACCTCGTAAGAGCAACTATTTTCCTGAATAGGAGGATTTCACTAGTGTCTCATCTGAGGCTGTTCAGATGGAACCCCGATTTGTCATCGAGTCGAACCCGAGTTGCGAAATGAACTCACTCCCCGATAATCAATTTCAAAACCCTGGTTCCAAAGTACGTCTCGTGGAAACCCCGTTCCTTTAAATGTGTCAAAGACTTGAACAACAATGATCAAAGAAAAGGAACCTATCATACACAATACGTGCATTAAATTGGGTAATCATTCTAAAATGTGTGTTTTCAGTAAACACATCAAGAAAAACAAACGTTTTACAGAAGAAATAATCCGAACTGGTTTTGAACCAACGGCGTTCCTAATTTCAAACTGAAAAAAGGTTGCGAGGTTAATCCTTTCCCGTTTGAGCTATCGCTGCTGATGATGATATAGGGTGTCTGTTTACATTATAACCATAGTGTATGCATGTATCGCTTTCTAAAGATCTTACCCTTTACACAATAAATATTACGAAAGTAAAAAAACTACAAGAAAATGATTAAATCGAAAAAAGATCGTAAAGTTGGTTAAGACGTGGTATGAATTGAATCGGCCAATGAATCTTATAGTATTTGTTAGAGAACACATAGAAAGTAGGAAAAGATACGACAGTTTTCCTGTATGGTCGCAAAATCTATTTTGAATTCTGGTCAACTGGCAATTGAGTCTGAGAAAGGGTTTTTTGGTAATGAAAACCCATTTCGCCTGTCCAAAAGTGGTTATAAGAATTGTACGTCCTTTCGGACGTCCAATTAAAAATCAGCACATTAAAAAGTGTTAGACGACCAAATAAAATTTGGCTGATCATCCATAACTTTTATAATAAGTTTTTTTTTTTTTTTTTTTTTTTTTTAATCTACCAAATTCAGCGAATCTGAGACCTATTTCACCTCTCCTTGAAACCATTCTGTCACGTATTAATTAATAGGATTATTGAAGGTTTTCTGCGATGAGTATAATGCAAAATGCCAAAGTCTACTTACCGAATAAAAACACAAAACATCGTTCCTCTTTAGTCGAAGCATTCGATCCCTTTCTTTCCCTTTCATCTATCTTTGATTGCTAACTCGCGCTACGGTCCTTCATTTGTAACTGAACAGGGATCATGAAAAGACAACAATTATTGCTTTTGAGATCAGCGCAGTCTGATCAAGATCTATGATGATACAGTCGACACTCGTTATGTCGACATCGGATAAGTTAAATTTTCGCTTAAGTCGAAGTAAAAGTCTAACCCCGTCCTCACCAATGGACATAAAAAAGTTTAAACAAAAAAAAATCGTGATAAATATAACCATTGAAATTTAGTAGGAAAAGGATAGAAATTGCTCGTCTCGAGCAATTTCTTTCCTTTTCCCACTATATTTTAATAATGAACTCTCTTGATGAGCAACAAAAATGATCAAATGTCATTCAAGTCGAAACTGAACATAAATCGGATGAGTCGAACTCCGGATATGTCGAGATATTCTGACGGCCCCTCTGACTTCGACACGACGAGTGTCGACTGTCGACTGTATCTAATAAGAAATATGCTATCTTCTTCAATGCATGATGACTAGATCACGATAAATGGCCTGACAGAGTGGCATGTTTGGCATGTGTTAGCTATGCTCGGCCGGGTCAAATATTTTTGCCTATATCAACTGTCATAAAACATTTTAGACCATGATTAGACTGCAGCCATGCACGATCTGATCTGGATCCTTAATTACCTAAGATGTCACAAGGGCTCTGATAACAGAAATGGCATACACAGTTTATTTTAACACTAGATCAAACGCGAGAACAAATTCAATTGCGTGTTCTTAAAAGCTTGCGTTAGCCTGTAGGTTACGAGGTTTTCGAAGAAAATCAGTGATATATTAAATAAAGATAGTCCTCTTTGCACGTAAAATAATAAAACTTGTTAAATCCACATCCAACGAAACGCAATAATATTCCTCTTTCCCGAAAGATTAATGCTCATGAACTCAACAAGGAAACTCACAATATCATGGACGGATTGCGGCTATATGTCATAGTTTTCCGCCATATTAGTTCATCGTGCGCACGTGATGAATCGTGCCGTGTAGAAATGTTTACAGCACGTGCGAATTTGCATAAACATTGTTCATACGTTCAAGGAATCAAGACAAAAATAGCCATGAGTTTGGTGCTCATAATAGACAGTGCAAACCGTTATATTGATAAAACGTTGGTATTATTATAAAATGGCCATGAATTTTGTGCTAAAAATAGAATGGATTGACCGATATTTTTTTTAAAAAAACCGTCGGTGTTGTTATAAAACGGCTTGAACCAAGCCGTAGTTACGAGATATTATAACAACACCCACGAAATATAGTCTAGGAGCCAGGTCCTGGAATGGAACTTTTCTTGCAACCGGTGACCTATAAAATTTTGAGTGGTATTTTTCAATACATTAGGGTCCCATGCTTTGGTTAAGGGTGGATGACATGCTTAAAAGTGGTAGGATTTTTTTTTAAATCAAGGTCAAAGGTCATTCGGTGCACTTCTCATACATACCTCCTAAAATATCCCATAACTTACTCATTTATTAAGCTAAAACAATTATTTTGGTATCAAAATGAAGCTAATGATTTGCACTTTGACTTACATGAACAATATACAATTTCTTGATTTTCAATATTTTTGAATATTCATAAATATAGCAAAAATTGGCTAAAAATCACCAAAATAAGTTTTGTCTACAAGTGAAAAAAAAGTTTTAGAAATACCAAAGGTATGTTTTTGTGGTTGAAATCATACTTAAAAATTGCCCAGAAACCTGTTCTTGACTTAAATGTATTTCTTCACAGAATTAGTCTTTAGCTTAGGCTTGTAGTCATAGGTAAAAGTGGGTGGGGTAATTTTTCCCTAAAATTACAAAACATGCAAACATTGATGTAACAATATATCTTACACATAAATGTGATGTTTTATTAGAATTTATTGTTTTGAAATCATATTTGCAGGGATTTGTAAAGCTTTTAATGCATATTCCTGAAAATTAATTACAATTTTAAGGACCAAAATAACAATTCAATAAAACAGCATACGAGATGGATACAGGTCATATCAACACCACAATGTCAAAATAATGACTCTTAATGAATATTTATCAAGTATCTAGTACAATTAAATGAAACAAGACTCAGATTAGCATAGTCAGCAGCTGAAAATATTCCTCTTTCTATCTTACGGGTAAAGGACATTAAAAAGATCCATGTCAGATTTTTAGGAATCAGAACAACATGGGGATGGCCAGAATTTGCTTTGTTGTGTAGTGCATTGCTTTTATAGACCCAAAAGGAAAGCCATTTTAGAGCTGGAACTAAATTCTTCACTATCAGTGTTACATAAATGTTACTGTAAATATAAAGTGCGGTTACTATTCCACCAGCGAAATTTGAAAGTGACGTATGATTGTGTTTATCGTTTACAACCAATCAACCTGTTCATTTATCACGTGCACATTGTAAACGGTACAAATGAGAAGAGTTTATTGGTTTAGAAACAATAAACACAAAACTACGTCACTATCAATTTTTGCTTGTGGATTTATAGTTAATTATATAAACTTGATTTAGAAGAACAGACTTGATTTAGAAGAACTAATTTAAATGAACTTCATTTGAAATTTCCTTGTGCAGAAATGATCTAGCTATCCAGGTTGACCATTCCATACAATATTTCATAAACATATTTCCTATCGTTTTGTATGTCCGACAACCTAGCATGGAACTCTTTAAAGATAAATACGAAACTGCCGTCATTGCAATGCTTACACCTGGAAGCCTTACGAGAACATTCATATACATAAAATGTAATTTGGAACAGAATATTCCATTCTGTGAATACATATCACTATCATCAGTCTAGAATCTGGATGTTCTGATGTGTGGTAATGAAGGTCTCCAAGAGTAATCGTGAACATGTTAGTACCGTATCTTCGTTTATGTACATGCCTTCAATAGGGACAACAGAGGATCTGGTCTTTGAGTTTAATTAATTTTGTGACCCAAGTTTTGATTGTACTCAATAGGCCCTATATCTCTTATTATGCAAATTATTTATTGCATGTGACATTTTGTTTCGAGTAAATAGTAGAAAATAAAGATACCACAATTGTTGATCCATCCTTCACAATCCCATCATGATAACATAACTTTGTTTATTGATCGACGACTGTAATACGTATTTGAGTAGACACAGAGAAACTGTTGGTTTAAAAAAAAAGTGGAAATCTTTGGACCTGTGGTTGTTCTAACTCCACAACAATATACCTGACAAAAATCTGGACAATGTTTTACTTATTACATGGCTAAAACTATTCCTAGTAAATCGTGCATCTTTCATTTGTATCTATATCAAAGAAATCATTGAATCTTTCCCAAACAAGACCTCGTTTTGACGTCCCTAGGAGAAAATGCTTGGGAAAACATTGATGCAAAAGGAGAAAATTTTGATTATCAGCATTTTCTTTTGACTGAATATTTTCTAGGCTATATTGTACACAAATCTAATCACCCATTTGTCGTTTTAACTTTAAACCAACTGAGATGTAATTTAAACACATATACTTTGAAGAATTATACATTTTATCCTCGAACAAAAACGCTGCTGTTTGGATAAGGGTGCATTCGACAGGGTGGGGTCACGTTGAGCGGGGAAACTTTTGACAATTTGCAAAGATGTGACTTATGAATCGCTTTTAAAGCAATCATATTTTGTATTTTGACTTCAACAATTGTCCAAAATGCTTGTTACCTTTGAGCGGACATTTTTCTCAGCAAACGTAACATCATCGGCTGACATTTGGAGTCATCGATTTTCTTACATAGCAAATATGGTGCTAGGGCAATGGTATTCAATAATGATTTGAGTGTAATTTGGAAAATCAAAATCAGAGACGATCTTTATGATTATGAACACGCACATCTAATACTTCTATGAGAAAAAACAAGCATTTGTGAGTGGTATAACGCATTTATAAATTATTTAACCTATGATGTTTCTGACTTTTATTTATGTGGACGTCCCAGCATGACGTCGGCGAAATCGTTTATGACTTGCCAATTGTGTCCAAGAAACTAGCTATAGAATTCCCCAAGTACAGTTCAGACGCTTCTTTGAGAAATAAATGCATATGTTGGAAATGTGGTCTACCGTGCAGTGGCAAATATATCGAAAAGATGTAAATATTAGATGTGTAAGACAGACTTTCCTGACTTATCCATCTCAGACCTAGGTTGCGCTGCTCAATATGACCCTATGTTGCCATAACAACTATAGAATGCGCCTTAATGCATAAACTTAGTTTTTGTATCCTATAATATCATAACAGTTAGTACATAAATGAAAAAATATGACATAATTCCGGATACTTTATAATCAGCCCCCCTACATACCAAATGAGCTTTGTATGTTTAATACTTTTGGAGAAAATGCCAATGTTAGGTTTTGAACAGACAGACGGACGGACAAGAGTAAAACAATATGCCCCCGATCGCTCGATACAGGGGCATAAAAATATATGGACCCATATATATTTTCTGTATAAACATAAATTCAGTATATTCCTATATTTGTAAGCTCTAAACTGACCAGTATCTGAATCTACCATCACCAGCATGCCATGTATGGACCAAGGATGACAACAATGATTTAGTTCCTGTAAGAATGCGTAAAGATCCTGCACCTCTAGCTTTGCTTGACATCACACAATGCTCGTGTTAAACTGACTGCCACATGCGAAGGCGTAAGTGTCAAAGAGAAGATCTTTTATGCACTGATGCATATGTTTGCGAGTCAGAACTGTGTTTTTAGACTTGAGAATCTTGATGCATCAGACAGTGATAAGGATGAGTATATATGGCATGAGTTGAGTGTATTGAAGTGTTTAGTATAGGGTAGCTGTGGACTTTACAAGTCTGGTTATTGCATTATGTGTCTTGTTGTTATTGTAGTTGTTGTTGATAATGGTGATGATGATGATGAGGATAGTGTTGTATATAAAGACACATATATTACTTATATTTAGTAAAGTATTCATGATACATAAAATGAACAAAACAATGAGTTTATGCATTACCTCTGCTTTACGCAACTATCATGCAGAAGACATTTCGGTCGTCGTTTGACAAATAAAACTCTATAAAACGGTCTTACTTTCTAAAATGCACATCACTGGCTATCTCTCACGAATTCATATATAATTCAGCCTAATCTTGAAAAAAAAGATGTCTTTGTGAAACACGAATGCCCCTGAAAAGGCCAATGATACGTTTTTACGTTAAGCTTTTAAGTACAGCTCCGGCTAAGGACCATGCAATAGGCGGTACATCCATAGTAACAGAATTGGTTTATTTGCACCTCAGTGCAACCCTTTGGTGACCAAAAGTCGAAAGCTGAAATATTTCTTGAATCCGTTGATTGTTACCATGGTAACCAAGGATTTTCATTTTCAGCCCCATTTTATGCTTTCCAAAGGCGAAAATACTGATTTTTCAGTACTTTGATATACCAAGATATACAAATGGTGCTTATAAATTATTTATTTAACAGTTTAGTTATGTAGATTCATCCTAGATAGAAAAATTTCAACAATAAACAACAAAATTTTCAAACTATTACACACATACCATGCTAGTGAAGGTGGGTGGGGTAACTGGTATACAGATTTTTGGCAAAATTCTGAAAAATGGCTATTTTCAAAGTAAATTATCTCTCAAGACCAGAAAGATCTCATGAAATGATGTATTAGGATATGTAAACTGACCTCTATGCATAAACATGCAAGAAAGAAACCTGTGTGTTTTTTTCTTATTCTCAATATAAATGCATTAAGGTAGTGCATCCGTTCTCAAAATCTAAAAAAATGCGAAATTATGCACTTTTCAACCAAGTTTTTCTCCCAAGACCAACATAAACTAAGAAAGTAGTGTCTTTGATCAAATAAACTGATGTCTAAACTTAAACATAAAAGAAAGAAACCTGCATGTTTTTTTCCTTATTATCAATATAAATGCATTAAGGTAGTACAACCGTTCTCAAAATCTAATAAAATGCCAAATTATGCACTTTTCAACCAAGTTTTTCTCCCAAGACCAACATAAACTAAGAAAGTGATGTCTTCGATTAAATAAACTGGTGTCTAAACTTAAATATAAAAGAAAGAAACCCGTGTGTTTTTTTTTCTTATTTTCAATATATATGCATTAAGGTAGTACAACCGTTCTCAAAATCTAAAAAATGTGAAATTATGCACTTTTCAACTAAGTTTTTCTCCCAAGACCAACATAAACTAAGAAAGTGATGTCTTTGATTAAATAAACTGGTGTCTAAACTTAAATATGAAAGAAGAAAACCTGTGTGTTTTTTTCTTATTTTCAATATATATGCATTAAGGTAGTACAACCGTTCTCAAAATCTAAAAAATGTGAAATTATGCACTTTTCAACTAAGTTTTTCTCCCAAGACCAACATAAACTAAGAAAGTGATGTCTTTGATTAAATAAACTGGTGTCTAAACTTAAATATGAAAGAAGAAAACTTGTGTGTTTTTTTCTTATTTTCAATATATATGCATTAAGGTAGTACAACCGTTCTCAAAATCTAAAAAAATGTGAAACTATGCACTTTTCAACCAAGTTTTTCTCCCAAGACCAACATAAACTAAGAAAGTGATGTATTTGATCAAATTAACTGATGTTTAAACTTAAACATGAAAGAAAGAAACATGTGTGTTTTTTTTCTTATTTTCAATATATATGTATTAAGGTAGTGCATCTGTTCTCAAAATCTAAAAAAAATGCGAAATTATGCACTTTTCAACCAAGTTTTTCTCCCAAGACCAACATAAACTAAGAAAGTGATGTCTTTGATCAAATAAACTTATGTCTAAACTCAAACATGAAAGAAAGAAACCTGTTTTTTTTTCTTATTTTCAATATATATGCATTAAGGTAGTACAACCGTTCTTAGAAATCTAATAAACTGCGAAATTATGCACTTTTCAAACAAGTTATTCTCCAAAGACCAACATAAACTAAGAAAGTGTTGTCTTTCCATAAATAAACTGATGTCATTTATTTAGCATGAAAGAAAGAAAAATCCATTTTTTATATATAAACATTAAGGTAGTACAGCCGGTCTAAAAATAAAAAAGAATTGTAATTTTATGCACTTTTCAACCAATTTTTTCTCCCAAGACCAACATTTACAAAGAAAAGTGATGTCTTTTCACAAATAAATTGATGTCTTTACTTAAACATGAAAGAAAGAAACCTGTGTGTGTGTTTTATTTTTATTTTTTACTTTTTAATCTATAAATGCAAAATGGAGGTAGTTCAACCATTCTCAGAATCGATTAAAATATAGAAATTATACACTTTTCAACTTAAAGTTTTTGTCCCAGAACCAGTATAACCCTTTTCCAAACAAGACTGGGTTTTAATGTCTCTGATAGAAAAGCATTGATACAAAAGAAGAAAATGCTGATGATCAGCATTCTCTCTCTTTGCCTCAATATTTTCTAAGCTCTAAAATACACATTTTCTACCTTTTATAACTATTTCGTGGACTGCAACTCATTTCAAATTGGGCTGGTCCAAAATTTTTTTGTTCAGGAAAGGGATAAACAACGAAAATGATGTCTTTGAACAAATATACCGATATCTATTCTTAAACATGAAAGAAACATGTGGGTTTTTTTTCTTCATCTTTTCTTTATAAATGAATTAAGGTAGTGCAACTATACTCAGAATTTAAGTAATTGTACAATTTTGCTCCTTTCAACCAAATTGTATTCCCAAGACCAACATGAAATAAGGAAGTGAAGTCTTTTAGCAAGTAAACTGGTGTCTTTGCTTAAAAATGAAAGACAGAAACCAGTTCTGTTATTGTTTTCTTATTTTGATTAAAAATACATTAAGGTAGTGCAGCCATTTTTAACATCTAAGTATTTTAGCTACATTTCAACCAATTTTTTCTCAATACCAAATTAATGTAAGGAATTTGATGTATAGAGAGATGAAAATGATGCCTATGCTTAAAGTTAAAGCAAAAATCAATGTCATATTTCTTCTTTTGAGTACATGTATATTAAGGTAGTCCACCCCTTATGAGATTCATGCAACGACGGAATATTTCGTGCTAAGTCTTAAACATTCGTAATGCAGTCTATCTGGACGAAAACATTACGAATTAGAAAAAATAATAGATACCTTCTACAGCTTAATTTTCACAGTGTTGCCCGCAAAAATTCTAAGTCTACCTTAACCCATTTCCACATAATGACAAATTTTAATACCCTATGAGATAAAGGCTAAAAGTTTCATCTTGAAAATGAAGAAACAATCCATTTCTTCATTTTTCAGAATGTTTTTTACCCACAATTAAAATTGCAAAATTTCATTCACTTGAAATTGTCGTTTGCAACATATTTGACTCTGGACAACTTTAAAATTTTGCCATCTGGTAATGGGTTAATATAGTGAATATAATGCATATAAGAGGACACCAATCCATGATACTTCTTCACATTTTTAGGTCTTGTATCCACAATGACAAATACTAAATTCATCAATTTACATTCATGAATAAAAGTCTTGCATTAACCCTTTTCCAAACAAACCATCATTTTGATGTATCTTGTAGAGAAGGCTTGGAAAAAACTTGTGACAAAAGAATATAATGCAGATAGCCAGATAACAAGCGATTTTCTTTTTTATCTCAACAGTTTCATTTCTTATTATAGCCTAACCAAAGATCATATTGAACACACATGTATTGTAATCTTTAGCAACATCTACGATAACTGAGAACATGTTAAAAATGCTTTCCTACAATCCATTCAATCATTTATACCATATGAGATAGCATTGTTATTATTCCCCCCACAACTGAAGCTTAGTGGGTATACTGGAATAAGCCTTTTGGTTGGTTGGTTGGTCGGTCTGTTGGTAAGTTCCACAAAAATCTTATTCATAAAAATCTTAGAACAGTTTCTGTCAGGCTTCATACTAAGCAAAAGCATTTGTTCATAGGGACCTGTAGATGTGAAACACACATTTTCATGAAAATTCCATCACAAATTATTGAGTTAAGAACCCTAATTTGGCTAAAAGACTCTTGTCCACACAACTCTTATAGTGTATGTCTAATTTGTTTTATACTTGGCAGAAGTGTTCGTTGGGGTGTAGATGAGAAAGACAATCTCTTTCTTTTCACCATTTAGTCGTTGAAATAAGCTTTGACCTGGAAAACCTAACCATTCAGATCTTCAGCCCCCACGCTTGCTGACAGCACAATGTTATAACTTTTCCCCCCAAATTCACTGTAATGTGTGAAACTTTTATGGGACAACTGAATTGTTATTGTGTTCCAAATCTAGAGACTTCATGGTATGTACTTCTTTACACGGCCATTTCCTCGAACAGTTCAGTCTGTTGTGTACAACTACGATCTCCAGAATCTGTTACGTACAATCATGCTTCATTTTGTGGTATTTCATGATCTTGTCAACAAGTGGATAAAAGATGGAAATTGTGTCAAATATTTAGATGATCTTGGCAGGCAGGCTGTTTGACTTTAATAATGTCTGTCTTCTTCTGCTGTGCAGATTAACTCTTCACCTGAAGAAAAACACAAAGATAAATCATTTTTAATCATCTGTTTCATGCAAATATTTTTTCAAGAATAGAGGTCGAGGACTTGATACAATTAAATCTTAACGGATAGACATCAGGTCAAAAAAGAACAATATATGAAACAAATTCAAACAGCAAGTATGAAGAGCAATATGGCTAGATCATTCTCAATGAGGTAGCCATCCAGGCTAGCAATAATTAGAGGTAGCAGTCTGGTGTTACATTCAACTTAAAATATAAATGATCAGTAAAATAGACAGCAATATTATGAAATCAAAGCATATAAAGCAAATTTTGTTGCACACATACCTGGCTGGTATTCAATTTCAGGACAGTTACATAATTTCAAGAAGAGATTCTACATCATAAAGGGCCACCGGTACAGAGCCATCTGAAAGTAAATAAAGAACAGACTCATTATCTCAAAGCAAGAGGAATGTCACTCAAATGACATTGAGATACATGACAGTTTGAAATTATGGAACTTTGTTAAATTGCATCAAGAATTAATCTTAATTTTAAAAAAGTTTTGCTCATTTTATACTTCACAATATTTCTGAAATATTCTATTATTATTTTTATTTTCTCTTGACAAGAAGGGATCTAGATTTTCAATTTAAAAAAAGCAGTAATACATGATAACCAGTGCCGAGACAAAATGATTATATGCATAACTCAACTTCAATGGGGGTGAACAGCATTTTGCTTAAAACTATAAAAGAGCCAGAATATGGAATAAACGGGCCCATAAGGCTTTTGATACTAACAATAATATGGATGCAGATGTCAATGCATGTGACGTCAAAATTGGAGAAATGACCTCCAGCTTTGAAGACTAGGGGTCACAATGACCAGACCCCAAAATTCTTAAGCACAGGGAACACCCTGACTTTCATTAATTAGTAGTTTGGGGCACTTTTGGCTGAAAGCTTAAATACATAGGTATGCATGACTGTCATATTGTTGGCAACCAGTATTTTCTTCTTTCCCCTAAAAGTTTTCCTTAGCCTTTTCTATCAGGGACATCAAAACCTGGTCTTGTTTGGGAAAGGGTTAAAATTAAACCAGCCCATACACTCAGAAAATCAGTAAAAACGGCCCCAGAATTGTCAAACCGGCCCCATAAATATTATCATTACTGATAATCATGAAAATTGTCATAGAAAATTTGGGGCCTGAGTTTCACTGATAGAAAATCAAGTATGAGGCCAGTTTTATGGTTTTGGGCTGGTTTAACCAGGGACCTCTTTTACCATTTTGGGGCAGGTTTAACCATGGGCTGGTTTAACAAGGGGCCGGTTTGACAGTTTTTATTATGAAAAAAAAATACGTGTAATTATCAGTTTTCTTCAAATTTCAAAGACTTTTGGCAAAATTGTTTAGATACATGTGGAATGATATTCAGATTGTAAACATTTTTGAAAATAACAAAGCTATCAAAACCATAGCGCCTATCGAATGCATGGGAGGAAAGGATATTTCTGTTTTTCTACTTTCACTTTGAAAAACCCTTAAATTCCATCATACGCATTTGACTGAATTACACAATCATGAGTTACCAAACAATTAAACTATGATGTATTTCAAGTGGTGTGAGACTAAAATGATTCGAGCTAGAAAGACGTCCACACTGCACACTTTCCTCCTTTAGCCTGCTGCAAAGGCTTTTAAAAAAAAAATCATTTGTAAACAGCGAACAATGTTGGTTTTCTCATAAAAACTGTCAACCTCATTGATACAACACACAATGCCAGACTTGCTCTGATCATTTTACTAACCTCTTGTGTCTTTCCTTGTGTATAAATACATAATCATCTTGTGAAAACCAAAATAATCAGATTCTTCCTGGTAAGACCATACATAGCTGCCATTTCGGTCAGGGGTTAATCAAAGTATTCATGGTAATTAATCAAAGTACCTAAAGTACTATACAAATATCACACATATTTTTGCCCTTTACCGTATTTTACCTAAAAAACACACGGGTTTGACTTTTGATATATGAACATAAAGTCATTTCTCACATAATAGGCATAACACTTTTGTAATAACGTTCTGGTCTTGAGAGAAAAAAACCTTCAAATTTTACAATGTAAAGCAATGGGATTTGAGTAAAACATGTAAAATTTAAAATCGCTCTGGCAATCATAAACCAATATGCAGACCAAAAAAAATGGTCATTTGCTTTGTTTTATGACTAAATCAGTTGGGAAAAATAGGAAACATGCATTTTCTTGACATGCGATGTACCGCCTCTTGCAGGTTTTGCATGGTTCTTAGCCGGAGCTGTACTTAAATAAATGGTTAATAAGGTTTGTATGTGAACTCCCTTTGGAGAAAAGGTCAATGTTACGTTTTCATGTTAATTAGTTTAAATGTTAAGTTTTCATAGTAAGGGTTGACAAGGATTAATGGAAGACCTTGGGGAAAGTCATATTGCATGGAACAGATAGATATCATTGAAAGAAGGTTACATACCAAATTTGGGCTTTGCGTGTGGAATACTTGTGAAGAAAAGGCCAATGATAAGTTTTCATGTTAAGTTTCGAACTGACGGACAGACAGACAGATGGATGGATGGACGGACAGACGGAATGGTAAAACAATATGCCATCGATCTATCGATGCGGGGGCATACAAACGACTAGTTCGTGGTCTTATCTCTTTCTTTGTTAAAATTTCGGTATCTCTAATAAGTATGTAATACTAGAGATATTGTTTTATCCACTTAAACTGTAAACTGTGTTTCCTGTGTATGAGCTATTTGGTTCCAGTGCTAAATTCCTTTCCCTTTGGCTCTACAAAAGCAATGCACTACCCAATAAAGCAAACTCTGACCGTCCCCATGTTGTTCTGATTTTTATAAAATATGGCACGGGCCTGGTGAATATTTTCAGCTGCCGATTACTATTATTTAGATACTTGATAAATATTCGCTTTAAGAGTCATAGTTTTGACATTGTGGTGTTGATATAATCTGTATCCATCTAACATGCTGTTTCATTGAATTGTTATTTTGGCTCTTAAAATTCAAATCAATTTTCAGGGATATACATTAAAAGCTTTACAAATCCCTGCAAATATGATTTCAAAACAATAAATTCTAATAAAATATCACATTTATGTATAAGATATATTGTTACATCAATGTTTGAACGTTTTGTAATTTTAGGGAAAATTTACCCCACCCACTTTTACCTATGACTACAAGCCTAAGCCAAAGACTAATTCTGTGAAGAAATACATATACGTCAAGAACAGGTTTCTGGGCAATTTTTAAGTATGATTTCAACCACAAAAACACACCTTTGGTATTTTTAAAACTTTTTTTTTCACTTGTAGACAAAACTTATTTTGGTGATTTTTAGCCAATTTTTGCTATATTTATGAATATTCAAAAATATTGAAAATCAAGAAATTGTATATTATTCATGTAAGTCAAAGTGCAAATCATTAGCTTCATTTTGATACCAAAATAATTGTTTTAGCTTAATAAATGAGTAAGTTATGGGATATTTTAGGAGGTATGTATGAGAAGTGCACCGAATGACCTTTGACATTGATTTAAAAAAAATCCTACCACTTTTAAGCATGTCATCCACCCTTAACCAAAGCATGGGACCCTAATGTATCGAAAAATACCACTCAAAATTTTATAGGTCACCGGTTGCAAGAACTTTTAATTTAACCCCCTTTGTAAAAGCTGGCTCCTAGACTAATACTATTGTTTGTCCGAAATTTCGTCATGGTTATCCGGATAAAATCGTTCTCTTTTTCATAAATACAGCTGCAAGGAAGCTTTATTTGCGACGTTTCAGATTTACACAGACGAAAAAACTAATGTTTGTCCGAAATTACGTCACGGTTTACTCGATAAAATCGAATCCTATTCCTACACACAATATAATTTCAAACGGTATATTTTTTTCATAATTTTTTGCCAATCAGCGCACAGTCTTTGTGTAGGAAAAAATAGGTTTGGGAGTAAATTGAGGGGAAAAATAAAAAAAAAAGATAAATGTCATCATTGTCTCATTTGACATCATATATCGTCGGTGTAAATGCAAAACCTCGTACGTCGATTCTTGCGATTTTCAAAGTACAACATTTTGTGCCTAGTTACAGACAATTCTTGCAGGTTTTGAAATATCAGTTTTGATGACAAATCATTTGTGAACAATATGTCTAAATGTCAAGTAAATCATTTCAGTTTGGGAAACGTTATCACACTTTTTTCGCTCCCCTTTAAAATTTTCCAAAAACGAGATATGAGGTTTTGCATTTACAACTACGATTTTCGATTCTTTACTGGTTACGAATCATATCTTTTATGTCATTTTGTTCTTTCAAACTAGACCGGTATTGTCCCGCAAGATTAACCCGGGACACCGGCATATGTAATGAACCCACTTCGGCAATGTTTTGTTAAGACGCTCAACTAACGGACTTTGCACACGAAAATTAAGTTGTCCCGAGTTAATTTTGGTGGACAATACTTTATTTGTCTTCTTAAAAAGCATTGATATGCATGTATTTATTATAGAAATATTGTGAGAAATCCTGGAGGGCTTGGAACCCCAGCCCTCCCCCCCCCTCCCACCTGCTGGTAATAAAATCCCGGATGTCGAAGACAAAGATTACTACTTTCTTAAAACAACAGTGTAAACCAGCCAAATTCAATCGAATTGCAGACGAAAACAGACGTTTTTTTAAAATATGTCCCTTGAAGTATTGTTAAACCGAAGTGACCGTGCGCTATGAATATTTATAAACAAACGTAATCGTCTGCAATATTGACAATAATGAGCGCAAGGTTACTTCGGTTCAATAATATAAAATCTAGTGGAGAAAAAACAACAATTATTGTTACCATCATATTTGTGCTAGTTTCCAAGATGTTTCCAAAAGCTTATTACATCAGAATTAATTGTCTAAAGTTGATTATTTTGGGAACAGCATTTAAGCACCATTTTTGTGTTTTTTTCTTGTATTTTTTTAAAAAGATATTTCCTGTGTTCTCTCTGGTGGCGAAATTATTCCCAATCTAAAGGACGTAATTGAATACAAAAAAGTTTTAGTGCATTAGTCATGTAATTGAGGTCACGAGTTCGAATCATACTCGGGGAGGTGTGTCTTTGTCTGAACTAGTATTTAAACACATTCGTTATCGCACCAATCATTGAACTTTCGCAGAGGAAGCGTCACCTGTAAGCTGCGTGCGTCAGCAAAACTAGAAGCAGAATAATTTGAGCCAGGATCTGGAAAAACGTCCCTTAAGGCTTTGAGCCCAACATAAATCCAGATCAGCCTGTGCATACGCACAGTCAGATCAGGATCCATATTGTTCTCCAATAGCTTATTCGTGACCTTTAGTGAGTTATAAAGAGCAGCATTGATAAATATTGGACTCCATTTGACAACAGGCCGATCTTGAAACTCATTTTTTAAAAAAATGCTACCAGGGACGTTTTTCCAGATCCCGGCTCATTTACTATAATCTACTATAATCTTCGACGATTTCGTTTATTATTATTTCGGCTGCAATGGATTATTATAGAAAAAAAACATGAAATGTTTTCATGCCCCCAGTCATTATTGATTTTAACGACGCCATTAAGTACCGTGGTACACAAGAGGACATCCTACCTTTGTGTCGGACAACTGGTACACACTTTTAAACAGTAACCTTTGATTGGTTTATATGCAAGACCAAATAAACGGCCCGGTGCTAAGAAAATATTGATAGAAAAGTTCGACTAATCAACGATGCTGTTAAGAAAGGTAAGGCATTGGCTTGCATTAAGGGACGTTACTCTAAGTACATTGTAACTTACAGGTGCCCGTTTTATTGAGTTACCTCGTCTGGTATGACTAAAATTTTGGCCTTAACGATTAGCCTGTACCGGACCTAAGACGCACGTAGAACGTATCAGCAGTGGTGACATGTCTTGTTTTTGGGGTGGAGACATTTGTTGCCAACTCCCAAGTCTTCCAAGCTGTATGGGATGGGTAACAGTGAGGTGCCTATTCTTTTAGGTAATAATCCTAGTCTCTATAGTTTGGATTAATGTAAAGTCTTGTATGTAGATGTAAAATCTTGCATATAGACTTCGTAATTTATGTTATAATAAATGGCCTTTTCAATGTCTATCGTTGTTTATTAGTCTTTACTGTAACCTAAATTAGACGAGCAACTGAGAGTGTGGAAACAGTAAGAAAATGCTGATCGAACATAAAAGATTCTCAAGTTAGAAATATTATATTAGACGCAAAGCACTTTGAATATTTCGGCGGCTGTGAGAGCAGTTACCCACACCCTCCTTGTCCCCGTGTTTCAATCGCTGGTGGTGAACTCGGCCAAAGCGAGGAACGTTTTTTCGCGATCAATGTATTCCGTCAGTGTTGTTATAAAATATCGTAACCACGGCTTTATCGAAGCTGTAGTTACGAGATTTTATAACAACACCGACAGTTTGTCAATACAAAACGGTAAACCCGGTCTTTTTTTAGCACAAGTTCATTTTCATTAGAAAAAAATCTATAAACGCGCATTTAAACGCAAAATATCTATACCTTGTTGTAGCGAAAACTGTTTTAGTTCACCACCAGTGTCAATGGCTTTCAGATTTTGTATAGTTCACTTCTTACTTTCTTGTTATTATCTCCAATGTCTTTGGATGTATGAAACTCAATTCTTTCGCTTAGTTAACCCTTTCCCAAACAGCAAATTTTTAGGGTGATCCACTTCAAAAATTGCCATAAATGACAAAATGGAAGTTATTAAAGATAGATCATGTGTAAAATATGACATGGAAAATATTGAGACAAAAGGAGAAACTGCTGGTTATCAGCAGTTTCTTCTTTTGTTTCAATGTTTTCCCAAGCCTTTCATATTAGGGACGTCAAAACAAGGTCTTGTTTGGGAAAGGGTTAAGGGTAAACCACACTAAAAACAAAATGTTAAAAGCTACGTCACTGGGTCAGAAAATAGGTATTATTTTATTATATAATGACAATTTGGTATGTAGCCTTAATTCTTTCCTAAACAAGAATTGGGTTTTCTCTATCCTTATAGACGAATTTCGGGAAAATATTGATTCAAAAAGACTCAATGCTGATCATTTCATCCTTTTTCATAATTTTGTTATGCTTAATTATGAATTAATATCCAGTCCGTTTTCTGTGGCAGATTTCGATTTCGAACAGTCCGTTGTCCAGAATTAATTGTTCTCTCAGAAGGGGTTAGGTCAAACATGTTTTGTTTATTCTTATGGACCGAACTCCGCCCACGCTTGACATTTTTGACCTGTCTCGAAAGAAGGGGCCATCTGCGAAAGTGAAAAAATATCGGTCCTAGTCAGATCGGGAGGAATGCACAAACTGGTGCGCAGACTGAGAATGATCGACACGTTTAACTCTCATATCGTCGCTTTTGAACGAAAACCTCGTAACTGCAGCTTGTTTTAAGCTGCAGTTACGTGGTTTTTGTTGAAAGCAGCGATATGATTGTCTGATTCTAGAATGTTTATCTACGGCAACCCTACAACCCTATGATCTATGTTCATTTTCGAAATCCGATATCTGGTTGACATATACAAAGCACTGTCAGTTCTTAATAAAAGTATAGATCCACAAGCAAAAACTGACAGTGACGTAGTTTTGTGTTTACTGTTTCTAAACCAAAAAACTCTTCTCATTTGTACCGTTTATACCTCACGATAAATGACCTGGCAGAGCAGCCCATGCTAATCGAATGGAATGCTCTGCCAGGTCAATTCTCGTCCGCTATGCAATGTGCACGTGATAAATGAACAGGTTGATTGGTTGTAAACGATAAACACAAAACTACGTCACTATCAATTTTTGCTTGTGGATTTATAAATGGCAGTGAATTTTGTGCTAAAATAGACTGGGTTTACGGTTATGTTTTGATAAACCGTCGGTGTTGTTATAGAATTTCGTAACTACGGTTTGAATCAAGCCGTAGTTACGCGATTTTACAACAACGCCTACGAAAAACTAATTGTTAGTCCGAATTTACGTAACGACAAACTGGATAATATCGTTCCCTATTGGCGGACTATACAGATAGCACTTTTTGTTTGACGAGTCATTCTTATAGGACAAAAAGATTAAAATAGGGTTCAATTTTATTGAGGAGACATTTTTGAATGAGGTTCTATTTTTTAAGACATTACATCTAAAGTTTGCTCTATGCAAAAATCGCTTATTGCAATGCGTTTAAATGCTAGCAGGACCTTTATAGATTGTTTGCTTATAAGCCAAACAAACGCTTTTAAATTTGAGAGGAAAATGACAAATTCCATTCAAATGTGAATACTGAATATCAAACCAGGTTAGCTTGACTCGGTCATGCGGACAGTGTGATAATGACAATTCTGATGTTAAGAAAATAGTGGCTTTTATATAAACTATTAAAAATTATCTAGTGCTTTGACCTGTCAGCGTAAAACGGCATTTGAAGATGAAAATATAATAGCCCTACTTTCAACAGGACCATATCCATATTAATTTGCCTTACATTTAAGGCATTAACGGATTTCGGTATATAATGCCACATTTCAAATGACACACCAACAAGGGTTTTAAAACCGGTAACCAATCGGGTCGTCAATGGTCAGCACTCTTTAGAAATGGGTATTCTTATACACAAATACCTGATTTAAGATAAAATGAAGCTGTTAGTCATTGATTGTAAGAGGAAAACTAAATCGGGTAGGGTTGTTAATAAGATGTATCGTGTACAATTGTTTCCTTCGCCGCTTTCTATATATTTTGTTAAATAAAAATACAGGCTTCTATTTTTAATAGACGACTTTCACATTTGTAAAATTTTATTCATGTACCGTATGCAATCAAGGTGTTAATTG